>CM045497.1:4002195-4349387 GCA_024704745.1 Rosa lucieae | reverse complement strand
TTCACCAAATCCTAGTGACCACAGAAGTTATCCAAATTCCGTATTCAAATCACCAAACACTTAACCAAATTCTTTGGTGAGTCATTTACTCATCGAGCATCCAAACCTTCCCAAAAATCTGAACTACGGGTGGCTTGATCCCTGGGGGTACGTAGGCAGCCTGATAAACACTGGGTTACAGCCACAAAAATTAAACAAAACATACTCCTCTCCATGGAATTCTTGTCTTCGTATTTGGAATCAAAGGTCTTCCCTTGAAGCAAGGGATTGTAATTAAGAGATATTTCTTTATCTCGAATGGGTCCGAACTTAACATAATAAAACTCTATTTCCGTTAATGAAATAGAGTGAGATTGTGTTGATTATATTTATTTACTATTTTGCTCAACATAGTTTTTGGCACGCCCAGTGGGACCCATTCCCTTTTCATCTCCTTTATGAAGATACTAATGTATTTTGTGTGTGTGTTTCTCAGGAAACAATACAATGGCACCACAAGTTACCGTGTTCTTCACAGGCTCCCACAGTTGGGACAACACAAAAGGACTGGTCATCGTATGTCCTTTGTGATTGGTCATGCACCCATCACTCGAAGCATGACGAAGCCCAAGCTTGGAGCCAAACAGGACAACAAGGCTGTGAAGGTTGTCATGACTCAGATCGTTAAGACCCCTTCAAAGAATGCCATCAGAAACCAGAGAAAAAGAGCCGCCAGGGCTCAGAGGAAAAGAGACGCTGAGGCTAAAACAATTGAGGCCATCTTGGCGGAAATTGCTCAGTTGACACCAACTCTTGTCAAAACCACCAACGCTCCCAAGACTCCTCCAGCTACTAAGGTCCACATGCCAGCTCATTTCATGGTTGGCACTATTCCGGTCTATCTACCTAGCACTGAGAGTGTGATGGTGACCTCTATTGAGGAAAAGGATGAAGACGAAGCTTCAGTGGCTCAAGAGTCCACCACCTCTTCACAAAGAGTTATCATACGGGAAGGTCAAAACATCGACCCAAAGCAAATAGCTGAAGGGGTAATCAAGGCCCTCGATGCACCATCAAAGCGTGCAGGGAGGCCAAAGGGGGCTAGAAACAAAGAGTATCAGGTTTTCAAAGATGACTCATACTCAGGGCCAGTCACCCGTAATAAGACTCACAAAATGACGTCTAGAGATGCTTCTTCAGTGGGTACCTCATCAGAAGATGAGCGGCAGACGTGGAAAGATAATCCACTCTATGAGACATCTGTAAAAGAAAGTGTCTCCCAGCTGCAAACTGATGGCTCCTCATAGGGTTCAGAAAGCAATGAAAGTAGAGAGCTCGATGGTGCACAAGTGCTGGTAGCTAATCCACAAAGCCCGGAAGAGCAGATGCAAGAGTTACAGAGAAGGTTAGCATAGCTTGAGCTTGAGGCTATCCGAAGGCAAGAGGAAGAGGCCAAGAGGCGTGCTGAAATAGAAGCAGCAGCAGCTAAAAAATTGGAAGAGAAGGAGGCTGAAGTTGCTGCATTGGTAGCACAATTAGCCTTAATGGCCAATAACAAGGACAGGGGCAAAGAGATGTTCCAATACACAGAACGGAAGCATGAGGAACGTGGAGATTCTTCAGGCGGCTCAAACACAATCTCCCCTGCCGACATCAAGACAATGATAGCCGAGGGGATTAAGGAGTTTCAGTTATCACTGAATCCGCCTGTAATTGGGTACAGGAAGCCATACCCTCTCCATTATGACGCCCATACCTTTCCCCAAAGGGTATCAGAGGCCCACTTTCGATAAGTTTGATGGGATAAATGGCTCTCCTCACGAACATTTGGCCACTTCCACTCAGCTTGCGGAGAGACTTCTCAACTGGATGCCTTTTTGGTTAGGACAATTTGTTCAGTCCCTCAAAGGGTCTGCCTTCACATGGTATACCCAGCTTCAGCCAGGGTCCATTACAACATGGGATGACATGTAGAGAGCATTCTTGGCACAGTTTGTCAATTCCAAGAAAAAGGTCTCAATCATTGACTTGGCTGATGCAAGACAAAAGGTAGGGGAAAATGCCAATGACTTTATCACAAGGTGGAGAAGCTTGAACCTCCAGTGCCCTGAGAAGCTGACTGAACAGTCTGTTGTTCAGATGTGCGCCAACAACTTGCTTCCGGATATTGCGACATTCACTGGCACTGCAGAACCTCAAACTTTTGACGCATTGGTTTCAAAGGCTAGCAATGTGGAAAGGCAGATAGCTCGCCAAAAGATGCTAACTCCAAAAGTTCAGGCTGGGGAAAAGAAAGTTGATCCCAACAAGCCTACGGTGAAGAAGGGGGAATCAATGGCCACCTTCATCAAAACTGAAAAGAAGAGTGAGGGTACCAGCAATGGTCAAGGAAGAGATGAGCGACCGCGAAGACTCACATTGAAGGAAAGGAAACACGTCAAGTACTCCTTTGACGACGATGATGTTGACTCAATCTTTGATGATCTTCTCTCAGCAAAAGCTATCAAGCTTCCAGAATCGAAGCGTCCTGCTGAAATGAATAGGACCAATGACCCCAAGTACTGCAGGTACCATCGCTTGATTGGCCATACATTGAAGGACTGTTACGTCCTCAAGGATATAGTCCAGGAGATGATCAATAATCATGAGATAGAGATCGACTCGTCCCCAAACAGAACTGCATCAGCAAATGTGGTTGAAGAAAGTCTTGCAGTGGCTCCCTCACCAACAAAGGCTGCAACAGTCTCATTACCAGAGCGTGCTATACGCGTCGCTTTCCCGGTGGACAATGAAGTCAAGATTGTTCATGCGCACCCAGATATGCCTCGCCCTGGGAATCTGAAAATTCCTAGTCTGTATGAGCTAATGACCGCACCGAGTTTTGACATTTGGGAAGATTCAGAAAATTCAGATGGGTCAACAGACGAGTGGAAGACATTGACCAAAGTATTCAAGCACCGTCCTATCAACACTGGGTCCTCCACTCAATCCAGAGTTAAGATCAGGGGAAGGCCGTCCTTAAGAAACAAGAAAAAGAAGAAGAGAGCACCCAAGAAAGTTCAGATCCTTGATGAAGAAGAGTATGAACAACCACCAAGGGTGCCAATCACTCTACGAGAATTTTTACCTAAGGAACTTCTTGAAGCTGAACAGCAAGAGGATGGTGAGGAAGTGGTTGAGTGTTGCATGGTCACCATTGAGGGCCCTAAGGGATCAGACACCGAGGCGGACGAGGAAAGCTCTGATAAATCAGAACCCGAGGTTAATAAGATCACTCTACGCTCTGGTTTGAGCATTCCAGGAGCTGACAAGCAGAAAGAAGTGAATGAACCATCTGATAGCCCGAAAAAGTTAAAGTCAAAAAACGTTCCAGAGGACACGATGGACAAGACTGGAAAAGCCTCGACGTCAAAGAACTCTAAACCGGAGCAGAACGAGGGCCGAATAAAGGAGTCATCCCAGAAATACAGATATAATGTGCTGGCTCACCTGAAACGTGTCCCGGCTACATTGAGTGTCTATGACGCATTGCAGATGTCAAGGGAGCTGAGGGAAGCACTCATTGTAGCTTTATTGAGCCCTGACATGTACAAGGAAGAGGTTGCCATAACCAAACCAAAGGTTTGTGCAAGTTGTATGGAGTGCATCACATTTGGTGAAGAGGATCTCTTATTAGGGTCTGAGTACCATAATAGACCCCTTTATGTTACACGACTTGTGGGAAACACGACGCTTAACTGGATCCTCTTAGATGGTGGTTCAGCCGTGAATCTTCTACCGCTCAAGACACTTCGCACGATAGGAATGGGTGTGAAACAATTGTCCCCATCCATGTTGACAATCCAGGGATACAACCAATCTGGGCAAAAGGCCATGGGCACTATTACACTCCAGATGGAGATTGGGGGGCTATGCTCGGACGCAATATTTCATGTGATTGATGCTCTGACATCTTTTAACGTACTATTGGGATGACCTTGGCTCCACACATATGGCGTTGTGCCTTCGACATTACATCAGTGCTTCAAGTATTTGGCAGATGGTGAGGCCAAGAACGTACTGGCAGATGTAAATCCCTTTAAAGGTGAAGAAGTAAACTACTCTGATGCCAAATTCTACAAGCCTCCAACCTTTAGTCTGACACAGCAGCCAAAGACTGGAATACTGAAGGATAACGTAGTTGAACAACGATCTGAAAAAATCTGAGGTTGCTAAGCCACCAAAGCCCATCCGAGTCAATGTGATGACCTTAAAAGATGAGAAGCCTTCAAGCTCAACAGCAATACAACCTAAAGTGATCTTCAAATATTCAAAGAAAGACCAACGAGAACCTGGACAAAAGGTTTTAACTCCAATCAGAGATACAATTGAGGCACTCATGACAAGTTACACTAAGCCTCTTCACAAGATTGATCAGTCTATTCCAGGGGGCAATTTGGTCATTTCCACAAAATTTGGGAACAAACAAAGCCAGAACAAGCGCATTGTCTCATTCAGAAATACAGCATCTGCCCCACTAAGGGTCAAATCAAGAAAGCTCAGGAACAGGCCAGGGAACAATGCACTCAAGATCACAATTCAACATGTGAATGGCATGCTTAAAGCAAAAGTTCCCGAAGCAAACAAACTTACAGATCACGAAAGGGTTGTTTTTCAGGAAGAACAGGTGATGGAGAAGCCATCACGTGTCTCAGTCTTTCAACGTCTAGGGATGAACAATCCACCCGCGTCCCAATCTTTCAGCGCTTGGAAACTCAAAAGCAACCCCGTGTCTCAGCTTTTCAGCGTTTGGGCAACACTTCTTCATTACCGTCCAACGAGTCACAAGCAAGCAAGAAATGGAAGGTTAAACGACACACAAGGGTGATCTTCAAAAAGACAGTGGGTTCTAAGCTGGACAAAAACTTGGAAGAATCAGTGTCAGTGAACTGTGTTTCGTTTGAAGACCAAGATCAGGCTCCAGAATTCATTGATACTGCCCAGCCTGCTCCCCCGCAAATGGAGGATGGAGGACAAGCAACCATTGACGACCTCCAGGAGATCAACCTTGGGACAGCTGAGGACCCAAAGCCCATATTTGTGAGTGCTTTGTTGACGCCAGATGAATTAAAAGGCTACAAATCTCTCCTCCAGGAATACAAAGACGTTTTCGCCTGGGGCTATCAAGACATGCCTGGTTTAGATCCAAAAGTGGCAGTTCACAAGTTATCAGTCTCGGATCAGAAACGCTGGGTAAAACAAGCTCCCCGACGCTTTCGCCCAGAGCTCGCAATTCAAGTTAAGACTGAAGTTGACAAACTCATTGACGCTGGTTTCATCCGGGAGGTTAAATATCCCACATGGCTGGCAAGTATCGTCCCAGTGAAGAAGAAGAACGGAGAGATCTGCATTTGCGTTGATTATAGAGATCTCAACGACGCATGCCCAAAAGATGAGTTCCCACTCCCAATTACAGAATTACTGGTTGATGCTACAACAGGATATGGTGCCTTGTCCTTTATGGATGGTTTCTCTGGTTATAATCAAATCAAGATGGCACCTGAAGACGAAGAGCTCACAACATTTCGTACACCGAAAGGGGTATACTGCTACACCGTAATGCCCTTCGGTTTAAAGAATGCAGGGGCAACCTATCAAAGGGCTATGACAGTCATCTTCAGCGACATGCTACACAACACAATTGAGTGTTACGTCGACGATTTGGTGGTCAAGTCAAGAAAAAGGGAGCACCACTTAGTTGACTTGAGGAGGGTGTTTGAAAGGCTCCGGAAACATCAACTTAAAATGAACCCCTTGAAGTGTGCATTCGGGGTAACATCTGGAAAGTTCCTTGGCTTCGTTGTTAGGTACCGAGGAATAGAGATTGACCCCACAAAAATCAAGGCAATCAGAGAAATGCCTCCTCCCAAAAATTTGCGAGAGCTAAGAAGGTTACAGGGCAGACTGGCTTACATAAGGAGGTTCATTTCAAACCTTTCTGGAAGATGTCAACCCTTCACAAGATTGATGAAGAAGGATGTCCCATTTGTATGGGATCAAACTTGCCAAAATGCCTTTGACAGCATCAAGGAGTACCTCCTCAAGCCTCCAGTGTTAATGGCACCTGTCAAAGGAAAACCTCTCATCCTCTATATTGCGGCACTCGAACGATCTCTGGGGGCATTGCTTGCTCAAAACATTGACAAGGGGAAAGAAAATGCTCTGTATTATCTGAGCAGGACACTTGTAGGGGCAGAACACAACTACACCTCCATCGAAAAGGTTTGCCTAGCCTTGGTCTTTGCCGCTCAGAAATTGCGACACTACATGCTCGCTCACAACATTACTCTAATCTCCAAAGCCGATCCACTCAGGTACTTAATGTCAAAGCCCGTACTATCTGGACGCTTAGCAAAATGATCTTTATTCTTATCAGAGTTCGATATCAAATACGTGTCCCAAAAAGCCATCTGTCACGCCCCCAAATCCAAGGCCAATATTGTACTGAAATATGGCTCGTGAATTTGTGACGTGAGTCAAAACAAATAAAATTTTCTTCTTGAATAAATCAATAGGAAGTAAAAGAAATTATATACGTGTTTGAATAGTACTTTATTAGAAAACAAATATCGGTAATATATTTACATAACCAAAGTTAAGCAAAATTCGAATCAGTACAGGTATTCACTAGAAATAGTAGTAGAAAAATATTATTTTATCTAGTAGGTTCATCCCGTTTCCCCAAGCATCTACTCAATACCTGAAAACAAGAAGGTGTAGCATCATGAGCAACACAAGCCCAGTACGTACACAACTTACATTCTTATATTAATGTGTCTTATAAGAAATCAAAACTGAACAACCAAGTTAAAATGTACCAAGAACCATTTAAGTTCATACGAATTCTTAAATATGTATATATATATACACACAATACACACACACATATATACAAATATATTCATTCGTGTGAATGGTTTGGTAATAAATCACATAGTCACATATTCAAAATACTGATCACAACCAACAAATATTGCATCATTAATATGTGAAATAACATTAAAGCAACACATGCTTGATTTTCTTTTTACTAACACCTTCACATATTCAAAATATATCATAGATAGATATTTGATCAAAATAACATAAGTACACTTCTCTTTTTAGTGAATTTTTAGATTAACTGGTAACAAATCACAATTCCACGTGTTAGGGTCCGACGTACTATACCCAAAACACGGGAAAACCAGGTTAACTAGTATCAAATCATAAATCCACGTACTAGGGACCGACGTACTATTCCCAAAGTACGGGTAAGCCGCAGCATACCAAGGACACAACCAAGGCATGTATACTCAAAGTAAGCACCCTTCCTAAGAGTATAATAGTGCACTATCTGAAGGGGCTAGGGCCCACAGCTTAACAACCACGAAGCATAACCACGAAGCATAATCACGAAGCACCACGAAGCACCAAAACACATTTACCAGTAATTCACTTAAGCACGGGGTTGTTGTAATCACCCGGCTTCATAATTGTACTTTTCAGACATAATCAAATTCACAACATACAATCTTTATAAATTATAGATCGTAATATATGTATATGTACACACACATATAGATACATATACTTAGGAATAATCTCATATGAGAACATGTATAACATAATTGTATATCACAAATAAGTATCTTAGACATAATCAAATTCACAACATACAATCTTTATGAATTATAGATCGTAATATATGTATATGTACACACACATATAGATACATATACTTAGGAATAATCTCATATGAAAACATGTATAACATAATTGTATATCACAAATAAGTAAATTCACTAGCAAACAACATAATTAAAAAAAAGAAGCTTATACATAATTGAAATCAAGTAAAATAGGTAATAATAAAGCACAAGCATTAAATAACTATAAACAATTTAACAAAATTAAATTATAGTTAGTATAAACATTAAAAAGAAGCTTATACATAATTGAAATCAAGTAAAATAGGTAATAATAAAGCACAAGCATTAAATAAGTAACTATAAACAATTTAAAAAAATTATATTATAGTTAGTATTTCAGTCCTTATGTCCAAATCCATTGAAGTTCATCAACCATGTTCATGTTTCTCCAATTAGAGTCATCAAACTTCAAGATGTGTTATGTTGTCCATCACAAGTCCGAATTAGTCAAATGAGTACACCATTTCAAAGTGTTTTTCACAAGGAATCCAATGGAATAAGTCATATAATCCAGTTCGAAGTTACATAGTCCAGAAATGGTGAAGAACCATAACAGTGCAGAAACAGATATTTTTGATACTGTCCTTTGATGTCTAAATAATTACGTACTGTGTATTTTACCATTACTTCTCAAACTTTCCAGATCAGAAGTAGAGGTCCTAAGCTTCAAATTGATATAAATTTTGTAGAAAATGGATAAGAAATGAGGGAGATATGAATTTTTGAAGTTGTGATGGCTGTATGAGATTTCCAGCAAGTTTAAAAGTTGAAAACTTTGATTAGCCATAACTTCTTCATTTCTTAACCTTTTTTAGTGATTCAAAAGCCTAAATTGAAGAACTTTTGATGAGGAATTTAATACTATAATTAGTTTTGACAAAACAGATTTTTTTATATACGAAAATACTGGTTTGCAGCAAAGCAGATCCTTTTCCATCTTATCATTGATTATGTAGTTTGATAAATCTTAAAGACAAAAGAACATAGGAATGTAATCATGTACTTACTTAAGAAACTCAGAAGGTCTTGTGATCAAACTTTGGACTTCTTTCACAAAAAGGGAACTTCTTAAGAGGGAAAGGGTGAAGGATTTGTGTGAGGAACTTCTAGTTGAGTTTTCTCTTCAACTATGGGAGTTTTGATCAATTTTGCATTTGATCTTCAAGCTTGTAAGAAGTATGATCAGATCATATGCTTAAATAGGCTAGAATTAAGCATAAAATAAGTAAGTGGCTAATTATTATAAGGTAAGTGACTAATTACTATTTAGGTTAAATGATTAAAAGGATGAAATAAAATTAAAAAAAGTAATAAAAGAAAGAAAGCATAAATCCACTTGCTAAATAAATATATATATATATATGCATATATATATATATATATATATATGTATGTACACATACACATCCATATGCACATTTACCCAATTAATAAGTAAAGAACTCTAGTAAAAAAAATTACAATAATTAGTACTAAAATGACATGCATCACAAAAATAACATAGATGAGAGTCTTAAGCTCAATAACAAAGATTTTTCAAATATAGTTAATACTATAGTGTTCTATAGTTGACACTAATTTTCGGGTTATTACACCATCAAAGGGCAAGCACTTGCTGATTTCTTAGCAGCACACCCTGTGCCTGATTGTATGGAACTACCAGAAGACCTGCCAGATGAAGAAGTTTTCTCAACAGAAACATCCTCATGGCAGCTTTATTTTGATGGGGCAGCTAGGAAAAGAGGAGCAGGAGCAGGCATCGTACTTATTACACCATCTGGGGGTTTAATCCCATACTCATTTTCTCTCATGGCTATATGTTCGAATAACGTTGCAGAATACGAAGCTTTGATCATTGGCCTTGAGATAGCACTGGAAATGGGGATTGACACTTTACAAGCCTATGGAGATTCTCAGTTGATTGTCAGACAAATAAATGACGAATATGCAGTCAAAAATGAGAACCTCATCCCGTACCATCAAAGGGTCAAACATCTCATGGGGCAGTTTCAAGAAGTACATATTAGCCACATCCCCAGATCCGAGAATGATAAAGCAGATGCACTGGCTAATTTGGCAGCATCCTTGACCCTCCCAAATGAGAGAGATGTCCAAATCACAGTTGGAGAACGTCGGTTATTGCCTCCCGCATTTGAACGGAAGGAGGAATCCCAAGAAATACATGCAGTCTCAGTGCTCGAAATCGAAGAAGAAACAGATTGGCGAAAAGACATGATTAAGTACTGCCAAACCAGAAAGCTCCCTAGTGATCAGAAGAAAAGAGCATACGTGAGACGAACAGCCCTTCGGTTTGCTTATCTGAATGACACCTTGTACAAAAGGTCCTTTGATGGAGTACTTCTAAGGTGTTTGTCGAAAGAAGAGGCAACTAAAGCTCTTAAAGACACCCATTCAGGTATTTGTGGAGCTCATCAGGCCGGTCCAAAACTTGCAGCTCAGCTGAAACGAGTAGGCTACTACTGGCCGACAATGGTACAGGATTCAGTAAATTACGCTCGCTCCTGCAAGGCATGCCAGCTACATGGAGATTTCATACATCAACCTCCAGTCCCTCTTCATCCTGCAACTCTCTCATACCCCTTCGAAACGTGGGGATTGGATGTTATAGGTGCTATAAATCCTAAATCCTCACGCCTGCATCAGTATATATTGGCTGCAACAGATTATTTCTCTAAGTGGTCTGAAGCAATTCCCTTGAAAGTAGTCAAGGCAGAAGATGTTGCAAGCTTCATCCGAAACAACATCATTCACCGTTTCGGTGTACCCACAAAGATAGTATCTGACAATGCCTCATACTTTAAGTGCAAGGCCATGGTCCAGCTGTGTGAGAAATACCATATTCAGCATGCATTCTCTGCAAGCTACAACCCTACAGCTAATGGGCAAGCCGAGGCTTTCAACAAGATTCTTTGCAACATCTTAAAGAAAATGGTCTCAGGAAATAAAAGAGATTGGCATGAACGCCTACCTGAGGCATTGTGGGCCTATAGAACTACAGTTCGTACAGCAACGGGGTGCACGCCATATAATTTGGTATACGGGTCTTAGGGATGGCAAAAATCCCCAGCGGGGCGGAGCTCCATTGGATACCCGCCCCTAATGGGGGGAGAATTCGGGGACAAATGGGGAATGGGGATGGGGATCCCCAATCCCCGCTATCTAAGATTGGGGATGGGGCGGGGATGGTATTGTGATCCCCATCCCCAAACCCGCCCCAATAATATATACATATATTTAACTTATATATATATTAATTTATTTTTATAATATAAATCACAAATATATACATTTACTACTTTACTTTAATAGTTACCCTTTTACTTTAATGGTGTTTTGACTTTTGCACTCATTGAATTATGATTTATGAATTTAATCATATTTTAAATTTATTTGTTGTATATTTTGATTTTATAAAAGGCAATATGAGAAAAAATTATTTTATTTATTAAATTCTTATTGGGGATTTGGGGCGGGTTTGGAGGTTTAGTCCCCAATGGGGATGGGGACTGAGAATCCCCAATATATTTTTATTGGGGATTGGGGCGGGGATGGGGGTAGAAAATGACCCCGGGGATGGGGATGGTATTGTGATCCCCATCCCCAACCCGCCCCATTGCCATCCCTAAACCCGCCCCATTGCCATCCCCAACCCGCCCCATTGCCATCCCTAAACCCGTCGGGTCTGAAGCAGTGTTACCATTAGAGATCCAGTTGCCATCACTGAGGATTGCTACTCAGCTCGCAAGTCCAGATGAAAATTCAAAGATCAGACTTGCAGAACTCGAAGCACTCGATGAAACAAGACTTGCAGTCCAACAGAGGCTCGAAATCTACCAGGCTCAGGTTGCAGGCGCCTTCAACAAGAAAGTTAAATTCCGATCCTTTAAGGTAGGAGACTTGGTTCTAACAATCCGAAGGCCTATTATTGTTACCAGAGAGTCAAAAGGGAAGTTTGAGCTGAAATGGGAGGGTCCGTATGTTGTCTCCAGAGTCTTCGCTAAAGGTGCATATGAGCTTTCAAATGCAGACGGAGACTGTATCTACCCCTGCGTGAATGGGAAGTTCGTCAAGAAGTTCTTCATCTAAAAAAGCTCGCTGGGTTGAAAATCTGAAAGGGTAGCCCACGCAAAGTCTGAGCACAAAAAAAAAAAAAAAAAAAGGGAGCTTGCTGGATTGAAAACCCAAAACGGCAGTCCAGGCAAAACCTAGAGCACGAAACCCCAGAACTACGACGACTTGATCCCTTAAGAGGGGTACGTAGGCAGTCTAGCCTCAAAAACTAGATGCAGCCACCCAATCAAAAAAATATCTCCATTCTTGAATCAATCAGGTGAACTACGTTTGGCTTGATTCCTTCACGGGATACGTAGGCAGTCTAGCAATAAGCTAGATCCAGCCATATATTTAAATCAATCCCTTTGTTTCCTAACATTTTTTTCAAGGAAGGAAGAGATTGGTTTGTCGGCCGTTGTTGAGCATCGATTGATCAAAAGCACCAGAAGAATCATACAATTGTCAATCACAAGATGCTGAGAAAGAGACCCAAGTTGCGCGTCTTTCCAAAAGAAAAAGAAAACAATAATCTTCTTTCTACAACAAAAACCAAAGCTCTAATTATCCTCTATGATGATTTGTCTGTAAGAGTTACAAAAGGATGCAGCTTGTCCTCAAGGCCCCTGGAAGGAATACAAGTCAAAGAAACTCTTTAAGGAGAGATCTTCTTGAAACAAATCCGAGTAAGGAGAAATCTTCTCAAGGGAGTTCTGAGTGAGGAGGAATCTTCTCAAGATGATTCAAGTGAGGAGAAATCTCCTTGAAACAAATCCGAGTAAGGATAAATCTTCTCAAGGGAGATCTGAGCGAGGAGGAATCTTCTCTAAGATGATTCAAGTGAGGAGAAATCTCCTCGAAACAAATCCGAGTGAGGGGAAATCTTCTCGAGGTTGACGTAAGTAAAGTCAAATCTCTTCGAGAAAAATTCTAGTGAGAGGCAACCTCCTCGAGGAAAAATCTTGGTGAGGTGCAATCCCTTCTGGGTTGATCCGAGTACAAGGGGAACCATGTTTGGCTTGATCTCTTAACAGGGTACGTAAGCAGTCTGTTCTTTTTATTACAGGAGAATGAAAGCAATCACAAAATGAAGGCAGTTAAACTGAAGTACATTTAAAGCAAGGGCACACCAAAGAGAGGGAGAACAAGAGTCCCAAACAAAATCATAAAGAAAGAAACAACATCCGAACATCTATGCAGTTGGAAAAAGGGAAATAAAAGAATCAAATGACTTCTGATATTTTTCTCGCTCCAACTTGCTTGAAGATATAGCCTGTTCGATCTCTGGAAGCTTGTCCTTTACACAGTCTGACTTCTCTTTAAGAAGTTGCCGCCCTTGATCCTCCTGCTCTTTTATGGATTCCTTCAGCAACTTTATGGTGTTCTCAATAGAGGCCTTCTGACTGTCATGTTTCCGACGACGCTTCCTAACCCGCTCCTCGTTAGCCTTGATATCAAGTTCTGTAGCTTGCAAGTCTTGGAGCTTCTTGGAAGAATCTGCCAACCGGGAGTCTAAGTCCTGTTTGACTTTCATACACGCCTCATAGTCAGAAATCAGGTTATCAGCAAACTCAACATCAACTCCTGTGCTCTCTTTCAGAAGTGCAATAGTTCTCGAAGAATCCACTGCTGCTGCTAGCATATCTCTAATGGTAGAGGTAAATTTCTCGAACAGATCTTTACCAGACTTCAAAGACTCAATGACGGGATGGAGCATACCTAAAGCTAATTGGATTTCTTCACGATGGGCCAATAAATCTTCTGGTGTCTTTGAGGAAGAAACTTTCACAAAAATGTCACTCACATGACCAATAAGATAGTTCCTCGTGAATACAGCCAGCCCAGGATCGACTATGGCTGATAGAAAGTTCCCTACATCCTCTACAGTTGGCATGCACTTGGTTGAGGGATTTTTGCTAGAAATACAGGCTTTCTGAGGAACAACTGTTTTCTTAATGCCTTGATCAATAGTAGTTTGAGCCCTTTGGGGACGCCCATTGCTCTACAGGTTGCCTTTTAGAAGTTCGAGCTACAATTTATGCTCTAGAAGGATCAGTATTAGAGCTAAATCCACTTTCTGTTTGTTGGACATTTTGAATAGCTGCTGAAGGATTAGAAGGATGTAAACTGTCAGGTTTCCTCTTGAGTGCCTTTTGGGCATCTTGAGTACTAGATCCTGTCTTAGGAAGACTCACCTCTCTGGATACTGTCCCTTTAAGGGTCGCCACCTTATCATGGTTAATATGCTCACTACTGACAAGGTTATCACCATCAGGCCCAACCTTGCTAAGGCTCGTTTGAAAATTCTGACTCTCTGGCCTCGGTAAAGATGAAATCTGAACTTCTTTTCTCAAATCCGTAGAAACTTCAGCAACTTTGTTCACTATAAAGACACGATGATCGGGCTCAGGAGATTTCTGAGTGAAAGTCTTGAAAGTCTTCGATACAGAAAGCCCCAAATATGGTATACAAGCTTTCAACCACCACTTGCAGTACCACCAAGTGCATTCTCCTTCACGTGTCGATCTCGGGATATAAAACTGAGCTGTTGTATTTCTCCTGTAAAGAATAAATTGGGCTCTCGCTAAATCTTCAACAAAACACTGCTTCCTCTTCGACACACTAAAAGAGAGGCGGTTAGAGGGAACACTCTGATCATAGCCGAATTGATGTGCAAATCTGTTGGGATAATACGGCTCTAAAAAGAGCTGACCATCAACTCTCACAGGAAGGCATGCAGAGCGTAGGCCAAAAAGGAACTCAAATCTCTCATCTGACAGAGTCTCATCGTCTAACAAAAAACAGCCCTCAGTTTCGAGAAAAGCATGGGGACGATAGATTACAGACTTGTTATCCCGAAAGACCATTCTGGCACAAGTAATTGACAAATCTTTGCTTGCAACATAAGCATACCTCGCTAGACGCGGATAATCTGCTGGAAACTCACTGTCCGCTCGTCGTTTACACAACTGTGGAAAATATTCCCCGAGCCAGCCAAGTACATAATGTATGGGTGTTAACGTTAGAGATTGAGCGGGATCTCTAGTTAGCTTTAGAGAGAGAGAGAGAAAGAGTGACACGAGATGTATAGTGGTTCGTCTCCCGCCTTAGCGGGAAACTACGTCCACTTGAATGTGTACTAGTGTGTCGAGCCTTGCGGCCTAACAAGGTTACAAGAGATGTAATGGGATCATTTGAGTTGTGGGAGGAGGGTTCCTTTTATAGGTGAAGGAAGCCATCTCCTTTACATTGTCTTAGATGTGGGATGCAAAAACTACTATTCTAGTCTAGAAAGCCTATTTGTGAGGGCATGTTGGCAAGGCCGGGAAGGTGGCTTCCCGGCGACGGATTTGCGACTTCCGGATACCGTAGCGTAGCTTGAACATACGGCTATGAGATGCAAGTAGAGGTTGGGCCTCACCATGGCTTGTGGATGTCCCAAAGTGGGTGTTACTTATGCTTGGTGAGATAGCAAATACTCCATATTGTTGGAGGTATGTACAAGTCCCCGAAGTCCCCAAGTAAGAGGAGCTTCTTGGTTGGGGAGTTATACACATGATGTCACCAAGCATAAGTAACCGGGCGGTACGGAGCCCCTACAAGTCCCCGAACTCCGTAAGCAAGAAGGGACTCGTAAACCTGCACAACAAAGACAAAAAACAGGCATATGTAGAATGCTCGTTGCATTGGGCAACAAATGTGAGTTGCATTGATATGCGTTGGCATATATAAGCGTAATAGTGCGCATATGGTCGTGTGAGAAAATGAATTGCATATGATAAATGCGTGACGAGCGCAATGAGACAAACGAGGTCGATTTTGACGGGGTTATGCTCGCGAGATGCAAGTTGCATGAGCTCCGCGGAGGTATGCATTTGTAACTCATGAACGATGATCGCGAGTACGGTTGTGCTTGTTTGGTTGTCTCTCGTATTTAATGGAACGTGAAAAGAATTTGATTTGTCACAAGCGACAAATGGTAGAAGAATTCAATGTTCCATTAACGTGTGGTGTGTCGAGTAGACATGAGTGTAAAGCTCGAGGATTGCCGGGCAGGCATGAGCGGAAGCTCGGGGTGCCGGGAAGGCGTGAGCGGAAGCTCGGGGTGCCGGGAAGGCATGAGCGGGAAGCTCGTGAGTGGAAGCTCAAGGGTTGCCGGGAAGGCATGAGCGGAAGCTCGTGAGCGGAAGCTCGGGGTGCCGGGAAGGCATGAGCGGGAAGCTCGTGAGCGGAAGCTCAAGGGTTGCCGGGAAGGCATGAGCGGAAGCTCGTGAGCGGAAGCTCGGGGTGCCGGGAAGGCATGAGCGGGAAGCTCGGGGGTGCCGGGAAGGCATGAGCGGAAGCTCGGGGGTGCCGGGAAGGCATGAGCGGAAGCTCGTGGGTTGCCGGGAAGGCATGAGCGGAAGCTCGGGGGTGCCGGGAAGGCATGAGCGGGAGCTCGGGGGTGCCGGGAAGGCATGAGCGGGAGCTCGTGGGTGCCGGGAAGGCATGAGCGGGAGCTCGGGGGTTGTCGGGAAGGCATGAGCGGGAGCTCGGGGGTGCCGGGAAGGCATGAGCGGGAGCTCGGGGGTGCCGGGAAGGCATGAGCGGGAGCTCGTGGGTTGCCGGGAAGGCATGAGCGGGAGCTCGTGGGTTGCCGGGAAGGCATGAGCGGGAGCTCGTGGGTGCCGGGAAGGCATGAGCGGGAGCTCGTGGGTGCCGGGAAGGCATGAGCGGGAGCTCGGGGGTGCCGGGAAGGCATGAGCGGGAGCTCGGGGGTGCCGGGAAGGCATGAGCGGGAGCTCGTGGGGTGCCGGGAAGGCATGAGCGGGAGCTCGGGGGTGCCGGGAAGGCATGAGCGGGAGCTCGGGGGTGCCGGGAAGGCATGAGCGGTGGGTTGCCGGGAAGGCATGAGCGGGAGCTCGGGGGTGCCGGGAAGGCATGAGCGGGAGCTCGTGGGTGCCGGGAAGGCATGAGCGGGAGCTCGTGGGTGCCGGGAAGGCATGAGCGGGAGCTCGTGGGTTGCCGGGAAGGCATGAGCGGGAGCTCGTGGGTTGCCGGGAAGGCATGAGCGGGAGCTCGTGGGTTGCCGGGAAGGCATGAGCGGGAGCTCGTGGGTTGCCGGGAAGGCATGAGCGGGAGCTCGTGGGTTGCCGGGAAGGCATGAGCGGGAGCTCGTGGGTTGCCGGGAAGGCATGAGCGGGAGCTCGGGGGTGCCGGGAAGGCATGAGCGTCCCGCTCATGGGTTGCCGGGAAGGCATGAGCGGGAGCTCGGGGGTGCCGGGAAGGCATGAGCGGAAGCTCGGGGGTGCCGGGAAGGCATGAGCGGGAGCTCGTGGGTGCCGGGAAGGCATGAGCGGAAGCTCGGGGGTGCCGGGAAGGCATGAGCGGGAGCTCGTGGGTTGCCGGGAAGGCATGAGCGGAAGCTCGGGGGTGCCGGGAAGGCATGAGCGGAAGCTCGGGGGTGCCGGGAAGGCATGAGCGGGAGCTCGTGGGTTGCCGGGAAGGCATGAGCGGAAGCTCGGGGGTGCCGGGAAGGCATGAGCGGGAAGCTCGGGGGTGTCGGGAAGGCATGAGCGGAACCCTGGCGGTGCTGCTGAGGCACAAGCGCGAGAGTCTGGCGGTGCCGCTGGGGCACGTGCTTGGAAGCCTGTTGTTGCCATGAGGCATTAACGGGTAGCTCGATGGTGATACCCTGGGGTATGAGCGTGGCCGTTGCTAATTATGCTGGGCTGTATGTACAAGTCCCCGAAGTCCCCAGTCAAGGAGGGTGTTCTTGCGGGTTGATACCAAAGCGTAGCTTTGTGCCGTATATGAAGCATAATTAGTGCGAGTGCGTCGTCCATCTAGAATTGGTTGGAGCGAACGCTTTTGCCCTTTCGGGTGGGCCCCTGCTAGGCCCTGCGAGGAGTCCCCCACTCCTGGCTATAGACCTCCGGATGGTCGGAAAATTGTTTGATGAGGGGAGCTGCGCGGAGCAGAGGGTGTTGGGTAGCGAGCCCAATCTTTGGTACCCAAGCGTCGGGGTTAACTGCCGGATCAATGGCTGCCGTGGGCTGTGTTAACTAGTCCCTTGCTGTTTTCTCGAAGGAGAAAAGCTTGACTGCAATGCCGCGTAGCGGTCATTGTCATTATGAGGCGTTGCCTTACCGTTTGGCGGTTGGTTGCCGATGAAAAACGATAAACACATAGAGCAAGTAATAATATTTTGTTTGATTGTCCCATGTTTATTTAATTTTGCAATTAAAGTAGAAGCATGGCATATGTGTATAGCATGTACTTGTAATGTGGATGCTAATAACATTGTATTATTGTAAACTTGCTTAGAGATCGTTTGAGATCGGTATACGAAGCATGGCATATCTAGCATGTGAGACCTAGAAAGTGTTGCCAAATCTAGGAAACGTTGTAGGCATGCTTAAAAGTGTATGGAAGCATGTAAAAGCATATCAAGTGTGATATATTGTAGTCATGCTTAGAAGTAGTAAAAGCATGGTATTGACATGGCGGTAGCTCAAATTGAAAGAGCGTAAAAGATAAGATATAATGACTTATCTTGTGTCGATTTGGTGGCTAGCGGAATTATCGGAAAATGACGCTCCATTTTTCCGACAAAGTACCTTAGTCGAAAGGTGATGATTTCGCCAACTGGAAATGTGATCGGTGATTATATCTCCTTGAAACAAAATAGGTGATTAGTACATGAGTACGTAAAATCAACACAAATAATTTGCATATGTACTTTGATGAGATTTAAAGAAAAGTGTATAAGCGAAGTAGTAATAGATGACAAATAACATGTGTGATAGTGTGTCACTTGTACGATTTCTAATTGGCAATGAAATTTAGAGAAGTACTTTTTAGTACAAGAAAGTAAAGAGGTAATGAAACTTGAATTTACATGACACAGGTTGCCAAGTGGCAGCATGTATGTATAGTTGAGTTTATTATTCTATATGTGTATGTGTCTACGAGTTGATAAGAATCGCATAAGAAGCTAGCCAATATATAATTAGATGGGTACCAACATGTTCGTGCGCATCAATCTGTACATGATATTTAATATATCTTGATATTTGATAAGGCAGCATATACATACATGAGGAAATTATAATACTCTATATATGGTAGCATGTGGAATTGGATGTCATCAATTAATGTTCTTATCAATAGTTGTGTGAGCTAGTGTGGTGTCCAATTGAGAATTTATGCGTGTGGCATAGTGTTAATATAGAGGACACGTGCAGCTAATATCACAGACGAGCACAAACGTGCATAAGTATATAGTTGTGTCGAGTTATTTGACAGACAACATGCTATGTATGATTATGTGCAGCACGTGGGCATGTGCATACCAGTGAGTATGCCGCAACCAAAGTGAGTGATGTTACGTGTCCTTTAAATATGCACAAAAGACTACAATTTATGTATGGCCTTAAATTGCTAGTCTCTGCAGAGGCACGTGCGCATCAAATAAAATGATAGAAAGACTTATCTCTTTTTGCGTAACAGTTGGAGCTGAATTAGATCTTCTTCTCCTTTGGACTCGGGATCTCAGAGAGAGAGAGAGGGAGAGAGAACCCATTTCTCAGTCACTGCCTTTCTCATCTTTATCACAATTTAGTTCAAATCAGAGAAATTAAGGGTGGGTGGCGGAAGAAGAAGATGAGCCCAGACTACCCATCATGGGGGAGGGGTGTTGGCCGCTAGCTTCCCTCAGCTGAGGCTCTGCTAGAGCTAGGAAGGTTCGCTGGCGGACAGACCGGCTGGCGGAAGACTCGCCGACGGAAGGCTCGCTGGCGGAAGACTCGCCGGCGGAAGGTTCGCTGGCGGACGAACTGGCTAGCGGAAGACTCGCCGGTGGAACCTGAAGAACATGGGTTCTTGGCGGAGCGGGTTTCATCGGCGGAGCGGAATTTTTGGCCGGTGGAGCTTTGGCCAGTGTTGAAGCTCGGCGGAGCGGAGCATTTTCTTAGCGGTAGCCCTTGGCCGGCAGAGGTGGTTGGCGGAGAAGGCTGTCCGGTGGTGAAGTTCGGCGGAGGCTGCCCGGTGTTTTGGAACTCAGAGGTGATAATGGATTTCAGCGGAGTTCAGTGGAGGTTTGGCTTGCTAGCGGAGGAGGGCCGCTGATGGAGACTAGCGGAGCAGTTGAAGCTGGCGAGGCCGGCTGAACTGGGGTGCAGCGGTGCGCCGCCGCTGAGGATAGCTAGCGGAAGGCCCGCTGGTGGACTGGGTTGTCGCTGACGGAGCTCGGCGGAAACGTGGCCGGCAGAGCTTGTTTCCCGCTGATAAAGTTCGGCGGACCTGGAGCTTGGTGGAGGCTCCGAGTTCAGCGGTGTTTGGAGCTCGGTGGAGTGAAAAATTGGAGGTTGGTGGAGGTTTGATGCTCAACGGAGATGGCTAGCTAGCGGAAGCAATGCGGGGCTGGCGGAGATGGTACCCAGCGGAGGAGGAGTTCTGGCGGAAGTGGCTGGGTGTCCAGAGCAAATCTCTGGGTGTCCAGAGAAGTTTGCCGCCAATTTTTCAATTTTTTTTTTTTTTTTTGAAGTTCAGCGTTGACTAACCATTGTTAGCGTTGACCGGCCCTGATGGGCGTTGACCGGACCCCGCCGGGCGTTGACCGACTCCGCCGGGCGTTGACCGGACCCGATTTGATGTTGAATGAGCGTCGACTCGACATTTTCGGGTCAAAGTTCGTGGTAGGTGACGAAGCCTTTGTGTGTCGGCTTCCCACAGACGGCGCCAATGTTAACGTTAGAGATTGAGCGGGATCTCTAGTTAGCTTTAGAGAGAGAGAGAGAAAGAGTGACACGAGATGTATAGTGGTTCGTCTCCCGCCTTAGCGGGAAACTACGTCCACTTGAATGTGTACTAGTGTGTCGAGCCTTGCGGCCTAACAAGGTTACAAGAGATGTAATGGGATCATTTGAGTTGTGGGAGGAGGGTTCCTTTTATAGGTGAAGGAAGCCATCTCCTTTACATTGTCTTAGATGTGGGATGCAAAAACTACTATTCTAGTCTAGAAAGCCTATTTGTGAGGGCATGTTGGCAAGGCCGGGAAGGTGGCTTCCCGGCGACGGATTTGCGACTTCCGGATACCGTAGCGTAGCTTGAACATAGGGCTATGAGATGCAAGTAGAGGTTGGGCCTCACCATGGCTTGTGGATGTCCCAAAGTGGGTGTTACTTATGCTTGGTGAGATAGCAAATACTCCATATTGTTGGAGGTATGTACAATGGGTAAGCACACTTTGGGGGGAACATCCCCTACCGGATGAGAAGCAATTTCTCCAAGACGGTGATAAATATATCCTAAAGTTGTTGGTGCAATGGAAACTTTAACTCCTTTTGCCATCAAACACGCCATATGAAATGTCTCTGGCCTTATTGTTTTATCCCATGAGGGTAAGACAAACCTGTAAAAAAAATGTGTGTGTCAGGAAAATGTATCCAATACAAACTGGCAAACAAAATGAAATGGAGAGGGGACAAACCTGCACAACCAAAATACAATAAAAGCAGCAAGCTTCCCTTCCTCAGAAATTCTCAATGGTAGTTTAGGGGTCCTTGGTTTCGGCAGCACTGCCTTGCCTTCACTAGGTGAAGCATATATGAGTTCCCCTCGGAAAAAATGGGTAAGCCATTGATCCCAGTAAATGGCATCGTACCCATACTCGATACACAATGCAGAATGTATCTGTAAAAGCTCCAGTACTGTGGGAGGATATAAATCTTTATTCCACAAATCCTTGTTAGTCGGAAGAAATTCTTCATACTGAACGCCAGAAATGGGCAGACCTCCGATAACTTGCAAGTCAGATAAAGAAATGCTCATCTCACCATCGGCAAAATGCAATGTGTTGGACAAAGGGCCCCATAATTCACAAAATGCCCTCCAAACATTCTTTGAACACTCGTAAGGATAGCGAGAAACAGCAACAGCTCCATATATACCTGCTTTGTATAAGGTATCCTTGAAGGTCTCCAAGATAGTTTCAGTCCATTCTAATACGCCGAAGCCAAAGATTGATCGACCTCAAAATTTAAAATCATGGCCTCATTCTTGCTTACTCTGCAACATCCTGTGCAGTGCTGGATAAAAGTTCATGCCGACCAACATCTTGTCATCACCATGCTCAGCATTGTTCACCTTTTCCAGAGTATAGGCCTGAAACACGTTGCCATAACTTGGACACGATTTGATGACCTCATCCTCTGCATGAGGGTCGAATCGAAGAATGCCAGAACGCACACCGGCCCGAGTAGCCCACGTTGGCCGACTCTCAAGCGACATGGTAAGCTTGATCGAACTTAAAGGAAGAGATCTCTTGTATTCCCGACCGTTTTTGGCTACACGTTCGCCTTTTCTGGGAACTCGTTCAGTGCAAAGTTCTCCATGTGGGTTCATTTTCTGAAAACAGAAAGCATGACAAAATGGTCAAGCCTCGTACGCATAAAGCCATTATACACACGATGCTTGAGGGGGCAACTGTTGAATAATAAAAAAATACCCACAATGTACAAAGCATGTAGCTGTCACAATTATTCAAAAAAAAAAGATAGAGATGAGAATAATGACAGCAGTTAAACATATATTTATTTACAAATTATCTGTTTATCAAATTCAAAGGTTGACCAAGCTTGGGTGGGGATAAGCTACGAAAAAAAAAAAAACAGAAGAAAGCATTCAAATTGTGATAAGAACAAAGTGGCAGAGGGCGTCCAAGTTCAATCTCAAAGTCAAAGACGAAGTCTCCGATCAACAGCTTATCTTCGTGAGCGTCAGGAGATTCAAATTTCAAACAAATGTTTATCCCGCCCTCTAGAATCTTCACTACCCCCTATATAAGAAACACAAGGCTGCATAAGAAAGGGACGGAGAGGAATAGAGAGAAGAGTGAGTTATATTTGTGCATCAGAGTGAGGCAGCGTTTGAGAGGAAGAAATAGTGAGAAATTTCTTGTTACCTGGAGACGACAAATTTACAACAGGAGTACTTCATCTTCAGGTATCCTACTGGTCCTTTCTTCATGATCTTCGTTGCTATTTTCCTTTATTATTGCTGATGTCTTCGTGAGTGCAGACTTGCCTCTACTTCTAAGCACCAGAAAGGCAGACACAGTCCCTTCATTCCCCAAACAAACCACTCTGGCCAAATATGCCAACAACACCAACTCACAAAGCCTCAAATCCCTCATTGTTGCCCACCAAAATCAGAAAACAAAACAACCAAATACACCTCCATTTGCCTTTGTGTTAACAAACAGTGCAGGTCCAAGGAGACAAAAAGAAGCATGTTCACAAAGATAAAGGAGGAGAAGAGATTTCGGCAAGGGAAGGGGCTCACCGGTGTTTTCGGCCTTCTTTCGATGCCTATACTGCGGTGCGTCCTGCGTATAGGTGGCCTATACTGCGGTGCGTCCTGCGTATAGGTGGCCTATACTGCGGTGCATCCTGCGTATAGGTGGCGGAAGCAAGGTCCAAGCTAGAGGGTTCACTACACTTGAACTCACAAAGTGAAGAAACTGCTTTGGAGGAATCTTTATGCAGCACCAAAGGAATAAATTACCCCACCTGCAACAAAGTCATCATCAGAGTGGTACCACAGAAGGCGAAATTGCTATCTGTTACAGAAGGGCATTCGACTTAGCTCACCCGTGATCACAGAGTTTGCAGCATTCACTCGACTCACCCTCGATCACTAAACTGCAGCCACAAAATACAAGAGAGATGGGAGTCGTCTGGTTCCTGTTACTTGGCACAAGATGGTGACAGAAATGTTTATTAATTCCTAGAAAAGATGTGGTCAAGCTGCAACGTCTTCCTTCAAAATTATGTTTGCTGCAATGGTTTGAACACCGCCTACAAAGCCTTCTTTCAAAATTATGTCTGCAAGATGGAAAAACAATCTCATGATCAGCAAGAAAGAAGAATGAAGTCCTTGTATTTGGTTTCATGGTCACGGCTACACAAAGAGGAAAATGGAAGCTTAATTTGCAGCATAGCAGAAGCTTCAGAATATGCATAATCGAGGCAGCTATGCTGCAAGTCTTTTCCAGAACAAGCCAAAAACAAAAGATCAAGAAGCAAGCAATTACACTTAATTAAAGAAGCAGAGGTCACTTCTCAAATAGCTACGAAGCTTGGCGGTGGAGAAATGTGAAAAACCTGCAGACAAGTTCAAATAAGATTGTAATAGTCAAAACCTTGTGCTTGAACACGTTTGCTGCAAGTCAAAGCAACATAAATAATGGTTTGTTAGATGGGCTGCAAGCTTGAAACAAGAAGACAAAAATAGTGGTGTTAAATTCTTTTCTTTTGTTTGACGGTGGAAAGCTGATCATGACCCATCTATAATTAAAGTATGCTGCAACCTTGCCTATAAATAAGAGTTAAAGACAAGAGAAACCAAGATGCAAACATGCATAAAGTAACAAGCTTTGCAAGTAAACGGTGGCTTCACTAAATCATGAATCGGTGGTGCATTTAAATAAAGTATTAATTGCAATAGCAGGACACTTAACAATCTCAATTGGGTCGAAAGGATGTTTTCTCACCAGTTCTGGGTTCGACACCAGTAGATCTGACAGATGTGTTTCGCGAATAGGGGTAGGAAATTAAAGCCTCTGATGAAAAGAAAACAAGGAGAATTGATTAGCATAAATGCTTCCAACGATGGGGAAAAAGAAGTAGGTAAACTGGTACCCGTTTTGGTGTGCGAAAGAGAGCGAATGGGGAATCTAGGCACTTGAGCCAACCCATTTATATGGATTTCAGTGATATGACTCCCTTTCCAGATCGAACTGAAATAGCTAATCCTCATCTTGAACTTGGTCTCTATCTTAAGCTGATGATTACGCCAAAGAAGTTTCCCGGAGGATTTGAAGCTTATCAGATGGAGACGACGTCTTGTCTTTGGGTTCAGAACCTTGTAGGCGTGAGCTGGGCTCAATTGGGCTATAGAAGTGAGTTTATGGGTGTTTGGGCTCTACCGAATCATTTGTTTACATTTGTTTACAAGTTTGGGTGTTTGGGTGAGTTTATGCACCGGCAAGTTTTTGGGCTCTACCGAATCATTTGTTTACAAGTTTGGAAGCTCTACAAGGCATACTTCAAGAAATTCGGGCCCGACTGGACTATTCATCGACAAGTGAAAAAGGTGGCACAAAGCCCATTACAAAATCCAGGGCCCATGAAGAAGCTCGGCACATCCGGGTGCCCAATTCAAATCAGTGGACGCTCAACTAAAATTGGGTGTTCACCAATATATGTTTTCTCGACGAGTTCAAAATATACACCCGTTGAGTAAAAATTGGTACAAAACCAAAAATCCCAAATGTTGAACTATAGTGGTTTGATCCCTTCACGGGGTATGTAGGCAGTCTGGATTTAAATCTGGATGCAACCGCGACCTTAACAGAATCCCTGGTTCTCCCTAAACTAAATTCACCAAATCCTAGTGACCACAGAAGTTATCCAAATTTCCGTATTCAAATCACCAAACACTTAACCAAAATTCTTTGGTGAGTCATTTACTCATCGAAGCATCCAAACCTTCCCAAAAATCTGAACTACGAGTGGCTTGATCCCTTCTGGGGTACGTAGGCAGCCTGATAAACACTCTGGGTACAGCCACAAAATCAAACAAACATACTCCTCTCCATGGAATTCTTGTCTTCGTATTTGGAATCAAAGGGTCTTCCCTTGAAGCAAGGGATTGTAATTAAGAGATATTCTTTATCTCGAATGGGTCCGAACTTAACATAATAAAACTCTATTTCCGTTAATGAAATAGAGTGAGATTGTGTTGAGTATATTTATTTACTATTTTTGCTCAACTCTAATATGACAAAAATTCAAAATGCATACCTCAATGTAAATAAAAGATGAAGACAATACTGAACAGCAGACCAAGGAACAGCGGCAAACCAATGATACACAAACTTCTTTGCATGAAATTTGCAAAAAGTGAACAACACTGCAACAAAATCATAGAATTAATCACATATATAAATTCAAACTAAATGATATATCTCCTTACTGTAAGACTTCAAAAAAGGAGTTTACATGCAAAATTAAAAACATTCCTGAGCTATTTCTCGAGATTGAAAGCTTTGACCTCTAATTTAGAGCTGTGGATCTGTGAGGAAGCTCATACCTTTTATGAAAAATACCAGATTTCAAAGCCTTTTGAAACCAATTAAACCTTACAAAACTGCAAAACCATAAGATCTTATCATATTTCATCTCCAAAGTAACAGATAAACACGCATAAACAATCAATTTAAATTACAATAATCACAATTGGCTCTTCGCAACAGGTAAACGTTCTAGAAATCACAGTAAATCATATTGAAACAAAAACAACTGCCTTTTCGCAACAGGTAAACATTGTAGAGATCACAGTAAATCATATTGGAACAAAATAAAAATCCCCCAAACAGAAATTAGAAATCAGAAAGAGTCTATTCATCCTTTTAAACTATTTTCTTGACACAAACAGAAAAAGATTAAAAAATCCCACAAATATAAACTTAGTTACTGCACACAAATGCAACCATTGAAGTACGATTTTTTTTATTTTGACTGGAAATTTGTGTAAGGATTTTAGAGGTGGCAGGTATTGACTGAAAAATGGGTGATTTGCATGACCTAAATATATTGCATTGATCAGTTGAATTTGCATTTGTTTTGTGTTTCTTTTTCAAAACAACAACCTAGTATCAGATAAATCACAGGAAATCATATTCAAACAAAATGAAAATCCAACCACGCATATCCATTTTCATCCAGGTTTAGCAATTACTGATGGAACACAGTTTCTTAGCTACGGAAATTAAAGACAGTCTATTCAATCTTTTCAGCATTTTTCTTCAGACAGAGAGAAAAAGATGAAGAAGTCGCACAAATCTAACCTTAGTTACTTTCCGACCCATCTATTTTCAGCAAAATCTTCACGTGTCTGTCCTCCTTCTTTCTCCTTTAACCGTCCAGAAACGCGCAACCAAGCCCTTTTTTCCAATCTTGATGCAAGTCCGTCAATTGCAAAGCTGACAATGATCATCTCATCAGAAATAGCAGACTCCATCTTATCAGAAAAAACCAAAGGCCAAAAATGACATTTCAACCCCCACGAATGGCAGCCTCATAATATCCCACAAACGCGAGGGCAATATCGACTGTTTACTGTACTTAGAACAGTGTAACAGTGCATCCACGCTTAATATATGTATAATAAAATCATATACTTTAGGTATATTGCAGTCAACAAAACTGATTTTAAAGTTTGATTACATGAATGTTATTTTCATCAAATAAGGATATCTTCCAACCATAACCAAGATCATGTAGAAAAACCAAAATTTCCTGTTGTGTTATATATTACATTCCAATCCCTTAATCTATTTCAGTTTAGACCAACCGTTGGGATGAAGTTGTTCAGAGTGTGATTTATTTTATTTTATTTTTTTTAATTTTTTTATCAAGAGCAATTCAATGAATGTATTTTAATAATTGTTCTTTCAACTGATCATGATATCCATAGAAACTCAACATCCTCAAATTACATCAAGAAATTAAAGCTGTAAAGTTGGGTTCTTCCCAGGCTTTGGAACCATGAATAATGATTTGAATTATCATATATTGTGTACAGCACCTTGTTTCAAGGTATGATGATTCAAATAATTATTCATGGTTACAAAACACTGGTTCAAGCGGGTTTAATTATTCGTACCAAAAATAGTAGTGTAGTGATTATAGAAACTAAATTTCTGTAATATTTACCTCTTGGCTTTTTTGTTCGATTCAGAGGTGAATAATTCTCTTCTGCTTGTTTGAATGGCACTTTTTCTATCGAAAGCAGGATGGTTTGGTGTTGCAATGGTTGGCTCTTCTTGCAGTGGTGGTCCAAAGGGTTGTAGGTCTGGGAAGCATAGGATCGGTCTTCCCATTTCTATTGAATATATGTGGCACTTTTAGACATATAATAAGTGTATATGCATTGTAATCTCATTTCAAAATAGGGAAACACCTCAGAAAAGTAAATGATTGTCCGCATCAAATGTACATACTTGATGTACAGATTTCTTCCTAATCTTTGCAAACGATATCTTTTCAGTTTTCCAAAATCTATGAGAAATTGAAAAATAATAACTTCTCTCACAGTAGGATTTTGTTTTGAAAATCAACTCATTGCTTTAATCCCAATTTTTTTGACAGACAATCACATTTGTTTAATATTGAAAATCAAGATGATTTATATGCCGCTTGAGTTGCTACTATCTATTATTAGGTGGTACAAAATATTGCAAACTATTCCACGCTTTGTTTAAGGGCAATCTGGAAACAAATGGTTTATAGTTGTGTGAACTATAGACAGAGCAAATGTCTTGAATTCTTGAAAATCAAGCAACCTAAGCAAATTTTTTTATCATCTTTGGGCTACAGACAATCTAACAGGTTTCAAAATCTCTTCCGATTCAAAATATCAAATTATATAGCACATGTTCAAGTTGACTTCTGTAAAGCGAGAAATTCAGAGAAATATTCTTACCTTACCAAATGAAAGTGAGCAGCAATCCAACTGTAGTATATCTACAAAGTGAAGTGCTTAAAACTCAAAAACCAGAAAAAAAAAAAAAAAAAAAAAAAAACAAATCAGAGCCAAGTAGATCTTAGCAATACAAAAAACATTTTCAATAGGCTTTAAACTTTTTCAAAGTCATCCTACCCATTCAAGCCATAAAACACAGAAGTCAATCTTAAAAAGATAAAAACTTTCAGACTAAGATTACCTCTTAATTGAAATGTTGTAGACGCTATTGCAGTATTGTGCTCCAAGATTCACAAACACAAACTGATTAACACACCTAGACTCATCATGAGAAGAAGAAAGAATGACAAAAAGATGAACTCAGAACAAAAACGAAGGCAAAGAACCAACAACCCAAACTTCTAGCTGAGAATTAATCCACTGAACACAGGACTAATTACTTGATGATATTTGAAAGCGAGCAATATACTTAGATAAGAAAAGGCAGAGATTAGAAGATTGAAGCTTCACCTGTGAAATTGGAGACGAAACTGATTTGCCTTCTTCTCTTTTCTATTGCAGTGCCTGAGGCTTTACAAAGACTGCAAATTATGGAAAATTAATTTCAGATGAATTGTTTTTTAGAGATAAAGGACAGTTAGTTCTGATATCAGAGGTCAGACAATAGAAATATTTGATTGATTTAGTGTTCACCTGGTTGGTTTAGCACGATTATCTTCAGTCACAAATTCCTGTAAAGGAGAAATTGTTCTATGAGTAGTTTAAAATAAGACCCATTTTTAGCTAGAATATCTTGAGTAAAGGGCACACCCTTTTGTTACTAATCCCAACTTACTCAGATTCCTCTGCTAAATATGGTTCAGCCCACGATAACTATCAAACCAAAAAAACTATTAGCTCGGCCATGTAATTTGCCGATGATCAATTCCCACAATCTTTTTAAGAAAAGCGATCATATCAATTGAAGCCAGAAGAAAAGAAGGATCCCAAATAATTGAACCCAGAATAAAACATCAAATACAGATTGAT
Organism: Rosa lucieae; assembly: GCA_024704745.1. Taxonomy (NCBI): domain Eukaryota; kingdom Viridiplantae; phylum Streptophyta; class Magnoliopsida; order Rosales; family Rosaceae; genus Rosa; species Rosa lucieae. The sequence continues at coordinate 4,320,048 of CM045497.1, read as the reverse complement.
TTCATACAAACAGATAGTTCAATTCTAAAACAAATAGATTCTTCACCAAAGATTCAAACTTTCACACACATACATAAGCAATAGCCAAGAAAACTAAAACCCACAACGTTTTTCTCCAAAGAAAACGAAGGGTTTTCAACCAAATCAAAACCCTCAGCCGAAAACAGTGAGGAATGAAAACTTACCAAGTGAGTTCCAATTTTCGTGATGCTTAAGCTATAGCTTGAAGCAGTGGTGAGAACTCTTGCTGTGTGGTACGGAGAGGGTGAGTTTGGAGGTGGGATTTTGTTGTTGGTGACTGAAATAGACAGGCCTGTGGAGAGAAAACCCGACCCCGTATTGAAATCTCCGATGAAGAAGTGGTTGAAGAAGGTGGCATTGGAGGAAGAGCCGCAGTTGAAGAGGTAGTCGTCTGAGGGAGAGAAGGGCCGTTTAGAAAGCAGGATGAAGAAAAGAGAGCAAAAAAGTCGGGGTCTGGGAGGCTTCTGGAAGAACTGAGGAAGAGAGGGGGGAAAAACAAAAATTTCGGGCAGTGGCAGAGGCGTAAAAAAAAATCCAAATGAGGGTAGAGTCATCTTTTTGCCTATGAATGAACAATAACGCAGAATGAACAGTTAACTCATCTTTTATTTATGTATAATGAGCTTGGGCCTTGGGTTATCTTTTCGTTATCTTTCCTTTTATGTCGTCCCTGGATGTTTATGTGCACTAAGTTCATTTTATTTTTTCACACTAGACTAATAATACAGATGATATGTTAACTTGTGATTTCGTTATTAGTTTAAGCATTCATGTTTTTGAATTGATACATCAATTTCTTCTTTGTTGAATGATGTAGACATAATGTGTGCCTCTACAAACTAGGGTTTAGAGTTGTAATAGGAATGTGATCTAGGTATTCAATTGTAATCGGATTCTATTACCTTTTGGGTACCTTGTAACTCCTTATTTAAAGGGCTCCTATTATCAATAATATACGCACAATTCCATTCTCCTACAACACGTTATCACCACGAGTTCTAACCCTAGCCGAAAAAGAGAAAGAAAAAAAAAACCCTAAAACCCTAAACACCAAAATCTGCCGCAGCCTCCCTACAGCCTCCAGCCAGCCTCCCTGTAGCCTGCAGCCAGCGCACTACTGTTGCCCCAGCAACCCCTGCTGCCCCCGCAGCTCCTGCACACTGCCTGCAAGCCCGCCCGTGCCCTGCCTGCCCGCGCCCTCCTGCCGCGCGCCTCCTGTAGCCCGCTCTGCAAACCAGCCCGACACACTGCTGCTGCTCCCTGCCTCATCTGCTAGCCTGCCACGCCACTGCACCAGCTTCCCTGCCTTGCAGTTTTCTGCCCTGCGCACCTGCAGACCGAAGCTGCTGCAAGCCTGCTGCCTGCTGCCTGCCGCAATACTGCCTGCTGCAAGCCCACTGCCCACCAAAGCAGCTACAAGCCTGCTGCCTGCTGAAACTGCTGCCAAGTCTGCTGTTTGCCCCTGCTGCCTCCACTGCTGCCCTAACACGCTTGCTCCAACATGCGCGTGTTTTTAAGCCCAAATCATCAAGTAAGATTTTGTAATTAAAGATGCTGCTTTATGTATTTTAAATTCTTTTATTTTCTGCAAAATATTGGAATATATGTTGCCAAACGGTTTTGAGTATTTAACAAAGCGGAATTGTGGGGATTTACGCTTAACGAACTAAGAGTGTTCATAATTAAACGAACTAAGAGCGTTCGTGTGAACTAAGAGTGTTCACAATGCTTGGACTAAGAGCGTCCGTAAGCATCAAATTGTGACCATATTAAAACATTATTGTTTGGTCTAATCCAAAAGAGATTCTTGGAAATTGATTTCTTGGTAGCATAGCTCGAAAATCTTATTATTTTAGTTTTCGTGGAAGTTTAGCTCCGAAACTAATATATCTTCTCTTCTTATTTTCAGGATGTCGAATGAACCAAGGCTCGACTTTCCTATGCTTGACTCAACAGGCTCGGATTACCATAGTTGGGTAACATGTTGAGAACCACCTCACTTCAAACGGAATACTACCCATAATTCAGGAGCCTAATCTGAATCTTGTGTTCATACGAACACCTACAAAGCATGCTCAAGCAATTATCTTGATGCGACGTCATATGGACAAAGCACTCAGATTGGAGTATATGTCGATCAAGAATGCAAGAGAGATATGGGTAGCGCTAGAAGAGCGTTATGGCAATGTCCAAGATTCCCTCCCCCCTGACTTGAAGGTTCAATGGAACAATCTGCGCTTTGCTGACTTCAAGTCTGTTGCTGAATATAATTCAGAGGCTCTTCGCTTACAATCCATGTTGAGATTCTGTGGACAACCTGTCACAGAGCAAGAGCTAATTGAGAAGACTCTCTCCACCTTCCCCGTTTCAGCAATTGTGATATCAAAGCAATACCGCACTGAAGTCAATGCTGGACGGATCACGAGGTTTCATTAGCTTATCAATATCATATCTGTAGCTGAGAAACATGATAACATACTAGTGAAGAATTATAATCAAGGCCCATTGGAACTAAGAGCGTTCATTAGGCGAATTATAATGCACCCAAAGGAGAGCGCAAGGAGCGGAACCCTAGGAATAAGGGACATGAAGGACGTATGGGTCCATATAACCGCCCTAATCAGGAAGGAAATCGCAAGTTTGGAGCCGATACACGTGGTGGCAATGCCACACGTGGGAGAGGGGGTCGTGGCAACCCTAACCGTGGTGGTGGAGCCATAGCTCGTGGTGGTGGAGCCATGGGTCATGGTGGAGGCACCAATCCTCCTAGGGAACAACCACAACATGCACAACGTGCACCTCAATTGAATGGAGGCAACCACAATGATGTGTGTCATCGATGTGGATCAAGTGAGCATTGGTTCAAGAAATACAAGGCAAGTGAGCAACTAGCTGCAAGATACAGGGCATACAGGGACCTAGGAGAGCAAGAAGTGTACCTTGCAGAAGAAGAAAAAGAAGAATATGGTGGAGACGTTAATCTCACCATAGAGGACTTCAAACTGAAGATGAAGTGCACAAAGATGCTACAGACTTTGATTAGAATAGTCCTTTTTATTTTCCAAGAATCATGTATTAGTCAATAAATGACAATTGTATTAACTTTATCTTATGTGGCGCACCCAATAAGATATGATGTTTTAGGGTACTTAAGTGAGCCTCCCTCCACCAACATCTCTCTCTACTTTCCTGGTCATATTTGATTGGAGTTACCAAACGGATAAAGTGACTAAAATATGTCTTAGTTTGCTTTTATTTTGGATTAGATTTTTTTTGGGACCATTTGATGTAATCATTGGCTACATTTATTAATAAAGTATCATTTTATTATTGAATGTCTTGGACATGTCTTAATTTCAAACTTTATTATTTTTCAGTATGTTTCCTGGAGAGTTTGAATGCCTTATTGATAGTGGCACCACACAAACTATATTGCGAGATAGGCAATTATTTTTATGGATGACGCCTAGTTGATCTTCTGAGAATAGAGAGATCTCCATGAATTACACTAGTATACATGAGACGTTGGGTCGAGATTCTATTATCCTTGATGATGTGTTTGCATACTCTATCGCTCAAGGAATTATAGAACATGATGATATCGAAGCTCGCTCTGTTGAAGAATGTCAACGAAGAGCAGACTGGCCTAAATGGAAAAATGCGATCCAGGTTAAATTGGATTCACTAACAAAGGGACAGGTATTTGGGCCTATAATGCTGACACCCCCAAGCATAAAGCCTGTTGGCCATAAATGGGTCTTTGTTAGGAAGCGTAATGAGAAAAATGAGGTTGTTAGATACAAAGCCCGCCTTGTGGCACAAGGTTTCTCACAACGCCCTGGAATCGACTACGAGGAGACATACTCTCTCATAATGGACGTTATAACGTTCCGCTACCTTGTCAGTTTGGTAGTTTCCGAAAAACTTGACATGCAGCTTATGGATGTGGTTACAGCATATCTCTATGGGGATCTAGATTCAGAGATATATATGAAGGTTCCAGATGGACTTCAATTACCCAAATCAAGTGGCTCTAAACCACGGAGCGCGTTTTCAATAAGATTGAGACGCTCACTATATGGATTGAAACAATCTAGACGGATGTGGTATAACCGTCTAAGTGACTATTTGATTGGGAAGGGATATGTCAATACTGAAATATGCCCATGCGTGTTTATAAAGAGGACAAGTTTCGGATTTGCAATTGTAGCAGTTTATGTCGATGACATAAACCTAATTGGAACTCTAGATGAGTTAAAGGAAACTGCTTAGTATTTGAAATCCAAATTTGAGATGAAAGATCTTGGGAAAACACGGTTTTGCCTCGGACTAGAACTCGAGCACCGTAGTAATGGGATTATGATCCATCAGTCAGCATATACTCAAAAATTATTAAGGCGCTTTAATGAAGATAAAGCAAAGCCTGTGAGTACTCCCATGATCGGTTGTAGTGTTGAGCCTGAAAAAGATCTGTTTCATCCAAGGGATGAGGACGAAGACTTATTAGACTCTGAAGTGCCCTATCTAAGTGCAATAGGTGCATTATTGCACTTAGCTCAATGCACAAGACCAGACATCTCATTCGCTATGAACTTGTTAGCCCTACACAGTTCTGCGCGAGCACGCCGCCATTGGATTGGTGTAAAGACAATCTTTCGATACCTGAGAGGTACGATTGATATGGGCTTGTTTTATCCCTACAGAGAAAAGAGAAATAACAGAAGTGTGGGATCGGACTCCAGAAGGGAAAACGCCACCTTCCGTGCTCCTCCTCCCCTCCATCAAAATGACAACGATATCTTGATGGGTTTTGCTAATGCAGGATATCTCTCTGACCCTCACAAAGGTCACTCCCAAACGGGTTATGTCTTTACCATGGGAAGCACTACGATATCTTGGAGGTCTACAAAGCAAACCCTTGTTGCTACTTCCTCGAATCATGCAGAGATTATTGCTCTACATGAAGCTGTGCGAGAATGCATATGGCTAAGGTCTGTAGTTAGACATGTTTGACGAACTTATGGTTTGAAGTCTACCACAGATGAACCTACATGCATTTATGAAGTTAATGCAGCTTGTATTGAGCAAATGAAGTTAGGTTTCATCAAGGGTGACAACACTAAGCATATATCGCCTAAATTCTTTTACAATCAGCAACAACAGGCACTTCTAAATATTGAAGTGAACCAAATCCGATCTGAGGAAAATGTAGTGGACTTATTTACTAAGTCATTACCTAAATCCACCTTCGAGAAACATGTGAGAAGCATCAGATTAAGAAAGTTATCCGAACTCCCATGATTGTAGCAATCAGGGGGAGATATTGACATCAGGGGGAGGTATGATGTCTACATGTTTGATCTCGAAGAGTGAAGGACGTGTTGTGCTCTTTTTATCCTTCGACCAGGGTTATTTTTGCCCCACAGGGTTTTTGTTACCTGGCAAGGTTTTTAGTGAGGCAACGATCAAAGCGTCATCACCAAGTTTGAGCGGCACAAGGGGGAGTATTGAAGGATGTCGACATAATGTGTGCCTCTACAAACTAGGGTTTGGAGTTGTAATAGGAATGTGTTCTAGGTATTCAATTGTAATCGGATTCTATTACCTTTTGAGTACCTTGTAACTCCCTATTTAAAGGGCTCCTATTATCAATAATATACACACAATTCCATTCTCCTACAACATTCTTGCTTTTGCTGCAATTACTTGAGATCTCTTATTGTTACTTGCTCTTGTCGACAATTTGCCCTCGAGTTACATCAGAACTTCAGAAGGAGAAAATGTAGTGTCGTGAACAAATTGAGATTAATAGCCATGTTGGGATGCATCTGATGTATAACTGCTCCAATCCAAAAGCGAATTTTGGGAAAGCAAATTCCAACCAAATTCCGTCATGTCAATTTTGTAATGTTTTACCACTCAAAGTAAAAGCCTTTCTTGGAATGTTCATGTTTAATTGTGGTTCAAGACTACCTTGCTTACAAGCACAAACCTTGTACAAAAATCCATATATAGAATTCCTTAATCTTGTTGTGGATCTATTCCTTGCATGTAAATAGAATTGTGTGAGAGTTCCTTGTAGAAATCATGTTTAAATTACTTTCATTGTATAGAACTTGTGTATAAATTACTTCCTTGCATATAGATATGTATAAACCAACGTAATAGTATGACCAAGAGTTGAACTTGCACACTTGCAGATAATATGTAATTGCATTTGGAGGTAAAGAACTTCAATTCTAGTACACGTTACAGAAAAGCATTGTCTAAAGAGGAAATTGGCATTATTTTGCTTATCCTAACTTCAAAGTTAGTGCAAGTACTTGATATGACCAGATTGAAGCGTCTATATATACTAAATATTGTTGGGTTTCCAGCCCATGAGTCTTTCCTAAGACAATTGTCTTAGAGTATGAGAATTGTTTACCCAGTAGGTTTTGGATTCCTACTGATGAATGGAGTTCCAATGAGGAAGGAAAATCCTTATTGATGTAGGATTACCTGTAATCCTTGTTGATTACAGAGAAGGAGAAGGCATAATTGCCTACCACCAATAGGAATAGGTTTCCTAATTGGTGAAGAAAGTTGATATCCTTATGGCTATATAAGGAGGGGTTCTGCTCTAGGTTTTTCATCACAAAGACAGAGAGCAAAGTGTATTCCATTCTCGGAGTTAGAGAGTGAGAGAGGGCAAAGAAGGGAGAGATAGGAAGAGAAGAGAGAGTCCTTGTTTTCTTATTCTTTCTGGTTGTACCCATTATAAATATAGTGGAAGATCGTTTTTCTGCCCGGTGGACGTAGGCAAAAGTTTTGCTGAACCACCTTAAATCTGTGTTCTTGTGCTCGTATCTTTGTGGTTGTTTCTCTTGGTGTGCTGTGTTTATTTATGTTTTCGACTTCATGTATTGACCGATTCTCAACAAGTGGTATCAGAGCTCAGGCTCGTCTGGGAAATTCAAGGTTTGAATCGGTAGGTTCGGTGTTGTCAGAATGGAAGGAACAAATAGCACAATGATCAAACTCACTCACACGAATTGGGTGACGTGGAAGCCAAGAATGAAGGAAAGTTGTGAAACTTTCATGGTGACCGTAAGTAATTCTGCGTCTGATGGAGTACTGTCTATGGATAAGGATAATATGCTTAACGAAGAAACAAGAAGGAAAGCTGTGGGCATAGACAATGGACAAGGAAAGCTCCTTGTCACAATGGGTAAAGACAAGAATTCAGGTCGATGGTTTAGTGGCAAGTGTCACTATTGTGGTGATACGGGCCACATGAAGCAGATGTGTCGAAAGTGGAAACAGGACAAAAAGAAAGGCGACTACCAAAACGATGGAGATGATGGCATTATGGCTACTATCTCGGGGGAGCTTCTTACAGTTCAAGAACGTCTATATGTTGGTGACAAGGGTCACGATTGGTTCGTGGATACCGGTGCAAGTTGTCAAGTTACTTCCAACTTGGAGCTTTTTTCTACATACGAAGCACGCGACTTTGGGATGTTAAAGATGGGCAATACAAGCTACTCCAAGATTTCAGGAATGGGAGATATCTGCATCGAGACTAATCTTGGTTACCAAATGACATTGAAGGATGTGAGGCACATTTCTGATTTGCGTGTCAACATATTGTCTTCAAGTGATCTTGATAGACAAGGTTTCCACCAATATATTGGTGATGGAAAGTGGACGCTTACAAATGGGACGTTGGATGTTGCTAAAGGTGAACTTTGTCATTCCCTGTACAAGACACATAGCTTGGTATGCAGAGATGACTTGAGTGCAATGGGTGATACTTCTTCACACATATGGCCCCACAGCGAAGGCCATATAAGGAAGAAAGGTGATCTGGAAAAGAAGTCCCTAATTTCCTTTTCCAATGATGAGTTTTCTAACCAGGAAGAAGATGGTCAAGAGTTGTTCCACCAGGAGGGACATGGTGATGGGTTATTCGATCAGGGGGAGCTACATGCTCCAAACATGAAGTTCTGCATCAAGTCAGCTCGGGCCGACTCCCAGTAATGGAGTCACGCTGGTATTCCTCCCTCATGGTCTGGAAGGGGAGATTGTTGGGTTTCCAGCCCATGAGTCTTTCCTAAGACAATTGTCTTAGAGTATGAGAATTGTTTACCCAGTAGGTTTTGGATTCCTACTGATGAATGGAGTTCCAATGAGGAAGGAAAATCCTTATTGATGTAGGATTACATGTAATCCTTGTTGATTACAGAGAAGGAGAAGGCATAATTGCCTACCACCAATAGGAATAGGTTTCCTAATTGGTGAAGAATGTTGATATCCTTATGGCTATATAAGGAGGGGTTCTGCTCTATGTTTTTCATCACAAAGACAGAGAGCAAAGTGTATTCCATTCTCTGAGTTAGAGAGTGAGAGAGGGCAAAGAAGGGAGAGATAGGAAGAGAAGAGAGAGTCCTTGTTTTCTTATTCTTTCTGGTTGTACCCATTATAAATATAGTGGAAGATCGTTTTTCTGCCCGGTGGACGTAGGCAAAAGTTTTGCTGAACCACCTTAAATCTGTGTTCTTGTGCTCGTATCTTTGTGGTTGTTTCTCTTGGTGTGCTGTGTTTATTTGTGTTTTCGACTTCACGTATTGACCGATTCTTAACAAATATTAGACAAACGGGACTAGGCTTCAATCATGTTGATAACTTGATGCTGAATTAGTTGTGTAACATTCCCATCAAATTTCTGAAAAACTTCCACTTTTCATTTCAACTCTGGTGATGACAAGAGCTATGGATTTGGTCACCATGCCATCTCTTTACAATGTGTTTCAACATCCAGATTCATCCAATGACAACAAAAAAAAAAAAAAAAAGGCTTTCAATGCCAGTCTGCCTCTTTTCCCTCTCGTATGGATCATTCATTTGATGCTAACTTTTATCCTCTTCAAGGAAGGTACAAGGAAGTCTTCTCCTTCCAAATGATAGAAAGACAGATACCAGTGTCAATATAGTCAATTTAAAATCATCTGAGAGAGAGAAAGAGAGAGCAGATACCATGTCAATTTAAAATTATCACAGAATAAAAATATCTCAATTTAGGTCCAAGTTCCAATCATGAGATGAAGTAACTATTTTGTTTGACCTTGCACTCCAATCTATCCCAGAAAAAAATTGGTCAGGCTGTGAATCAACCACCAGTATATTAGTTGTGTGCAATGACCTTGCAATCAATGACAACAGATATACCAAACAATCCTTCAACAAAGCAGACTATATTTGTTGAGAATATATACATCCCACATGGGAAAAATGGGACCTTGCCGATGGGTTTATAAGGGTTTGGGCCACTCCATCCATTGCCAATTGGTTTTGGATGTGAACCCCAGATTACTTTATCATGGTATCAAAGCGGGTTATCCACGTGTGCATGCCTAACGGCCACACGGGCTCCACGTCACCCAAAAATTATCCACGTGTATGGCTTGAAAATTCGCCACACGTGCGGGGGCGTGTTGAGAATATATACATCCCACATGGGAAAAATGGGACCTTGCCTATGGGTTTATAAGGGTTTGGGCCACTCCATCCATTGCCAATTGGTTTTGGATGTGAACCCCAGATTACTTTATCAATATTGGCAGTAAGAGAAAAGGTAACGAGTTATTTCAATAGGAATGTCTGCCTGTAGCAATTGCAAATTCTCAATGAATGTGCATGAGATATAAGCTTAGATAACCAAACAAAATTTGTAATAAGCTTAGATGCATGTATTGACTAGCTTCTTAGGTGGAATACCTATTCTTAGTTCTTTTCTTGTGTTATTTTACGAGTCCCATCCACCTAGCTAACAATTAACCTAGAATGAAATTCTATAGCGAAGAGAAAACATGCATCAATGTTTATAGCTGCATATCTAAATGGAGATGATCATCACTTTTCTAAGTGCCTCGAACAAGAGATGGTCTTTCTAGTGTATTTTTTCTGCACTAATCTGTTAAACTATTTAAAAGCTGGTCTTATCAAAACCAATAGAGAAGTGCGCTGAACAGAAAGCAAAAAACTGAAAACAGACAAATGGTACGACAAAGTATGTGCAATAAACTACTTGCCTAGGCAAGAAGAAAAACAGAACGTACAATAAAAGGCTCATCAGCTGAAGTTGATGGGTTTGGCATTCATAAATAACATCATCATTTGACTGATTGGTTTGGCATCACTTGAATAACATTCATTTTGGTTTGTGTAGGATTGGAAATATACAAGTAATAAACAAGAGGATCATCTCAGCTGAAAATTTAAGCCAGCTTGTTCCAAACAAAGTGAAGAAGAGCCATAAAAACCAAGAGAGATTGGGTGATGTATGGGATCAAAGCTGTACATAGGCCTACACAGTTATAAATATACACCAGAACTCTATGAAATACAATTCATTGGCTCAGCAGCTCAACTGCCCAACTTTACTACTTTTGACTCATAAACCCCACAGTTGGTGGCTTCAAATTGCCAAAGCTGCTTGATCTAAACCTACTAAGGCTTGGTTGCAGCCAGCAAAGCTCACTATCACTTAAGAGCAGTCACATCTACTTTATAAACCTTTTCATCCATCTGCCTACTACAAAGACCAAAATAATGGAGATTGTTTTGACGTGATACTCATAACCATCAAGTGTAGATGACTGAAATTGAAAGCCAAATACTAATAAGAAGTCATGTCAAGGACAATGAGAAACAATGTATAGATCTCTAGTTTAAAATTTTTCACTATTCACAATAGATAAGCGATCTGCATAACATAAATTTAGTTCCTTAGCCATTATAAGTTACCCTTGTATGTAGATACTTATCTAGAAAAAAAAATAATAAAAAAATACAATTAAGTGGATGCATTCAATGTGATATATTTTCTACTGTAATAAAGGAAATGACATTGCAGCTATAGGTCTATATGTTCAATAGTTACAAGCACATACATTTATGCACCTGAAAGTAGAAAGGAAAGGACAGAGAACAACTTGAGAAATAAGGAAACGATTATGGAAATATGTGAAAGGATTGCAAGCATTATTTCTAAATGATTGTTCATATGCATACTATATGCATTGTTTCGCACATCGCTTGCAATTGGCATTGGTTGCTGCATCAAGAGAGGTAATTCATGTCCATCATTTTTTCTCTCATTTGAGTTTCGTTATAAATGTGGTTGTTTTTTCTTGTAAACATCATGATGAGTTACAAGATGCTCAAATAGAAGAACTAGCACATTTATTATCTATTGATGAACTTAAAAGTGGAAAGGGAGCAAATCAGATTGGCACTTTGAAACGACCTGGCGATATACTTGATGGAGCTCACATTTTCATTCTTTATGCAGCCTAGTGAGGCTGTTTGGTCCAACTATTGCAGTGCTTGAAAAAATTGAGAAAGAAAGCTCCAATTAATAATTATCATAGTATATTCATTTGCGGCTCCAAGTTGAAGTGTGTATGATGAGGTTGTTGCTCTTTCACAAACAAAGTTGTCAAGTAATTAAAACTTAAAAATCAACGATCCATATATCATCTTTCAGCTGTATATCTATATATAGTATGACGTTCTCTAGAAACATACACATATTTTTCATTAATAGGTGAGTACGGATCATGCGAAGTGCACATTGGTAATTACAGCACTGATGAAAACATATGGAACTATGGAAGCAATTAAATTAATTAACCATGTTAATTAGACCCATTTATAATTAATGGATCACTCAGTAAAACCATCCATCGTCAACTCTTTATATGTGAAACCACAGCTAGCTAGCCTTGCGAGCTATACGAGACGCACATATACATTTGCACGTACTGTGTGACTGTGCAAGTGGCTGGCAGCGACCATTGATGAGCCATATATACTAGTTCGATCGTAGTTTCTGAAAGCAACTTATAAATATAACCGCAATTATAGGCTCATACAAAAATCGAGCCATCATTCTTGATCTCTTTCAGCATTTCAGTTCAGACACTGTACTATTCAAGTTCAGTGATAATTAGACATGGCTGTCATTCGTTTACAATCGTTGATATTTGCAACATTAAGCACATTCTCGGAGTTAAGTCTTATGATCATGAAGTCCCAAAAGGGTATGTTGCGGTTTATGTAGGAGAGAAGATTGGGAAGACTGTTTGAGCCCAAAAGCAATTTTGGCAAAATCATTTAGTGGGCTCGAGCCAGCGGGCCGATACCTGCGGCCCAAAAATAAAACCATACGGGTTTGGGTTATAGCTTCGCCCATTCCTTGTTTCATAAGGAGACGAAATCTTATTGAAATCAAGCGATAGAGACTAAACAGGAAACTTCAATTAAGAGTCCTTCTGAGGCAAGGAGCAGTCGAAACCCTAGGGTATAAATACAGGGCTAAGCGGCGAAACCTTCAACCTCTTTCTGATCAATCAATCCCAGCGATTACAAAGCCTCTCCGGAGCAAACCTTCAACCTCGTTGAAACCCGGTGACCGCCCGCCAGTCCTAGTCTCCTCGCGAGCCGACTGTTAGCCTCACCAGATCAACCCGGCGACCGTGCTTCCAGTCCTACTCTCCCCGCGAGCCGACTGTCAGTACTACTGCCACCGATACAACCAGCGAAGCAAGGGTAACGCCCTCGCACCCAGCGAAGCTAGAGTCATGCTTTAGCAGAACCCGTGCTTCTCTCAACTTCCCAGTGATTGCTCTGCTTAGTCTACAACACTAAGTATCAATTCGGTGAACGCGAAGAGACCACAACCAAAGCCCTTACCCACGTAAGGCAAAGAAGTCCTTTTCCGAAAGGCAAGAAAAGAACCCTGTGACGAGGTTGGTGCTCTCCTCGTCCACAGCGCTTGAAGAAGCAGTCAGGTCACGGGACTACCCCAACGACTGCACCCCGCGGTGATGGCACGCCTGCGCAACCATACGCTCAAAAGAGACTGTTTGCACACCAGCTGGTTTTGGAGCCAAACATTTTGGCACGCCTAGTGGGACCAAGACTAGTGTTTCTTTGTGAACGCAACCATTGGGAAGTCTAGCGATAACCCCTACCAAAAGGGCTATGCTAACTGCTCAAAGCATAAGACCTCCAGTTACAGACCCCATTCTCTAGCGGACTGTCGTGGTCTCTCTGAAGAACAAGTGACGCAACGATTCTCTCATCAGCCCCAATCACCCGGTATGTCAACTACACAAGATGAGAATGGCTCGACCGCTACTGAGGGTCAGAGCGTCAATGTTAATCGGGCCAGCGAGCCTGTTATCCCCGCCACTGACGTCACTGTAGTGGAAAGTGGAGAAGAAGAGGCTTTTGTTTCGAACCCTATTCCGGAAGGAGCGAACATCGAGGAAAAACTCGCGATCCTCATGGAGAATGTCGAGAACCATCACAAGAAGATGGATGTTGATTTTGCCAGAGAAACCGCAAAATCGGAAAAGCTTCTCCGCGAAATTGAGCAGCGTATGACTCTACATACGGAGAATACCCGGCAGCAGATCACACAAACAGAAAGTGCTTTGAAGGCACACGCTGCAACCATGCTGGCGAACAGGATCAGCGTCATAAGGCAATTTTGAACGCTATAGCGGATCATACTAAAATGCTATTTCTTCCTCAGCTACTGTTGCTACTGCTCCGTCGAAGAACAAAGAACAAGCCTTGGTTATTAATGGCAGCAAAGAAAAGACTGCTTCATCAAGCGGACATGCCACCAAAGAAACACCAAGTCTCGAAGGGCGCAGGAACTGCGTCGGAACCTGTAACTTTCGTCCAGTACGACAGCAACGGAGCATAAGTGGTATATCAAGAACTTCCGGGGAGTTATTATGCGCTCGACCAGACTGGCGTCCCGATCAAGATAACAGCTTTGTCGAAGGAAGAGGTTATGCCTGCAGTAACTCTCCAGCAACAGGCTACTACCCGCATTGTGCATGTCGGGGAAGGATCAGCAATAGCGAACCAGGCAGTCCCTGGGCAAGCTACCCACCGAGCTACGGTGGCACCTCCCACGCCTCCGGGACCAGATTATGTGAGACGTGATGAGGTAGAGGAGATGATCAGATTGGGAAACCCTAGAGCCCAGCCGGATGGGGTTTATGAGGCACCTTTCCCGCCACACATCATGCTCGCACCTTTTCCCCCGAGGTTATAAGAACATTATTTTCTCTACTTTTTCAGGGGAGGACACTGAAGATGCGGCAACACATCTGGCCAGGTTTAGGGTACAATGTGGCCAATACCAGAATGATGATGTTCTCAAATGCAGGATCTTTGGCACTTCGCTGTCGGGCGCTGCCTTCAAATAGTTTTCTAAACTCAGACCAGGGACAGTGGCGGATTGGCTGGCAATGGAACTACTTTTCCGTGAGACATTTGGGACTATTGAACCTGAAGTAGACCTAGCCTCTCTCACTCAAATGACCCAACAGCCTACAGAATCGGCAATCGCTTATCTTCAGCGTTTTCAAATCCATAAAGCCAAACTGAATGTCATTCTGCCCGAGAGGGAGTTAGTCAAGTTGGAGGTCAAAGGTTTAGAGCCCCGACAATGAAAGAAGCAGCATGGCAGCATGATTCAGTCGATAGGGGAGCTCATCACAAAGGTGGGCAGTTTCGAGCATCTCCTCAGAGAAACAGATGCGAGGAAGAATGCTTCCAGAGGGACGTATGTGCCAGGTAAACACCGTACTCTAGCGGCCCTGAGCTACCAATTGGCCACCTACGACCCTTATTACCATCACATCGCTGGAGAAGCGGTCCAGGACGATGAAGAGGACGAGGATAATGATATAGCAGCCTATGAGCTGACTGGGAAGAAGAACCCGTCCTTGAAGCAGTTGAAGATTTCAAAGGAACTTGTTAAGCTCAAAACAATGGCCTTCACCAAACCGGAGTTCGCGACATATACTTATGATGCCAATAAGGCTCACGAGATGATCGCCGCGAAGATGGTGAAGACTGATTTTGGCCCTTTTCCGCAACCAGAGCAGTTGAAGGGAAAGAAGTACTGCAAGTTCCATAATCTGTGGAACCACAATACCGCGGACTGTGTAAAACTCAAAGACCATATTCAGGTATGGCTTAATAACGGTAGTTTGCAGGTAGAGGCTCCAGTTACAGCGGCGGCACTAGTTAACGTGGATCCCTTCCCTGACACCGGGGTCAATATGGTCAATGTGGATTGGAACAAGCAGCAGCGACTGAAGACAACTCTGGATTTGGTTCCTAGCAAGCAGAGTGATAGGTCTATCGCGGATGAAGCGCCACCCAAGGGTAGAATTGAGTCAACCAACCAGGCCTCACCCGTGATCTTATGCTCGCGATGTAAAGAGGAGTGCGGTATCCAAATACCGCACGAGGAGGTCGAGCAGACGTTTCACTTTGGCTCCTTACCACCAATCAAGTGGGCTTCCTCGTCACGACACTATCAGCCTTCCAGTCTAAGTGTAATAACCTGTTTTGGCAGCATTTAGTGGGTTTACTGTAGATAAAAGAAAAGTGGAGCATGTTTCCGTGTTTTGAGCAACAAAGGGAAAGCAGTGCTTCTGCTTTGACTCTCTCTCTCTCTCTCTCACTCAAACTCTCACTCTCTTTCTCGTCCGAAACCCATTCGAAAACAGAGCACGGTTTTTCCGGTCTCTCTCTCCCACCTCAGGCCACCACAAGACACCAGACCACGTCCCACACCTTCGCCTCGACCTTGCACAGCTGCAAGTGGCAGCCTTGAACCGCGACACGGCCACCAGCGGCGGCGGGAAGCTCCGCCCGGTTTGAGTTCGTTTTGGTTCCAAGCTTGATATCTCAAGCTTCCGGCCACCAATCCTCACCAAACTTCATCCTTGAGCTCACCTCAACCTCCTGAAACTCCCAGAAGTGTCTTTCCACGGCGGCACTGCGCGTGGTGGCAACTGGAAGCCAGCCCCGATCAAAATCGAAAAAAACGAGCGATCGATCCGGATATCTCGAGCTACAGACCATCATTTCTTGTGATTCTTCCGCTGGTGAACTCAGATTGAAGTTTCGAACAACTTTCATGAAGGGATCGAAGCGAATTGTAGAAGTTTTTACGTCGGAATTCAAGCTCGCCGGATTCTGGAAATTTTCCGGCCACCGAAGCTTTCGATCAAGATATCTAGAGCTGTAGAGCTTCGTTTTGAGTGATTCTTGAACCAGTGAGTTTTTCTTGCTGTTCTTAACAACTCTCCAGAAGAAACAGAGGCCTTAAATTGAAGTTTTTATGTCGAAATCAAGCTCGCCGTTTTCTGCAATTCTCGCCTGTTTCTGGAAAAATTCCGGCCACCTCGACTGTTTTAGGTAATTTCGACCACTTCCGTTCATTTTCAGACTTCATGCTAGTTATGAAAATTGTTGGGCTTGATGAGATGAAGAGGAGAAGCCTGGCCCCGACACCATTGGCGGTGGTCGGCGGAGGCTCGGCCCCTAACTCCGGCGGCCCTTTCCGGCCATCTCCGGGGGGTCAAAAATGTGATTTCTTTACATTTTTAGATTCTACGTTTCAATACGATCATTTCGATATATTATACGCAAGTTTTAGATATCGTATGATTTAGTTATGAATTTTACGGTTTCGATTAATTTCAATTGTTCGATTAATGATCTGTGAAGATCGGACCGTCCGATGGACTTGTAGTTTTGATATGTTGATCGTATGACTGTCCCAGTGACCATGTGTGGTCATGGGCGAAGATCCGACCGTTGGATCTTCGTATAATTGTGAAATAGTGATTCAGAAGCCGATTCGTGAGAATCTGACCGTCGGATTTTCGTATAATTTTGATGAGATGTTTGTAAGGACGATTCAGGAAGATCTGACCGTTGGATCTTCGTGATAATTTTGGAGGATGATCCTAAGGCCGATCTGTGAGGATCCGACCATTGGATCATCATATAATTTCGATCCGACCGTTGGATCATCATATAATTAGAATCCGACCGTTGGATCATCTTTATTTTATAATCTGACCGTTGGATCGTCGTATAAATTCGATCAGACCGTCAGATCGTCATTTATTTTATTTTATGAGTTGTTGGCTAAATTCAAGTCACTTAGGATTAGGTGTTTGACGGTTTGATTTGACGGACGATTCGTATAATCGTGGTTGTGCTGCTAAGAAGACGCAGCTGGATTAGAGGTGAGTAAACCTCACGTGGTTCATATTACGAACCGAATAAATTTAATTACTTTATTTTTAGTCGTATTTATGTGAAAATGATTTTGTGTATAAAAAGGAATTTATTGCTTTATTTGCATGAAATCTTTGGTTGATATTAATAGACGTTTCTGTGTGAATGTCTATGTACATATTTTATTTATGTGAGAAATATATATGTATTGATGGATTTTTGTTGAGGAAACCATATAGTGATGAGGTGTTGAGTTTTATTGTTTGAGAAACAATAAATTGTTGATTGGTTGAGATATATTGATCTGTGGAGATCAATAGGTCACGGGGTGACCATGGCATCTATTAGTGAATCACGCTCTTGTACCGGGCCGGTGGTTACTAATAGTATTAAATCGTGAACCACGCTCTCGCGCCGGGTAGGTGGAAACGATCAGTTAGAGCTCTAGTCTGTCTGCCAAATGTTGAGTGACCTTATGAGGGTAACGGGGAGTGACTCATAAGTGTATATATATACATATATGAGAGTCAGAAAGTGAAGTGGTTTTGTGGTGGTTGTTGTGATTGTGATGTTTCTACATTTCTATACTTGAGTTAAAGGAAATGTATTTTAATAAATCAACAGTTCATTCTTGTTTACTCATACGAGCTGTCAAAAGCTTACCGGGTTTGGTGTTGTTGCAATCCCGGTATACTATTCAAATTGTGTAGCGGGTAATTCTGCAGGTCAGGAGAATCAGGGCAGAGATCGAGCAGATTAGAGTATTATTTTGGTTTTACAGTAATTGTAAATTGTGGGGTAAGTTATGCTCAATTAGAGCCTTACCAATTTACTTATACAACTGAGTTGTAATGTTTAACTCGAGGTTTTCGAGATTGGAAACTGAGTGACTTGTTTTTGGTTGTTCTGAGAAAAGAAAAAGGAAAAAAATTCAGAACCGGGTTTTGTGTTAAGTTGTTATTTCATGTTTCAGATTTGAAATTAGTCTTTCAAAATCCGAGGCGTGACACCAAGAGAGAAGGAGAAGACGGAATCACCACCATCCCCCAGAGACTCCAACTTATTCATGAAGCTAAAAGCAGCCGCAGGTGGTTCGAAACAGGAAGAGTCCAGGAGCGATTGCAAAGATATACTGACCAAGCCCTATATACCACCTGTGTCGGCTAACCCTATCAAGGAGGGCAGATGGTATACCAGGGAGAAGGGGAAGGCGGTGGAGATTAGCTCGTCCAAGAAACGGAAACTGCAGCGTAGGTTTGGGGAAGCCAAGCGCGCTCTAGAGGCTTTGGATCAAGGCCTGATTAAACCTTCCCAACTGGTCAAGTCACCCGAACAATACCAGAAAGAAATGGAAGCGCTGGCTGCTATTAAGACCTCCCCGTGGTTTTAACAAACAAACAGATTCACTAACAGGGGCCTCAAAGCCCAGTGTGTTTTGCAGGATTATAGGGGAGCGCTCACCACCTCTTGCGCGAATGGAGAGCTCGCCAACTCGGCGTCCTCATGTCAGGCGCAGGCTATTCCGTGAAGCACCAGTGGTCCAAGCTTCAGTCTTTGATAGGCTGGGGGGCAAGGACAGGACTGGTGACACCTTGCAGTGGCTACCTAAGAAAATCCAAAGCATGGTCATCTCTGCCTCAGAGGAGCGCTTGAAACCGGAAAACCCCAAGCCGCTTGTTGAAGAACAGGAACTGGAATCACAAGAGCTTAGACATTGCGAAGTAAAGGGCCTCACAGAAGAGTCGTTGGTGGACCGTTTGGCTAAGCAATTCCAAACTGATATCCCTGTCGAGGAGCCCAAGCTCGAGTTGGACGATGACATGGAAGGGACCGAAACAGTTGACGTTTCTTGCAACATGGTTTATGTGCTCCCTGCGAGATATGCATTGCCAGTCGCTGCTCAGAATTGTGTGGGGACAGAAGAAGAGGGTGTACAGCCATTGCAGGTCACCTCAGCAGCGGCAACGCCTACAGAAGATGGAGTCCAGCAGGAAACAGAAGAGATTCCGAACAAGGGGTCACTCATGCACTTCTCCAAGCCAACGCCAGCTATGGTCCAGCACATGCGCCCACTATACATTACGGCAGACATCGGCGGTATCAAAGTTAGCAAAATCATTACTCGAACCATGCACTTGCTTGGGATTAAGCGGGAGAAAATCCAATCCACGTCTGTTGCACTCAAAAATTTCGCAGGCACAGTGACAAAAACCTTAGGGTTATTGTTCTTGGGCATTAAGGTCGGACCAGCAGAGGGGGTCTATGCCTTCTTCGTGATGGATTGCTATGCGGCCTACAATGCCATTTTGGGCAGAGACTGGATCCACAGGAGTTACTGTGTACCCTTGACACTTCATCAAGAGCTGGTTATGTGGAATAAGGGAACAGATACGGCGGAGGTGGTCAAGGCAGACCCCCGTCCATTCCCGGTCTCTGCAAATTATGTAGATGCCAGATACTATTTGGAGCCTATCACTCCATTGCAGGTTAGTGGCATCGATGATAAGGGTCGCCCCACAGGGGTGACGGCTTCTGAACTGGCACAGTGGGGGCTCACGCTCGCAAAAGAAGGCTTGGAAAGGCCTGGCCAGGCTGTGCCCAAACCCTTAACCGATTAATGGATTACGACCTCTCGGAGGAGGGGATAGAGGCCTTCCACTCGATACATGAACGATTGTCATCATACATGGTGGAAAAAAGAGGCCTATGATCGCATCGCGACCTTAGAGGTCGTTAATGAAGAACTTTCTGATCTGGAGGACGAAGATGAAGTCTGCATTCAGCTTGCCCCGGCAGTGCTGGACGATACACCTCCTAAAGTTAGAGACCCTACTGAGAAGGTCAATCTGGGCATAGCGAGCGAGCCTATGGAGGTATCTATCAGCGCTTACCTAGAACCTAACGAGAAACAGAGGCTCACTGACTTATTGCTAGAATTCAAGGATTGCTTCGCGGAGAAGTATGAAGACATGCCCGGCCTGTCACCAGATTTGGTTTGTCACCAACTACCAACTCTCCCTGACAAGAGGCCCGTCAAGCAGGAACCTCGACGAATGAATTCGGAGACCCAAATTCTCGTTAAGGAGGAGGTAGAGAGAATGCACAAGTCGGGCATTATACGGGTCGCCAAGTATAACCAGTGGCTATCTAATATAGTGCCTGTCCGGAAAAAGAATGGCAAGATGAGAGTCTGCGTTGATTATAGAGACTTGAATCTCGCTGCACCTAAGGATGTTTACCCCATGCCGGTCGCGGATATGTTGGTAGATGCGGTGGCAGGACATGAGTTGTTGTCCTTCATGGACGGTACTGCAGGATATCACCATATTCCGGTCGCTGAAGAAGACAGACATAAAACCGCTTTCCGCTGCCCTGGCTTCGCGGGAGTTTTTGAATATGTGGTCATGCCGTTTGGCCTGAAGAATGCTGGCGCAACGTATCAAAGAGCCATGAACTTGATCTTCCATGACATACTGGGAAAGGTTTTAGAGGTATACATCGATGACGTAGTCGTCAAGTCTCAGAAGAAGGAAGACCATATCGCGGATCTCAGGAAAGTATTCGAGCGCATGCGAAGACATAGACTCAAGATGAATCCGGCCAAATGCGTGTTTGGAGTCCAAGCAGGAGACTTTCTGGGGTTCATAGTTCATCAGCGAGGAATTGAGGTCCCCGAAGACAAGGCTAGCGCAGTCATCAACGCATCTCCCCCGCGGACGAAAAAGGAATTACAGCGTCTTTTGGGTAAGATCAATTTCCTAAGACGTTTTATTTCTAACTCTGCAGGCAAAATCCAACCGTTCTCGCCCTTACTGAAGTTACAAGGGCAGAATGAGTTTGTGTGGGAAGCTAAACATCAAGAGGCTTTCGACAGTATCAAGGCCTATTTGGCGAGTCCACCAGTCTTGGTTCCACCCAGAGCCGGGATCCCATTAAAGCTGTACATTTCAGCTGCTGAGGCCTCCATTGGCAGCCTGCTCGTTCAGGATGACGAAGGAGGTGTCGAGCATGCTATATTTTACCTTAGCCGAACATTGACAGACTGCGAGACAAGGTACACCCCTATGGAGAAGCTGTGCCTCACTCTGTACTTTTCAGCATGCAAGTTGCGACATTACATGCTATCTTTTACCACTTGCATCATCGCTCAAACCGACTTGGTCAAATACAAGTTGTCCCGGCCTATCTTGAGAGGCCGCATTGGCAAATGGGTATTGGCTCTTTCAGAGTTTTCGCTTCAATATGTACCCCAGAAAGCTGTCAAAGGGCAGGCCATCGCAGACTTTCTCGCACATCATCCTACGTTAGAAATACCCGCACTGAAGGAGTTAGAGATTGCCTGCACCAATACAACTCGACTAGATAAGGCGTGCATCCCTGAGTACGCGGTTTGGTACCAAGCTATGGTCTCTCTACAGCCTTGGGTATTATTCTTTGATGGCTCAAGAACGGACACACTGGCTGGCGCGGGGATTGTTTTGGAAAATCCAGCTGGTGACCGCTTCTCTTATTCTTTCCAGCTAACATTCCAATGTACTAATAATCAGGCTGAGTATGAAGCTCTTATCATTGGACTCGAAGTCTTATTGGAAATGGGCATACGGGACGTTCAGATTCGCAGCGATTCTCAGTTCGTTATCAACCAGCTCCAGGAAAAATATCGCTGTGCGAGCTGGTTGCTCGTACCATATCTGAATCGCGCCATCGAGCTTCTGGACCAATTTACCGATGTTGATCTGGAATATATACCACGCGAACGTAACTTTGCAGCTAATGAGCTCGCTCAGTTGGCTACAGGCATCACTTTAAAGTATGGAGTACGCGAGCGCATTTTGAAAGTTGAGCGTCGCACATTACCTTCGTGGCTTGCGCGACCTGATCCACCAGATGATCCCATAGTCGCGGCACTAGAACCTATTGATGTTGATTGGCGAATCCCGCTGATTGAGTACCTCAAACAACTAGACCCTGGAGCTGACAGGAGGATTCGTTTCCTCTCATTGAACTACTTCCTTCGAGGCGATGAATTGCGACGACGTGGGGAGGATGGTATAGATTTTCGGTGTGTCTATGGTCGTGAAGCTAAGCGATTGATGCGCGAGGTGCACACGGGGATATGTGGATCCCATCAAGCTGGACAGACCTAAGATGCGCTGGCTTCTGCGACGTCATGGTTATTATTGGCCCAGCATTTTGAAGGATTGTATCGCATTTGCCAAAGGTTGTGAGGACTGTCAAGCGCATGGTCCAGTCCAGCATATCCCTAACATTCCTATGCAGCCTATTATTAAGCCTTGGCCTGCGCGAGGCTGGGCACTGGACTTGATTGGGATGATCCATCCTCATTCTTCCCTGCACCACAAGTTTATCATCGTCGCCACTGACTACTTCACTAAATGGGTTGAAGCAGAGCCTTTGAAGGAGGCTTCCGGTGCCACCATTCGCTAGTTTATTTTCCGTAACATTCTCTGCAGGTTTGGTATCCCTGAGGTGTTGGTTTCGGACCGGAGGGGGGGGCAGCGTTCATGGGAGGCCCCGTCGAGGAGTTGGTCAATGATTTTGGCATTCAATTCATACATAGCACTCCGTATTATGCTCAATCTAATGGTCAAGCGGAAGCTAGCAACAAGACAATCATTACCTTACTAAAGAAGATGTTGGTAGAGAACCCTCAACAATGGCATGACACTTTGTATGAGACACTTTGGGCCTATCGCACTTCTAAACGGAACCCCACCACCACGACGCCGTATGCGCTTATGTTCGGTCATGACGCTGTCTTACCATTAGAAATTAACGTTCATTCTCTATGTGTGCAAGAACAGCATCATTTGATTGGTGAGGATTACGTTCAAGCAATGTGGCAGGAGCACAAAGACTTAAGCGAGCAGCGCTTGGCAGCTTTGGACAATTTGGTGATGGAAAAACAATGTATCGTCCACGCCTACGATAAGAGGATGCGTGGTTGTAGTTACAAAGAAGGCGACCTCGTCTGGAAGGCCATTTTACCCTTGGGTGAAAAGTTAACCGGTCGCGGTAAATGGACGCCGCGATGGGAGGGACCCTTTGTTATCCACCGGATCTTGAAGCGCGGAGCTTTTCACCTCAAAGATGTCGATGGCGAGATCCATCACAACCCTATTAACGGCCGCTTCCTGAAGAAATATTATCCAAGCGTCTGGGAGTTCGAAGATCCACCCGATCCTGTTCTAGCCCAGGCTGGGGGGGGCAACCTTAATCTTCATCGGCTCACATCATTCGGCCTTTTCTCCGTGGCCTATAGTTCTTGTCTCTGCTTCCCCGATGAACATTGGGGGGCAACTCCATATCTAATAGGCCTTATCTGAGGCTTTATTATGTAACAGCCTATATATGAGGCTTTGTTTTAGCATTATTGTATTCATTATCCAAGTTATCCTAGTTAATTTTTCAATTTTTCAAATTGAATGTCTTGACAAAGTGTGTGAAGAATAAATGTGAAAAGCCGATACAAGAGGCTTTGTTTTAGACTAACAAATTTTTCAGATTTCTGTTAAAGCAGGAATGTCATTCATAAAGTGGCTTTGCGGCCAGAAGCATACAACAGAATAGAGCAATACAATTTTACATGCAATTACAAGGCCAAAGGTGGCTCTGACAGGAACATAAAGTCTAAAAGTGACCAGATCTGGTTGTGAGGAGAAGGATCTGGGCGCCACCTCAGAGCATTCTTCCCCTCTTTGCTCAGATCCTCCTCCGATATAAGTCGCCACTGCTGTCATCGGTACTGGAGGAAGGGGGAAGGAAACAATCCATCATATTCCTTCCTTGACCTTTCCTCCAGGCAGGAGTTGGGGTCCGGAGCGAGCGCGACTCACAACCACATCTACCTCCTGGGGAAGAACAGAAGTCTCGTACCCAGGCCCCGGAGGTAGACCGCGGGAGAGGAACAGCCGGCCTCAAAGTGGCCTTCCTCCCTTCTCCCCTATGCTCCTCGCGGGCAGTCTGAAGAGTTGGATTCCTCAGAATGTGATTCTGCCGCGTTAGGAGCGTGACATGTTCTTCGGTTTAACTGAGACTGGCAAGTTCATCTAGATTCTCAAGGACCAAAGACATGCCACTGGACCTGAGATTAGGCCATGAGGCCTACCCAGGTCTTGAGATTAAGCCATGAAGCCTAAGAATTTGTGGCTAAGGGTGAAATCATGGAGGGAAGATTTTAGAAACTGAAGAAAGAGCAACAGGTCTTGCGAGGATATCTGTGGGAAAGACATGGTGATTTGGTTATCATTGTTCTTTGGAAACCGGTATTTATAGGACCAACTCTACACCGCGCGATAAGCAGTTGAGGCACTTTCAACGCCATCAATAAGAGAATCAATGCAGTTAAATGCTATAATCTCGGAAATGGAAGATATTGAAAACGCGTGGGAAGCAGGGTAGTCTCCGAGGAGGTAACCGCCCAAATTGGAGTTATCTTTTCAATGGTTTTGCTTATCATTAATTGTCAGGCTGTAAATAATGTTTGGGCCGAGCAAGGCGGGCTAAATATTAAATTTTAAATATTGATTTTGTTCATACAAAGCAAAATGGGTCTGCCATAAGAGGCCTAAAGTTTATGACCCGCATGGGTCAAGCGAAGCAAGTGCTCATCTAGACGAAAGCTAGCGTCAGCAGCAGCTCGCTCCGCTTGTTGGACTGCTTCGCGTGCTTGAGCCAAGTTCTGAGTCATCGCTTCGAAGGCTGCTAAGGGCTGCTCTATCTGAGGTTCCTCTTGCTCAAGTTGGGCCGTCACCACTACCAACTGGGCCTTTGCTTCGATCAGCTGGGCCTGGAGGTCCTGAATGTGGGTCCGAAGGTGGTTCTGCGAAATCCGTAGGTCCCTGACGCGAATAGCTCGATCACCTAAGGAGTCGCGAGAGGACTCCGCTTGTTGTGCAACTCCGCGATAGTGAGCCTGAACCTGCCTAGCCTGCGCGGTCGCGGCTGTTCTCTCATTAATTTGGGCAGGGAGGTTTTGTAAGAGCTCGTATATCTCAACAAATTCAGCTTCAGTGATAGTGCGCTCGCGGCGAAGCACCATAAAATATTCTTGAGCTCTGGCAGGCTCGCCCGGTAGTAAAATATCAGGACCCAGAAGTCGCTGCAGACTGTCACTCGCTTCGTCTATGACTTCTGGAGGAGCCACTTCGAGTACGCGAACTAGCCTTTCCAGCCTGTTAGGAGGTCTGAAAGGAGGAACATTGGCAGTAGCATTAGTGTCAACAGCGGCCGCGATGGGAACTTCTTGGGGTTCGACGATGGGGGCCGCGACTGGTTCCGATGCTGCATTTATCTCAGCTCCTACTTCTAGAACCTGGGGGGCAGGTTCTTGAGCCACCATGCCTTCACCAGCGGGCTCAGCAGGATCAGCGACAGCGACCTCCTCAGCAGGGGCCTTACTCTACAATTGGGGAAAGTTTATCAAGATACACATAGTCAATCAAGAGACGAGGTGTGGATCTTGGAATGGAGGTTACCTGTGCGACTGGAGGCTCGTCTGTAGTTGGCATTATTGCAGGTTCTTCAATTGCCGCACTGGGGTCAAGATTGAGCGATACGTCTGCCGAGGGTGGTACAGCGATCGGCTCCTCAGGCGGTGCATTTGGCAGGGGTGCATTCTCTTCAGGCTCGAGTGAACTGTCCTCTATGATCTGCACAGGAATTGAGGCCGAGTCGCCAACGGTGTTGATAGGAGGTGGAAGGTTTTCAGGGCCCACGGGCGCTGGCGCTTGTGAAGCGGTTGTTCCTTAACCAACAGCTGAGGAGTTTTCCCCAGCGGTTCCAGATGCCCGGTGACGAACCTGCGAAGGAGAAGGTTATGGAAGTTTGGGCGAAGGTGTGAATAATGCTTAGTATGAGTTTCTTGCTTCTTACCAATCGATCAGCCGGTTGTTCATCTTCTGCCCAGGGGTCAGCACGAGGGTCCGAGCGACTGCGCTTGCGAGCTAGAGCAGCTGCGACCTGCCAAAATCAAAGAATTAGGATTTAACCCACAGAACATGATCCTGAGGTTAGAGGATTTCTTACAATTTGGGGATCGTCGTCGTCAGAAGAAGAAGAATCTTCGGCTGCAGGCTCAGCGAGCACTGCTTTCTGTTTTCCAGATTGTCCGGTGGCCGGGGAAGCACTGGTGGTGCGGCGGCCAAGGCGCGGCGCACTCCCCTAGTTCAAAGAAGTGTGAATAAGCGGAGTGAACAATGAAGGAACTTGCAGAGGGTAAAGTTATAATACTTACCTCTGGCGGAGGTTCGCGAATTACGATTCCAGCTTGGGCCGGGGGAGGAACTCGCGCCTGTCGGGTCACTTGAAGAGGCTGGGGCCCAGTAAGGCCTTCAGAGAAGCGAGCGAGCATGTCAACATCGGCAGGATAAGGATTCCTCAGCTCGCCAAAGATAGTTGCAAAGAGTTCGTCGTCTGGTGGGGTCCAGCAATTGACGGAGACTTTGGCCCACCAAATCTCGTATCCTTCTTCAGTCCCATCTACAGCGTCGATGACCTGGGCCCAATCAGGGAGATCGACTAGCGCAAGCATGCTCTGCGCCGGCGGGGGCTCTTAAGGGGGCTCGAATCTGCGCCAAGAGGTGTTGTAGTTCCAGGCGTCGTATAGGGGGACTGGTACCAATTGGACAAGGCCGAACTGACGGGCAAAGTGATTGGGAGCATAGAGCTCGTAGCTGAGTTCTTCGGTGGTGATCCTGATATCTGAACAGGAGATCGCGCGGCGAAAAGCCAGGCGAGCGCGATCGGAATAGCGAGGATCGCCAGGAAGAAAACCATATATATTCGAGCAAAGATGGGAATCTTCTGCTCAGAATTAGGTCACAGTACGGCATATCGTCTAGCAAGTACAGATAAGAAAAACATTCAGAATAAGGGGGAGATGAGTACTTGTCCTCGCGGCAGAACCATCGACCTAGGAGTTGGTTGGCCGGTGGATGTAGCGGAATATCTTCACGGTGGAAGAGTTGAAAGTAAGTCTGGATCCAAAAATCTAAAATCCAGAAAGGACCAGATATGTTGGTCTCAAATGGATGCGTCGTCGCTTGGTACAGCATGCGATAGAGCGCTCCCAGTACCGGTTGTCCAAGCCCAATGTTGCGGCCGTTGTAAAGGGCCGTTGCTAAGGAGGTCCAGGTGCCAGTGGGTTTACAGGAGGAGGTGCAGAATATGAACTTACACAGCCAATACTCAAGAAAAGCTATTCCACCGGTCGCGTTATGTTCCCGGCTATAATACGCCAACCATCGCGGGTAAGAGCCACTGTGAGCGCTGCGACCGTGCTGGGCCATGGTCGAAGTGAAGTTGACAGAGTCAAATTGGCCATGCACATAAGGCTCGCCATCGATGGGTAGGCCAGTGATGGCGAGGATATCCAACAGAGTGATGCTCATTTGACCAAATCTAAAGTCAAATGTGTTGGTGGCGGTATTCCAGAAACAGAGGAAAGCAGCGAGCGGCGAACGATTACCACCGCGAGGAAGGTGAAACACAAGTCGATAGTATGGGCGATACCTACCGCATTCCAGGGAGCTAGATCTCATGCCCGCGTCTCACGATACCAGGAAATCTCCTGTGCACTGATGGAAGCGGGCCAATTTCCTATCTTGGCTCGATGGTTCTGGGCACCCCAATCGCTAAAGTCTCCAGGAGTCCTTCGGAGGACTGGAATGGGCCGGCGAATAGGAAGGCCGTATAGAGCGATGGCATCATCTGGAATAACGCCTTGCGGTGCTGGACCCAGCCCGGTGTGATGATCAGGGAGACGAAGGAGTAGGGGTCAATGAATTGAGGTTTCAAGATGAATGCGGGCACTGATGCTGGTGCCCCAAGTCCGAGCAGCATTTTCATTCAATTCTTCTTCCTGATTGATGATGATTTTCTTAGGGGGAGCCATTTCTGGTTTGTTTGCAGAGAAGACGTTGGCAGAAATGGGTTTTTCTGGGTTTAAAAGACTGGAAGGGTTTCTGATGTGACAAGGTTGCGGCTGTGAGTTTAAATAAGGGATTTTGTGAGGGAAACGATGCGACAGAAAGCGTTTCACAAACGAAAGGACGCGACCTTTGTTAATGGCATCGTTTCAAGCGACTGGCACGTCTTTCTAAGTCCCCTTCAATCAGTTACACCCCAGTGGGCCTGATTTCGCGGCCTGGGGGGCAATGTTTGAGCCCAAAAGCAATTTTGGCAAAATCCTTTAGTGGGTTCGAGCCAGCGGGCCTATACATGTGGCCCAAAAATAAAACCGTACGGGTTTGGGTTATAGCTTTGCCCATTCCGTGTTTCATAAGGAGATGAAATCTTATTGAAATCAAGCGATAGAGACTAAACAGGAAACTTCAATTAAGAGTCCTTCTGAGGCAAGGAGCAGTCGAAACCCTAAGGTATAAATACAGGGCTAAGCGGCGAAACCTTCAACCTCTCTCTGATCAATCAATCCCAACGATTACAAAGCCTCCCCGGAGCAAACCTTCAACCTCGTTGAAACCCGGTGACCTCCCGCCCGTCCTAGTCTCCTCGCGAGCCGACTGTCAGCCTCACCAGATCAACCCGGCGACCGTGCTTCCAGTCCTAGTCTCCCCGCGAGCCGACTGTCAGTACTACTGCCACCGATACAACCAGCGAAGCAAGGGTAACGCCCTCGCACCCAGCGAAGCTAGAGTCACGCTTTAGCAGAACCCGTGCTTCTCTCAACTTCCCAGTGATTGCTCTGCTTAGTCTACAACACTAAGTATCGATTCGGTGAACGCGAAGAGACCACAACCAAAGCCCTTACCCGCGTAAGGCAAAGAAGTCCTTTTCCGAAAGGCAAGAAAAGAACCCTGTGACGAGGTTGGTGCTCTCCTCGTCCACAGCGCTTGAAGAAGAAGTCAGGTCACGGGACTACCCCAACGACAGCACCCCGCGGTGCTGGCACGCCTGCGCAACCATACGCTCAAAAGAGACTGTTTGCACACCAGCTGGGTTTGGAGCCAAACAAAGACGATCAGGTATGTGGTGTCAGTATCTTTGTTGAACCACTTTTCATTCCAGGACCTACTTAAGCGAGCCCAAGATGAGTTTGGCTTCAATCATCTGATGGGGGGTCTCACGATTCCTTGCAGAGAAGAGACCTTCCTTGATCTTATTACTTCTGATCTGGCGAGGTGTCAGGTGATCATGAAGAGGATCATTTAGAGAGATCAAAGAACAATATTCTTACACAGTTTTGACAATTAATATGTTGTTTCATTTTAATCAGTTCGAGTTGAGAATTGTAGTGGACCATTTATGTAATTTTTCACGACAAGTGATTTATAGAGTAGGAATGAATATCCGAATATGTAGTTCAACTTGCTTACTGAATTAAAATTGATTTTTGTTTGTGATCGCTCCCAAAATACAAAAAATCTTAATTTTTGTAATCACTGGTCTTTAAACTTCATAGCATTTCTTTTTTAAACGTGCAAGTAATAAAGTAAAGAACTTGTCACAGTTTGGTTATTCATGAAATTAAGCCAAAACAAATTAATATATTTTGGTTCATTACATTCGTATCAAGATCGTCCGTTCGTCCAAATTATTTAGATTAAAATGATAAACACAAGTAACTGCACAAACCACAAAAATCAAATAGGAATTAAGTTTGACCACCAGAAAAAAATATATATAATGTGGTTCGGCAATATATCATTACATCTATAGGGTAGCAACAATGACTTTCAACTATATCGAATTACGTACGGGTATAACAAAGGCTAGTCAAGATTTCTGTGAGCTACAACAATGACACATCTGAATGAAAGGTGATTCACTACCGAAGCAAAAAAAAAGGCTGGATCTTGATCCTTCAGACTCTGACCTAGCTAATGCAGAAAAGGAGACTTTGAAAGGACAACTCTTTAATCTGCTATCTAGCTAAAGCAGTATTTGCTAACCATCTTAATAGAGGAGCGGTATTCCCACGCTCTCTTTAATTAGAGTGAAACTAGAACTTTGGCATTGGATAGCATTTTGGTATAATACGTTTTGCGGGATCGATGTAACTTTGGCTAGTTCTCATTTCCAATCGTTAAATACCCAGACCAAAATACAAAGTTTATACATGCATGATATTTTGGTTTCCCACAAGGAATTTATGAGGGCTTTCTAGAACATCTCTTGGTTCTAAAATAATGTTGGAGTGCATGGATCCAGATGAATGTGAAAGATTCATGAATGAACATTTATTGAAGTGGTTGGATGAATGAAGCACTATTAAAGTCATCTAGAGGTTTCCTCCTTGGCCAATATAAGGAGAGGTCAATTGCTCATTCGATTCTAGTCATCTCATCCAAGTTGAGAGTGTAATAGTTGCTACTTGTTAGGTAGCAAAACAAGTGTGAGAGAGTTTCCTTCAAGTAGTGTTCTTGAAGTCGTGTATTTCTTATACCCATCCATTATTTCATAGTGGAAGTTCATGTTGTTTCTGCCCATGAAGGTAGGCACCTTGTCGAACCACGTACACGTTATATCTGGTGTTCCCTTTCCTTTACCCTGTATTTCCTTGCATATTTTTCCTTTCGTGGTTGGAGTTGTTACTTCCATTCTATTACTTTGCTCAACACCAACTTTATCTACTAAGGATATATGCCACTTTCTCAGTTAATTTGTCTATGTATATACGATAGACATATATTTGAATGACTTCTTGTGCTCTAGGTGATCTATTTGTTCTTGCCTTAATTAGGTGATTGCATTCTAGCAGGCAGCAGCTCATTCCCTCAAACATTCAAGTGACAGGAAAAATGAACCATCTCACTATCATAAGTATCACAAACAATGGCAGACGCAAGTAGAGGTGAGTGGGGGCTGTAGCCCCCAGTGGGTGTTTATTTTTGTTGAGCTGAGCCTCATATTTTAGTATTATTTCACTGCTTTTCCCCCACAATCATACCCCACTTCTCATTCATTCTTTATTTTTCAATTTTGTATATTGGTGTTAGTAGACAATAATATGCATATAGTAATCTATTGAGGAAAATCAAGACAAAGAGCATAGTTCTCAAGAGCTCATCAACCCAATGTAAAGCTTCAGATAAGATCGAATTGTAGCATTGGTTATAGAAAGCAACCTAATGTCACATTGTGGCTTGCAATAATATACATTCTTGTATTTTACTGATATGAAAGATTTAATTTTCTAGGGAAATATTAGCAATGTTTATTGTATCAGAAGAACTGAATGTAAATGTTTTGTATTTTAAAAAAAAAAATATACTGATTGAAAATCGATATTTATAGTTGTTAGAAAATATACCGATTAAAGTTTTGTTTCATTCATCGAAGTTTTATCTTGTGGTTGTTAAATATTTTCGTCTCACGTCCAAAAGTTTCTGCGTCCGCCACTGATCACAAAGGTACTAGCTAAGGCTAATTCCACAGGTTATATATGGGAAAACAATATAACATATTTAGAGAGCCCTTGTTGGTCTTCATCATTCATGCATCTCAGTATCTAACTAGAACTTTTGCAGCACAACAAATTGCCTAGCAAAAGATGGGCGCTACCAATACATAGTAGGAAGGAAAAGATTTTAACTCAATGTAAAAGAAAATATTTTCATGCATGTGTTGAATATTTTAGACCATGTAATTTTTGGGTTCTCCCATAAAGTTAATAGTGGTTTCACATATTCCTATGCGAGTGGTTACTTTAAAGACTCAAGAAATTGGAAGGTTCATGAAGGAAACATTTATTGCAAGTGATTGGATGGTGGTGCATCAATGAGCTCTAGAGATTTTCATTCTTGACTATAAATGTAATACCCCGAAAATTAGTGTCAACTATAGAACACTATATTATTAACTATATTTGAAAAATCTTTGTTATTGAGCTCAAGACTCTCATCTATGTTATTTTTGTGATGCATGTCATTTTAGTACTAATTATTGTAATTTTTTTTTTACTAAAGTTCTGTACTTATTAATTGGGTAAATGTGCATATGGATGTGTGTGTTACATACATACATATATATATATATATGTATATATATATATATATTTAGCAAGTGGATTTATGCTTTCTTTCTTTTATTATTTTTTTTTAATTTTATCTTACCTTTTAATCATTTAACCTAAATAGTAATTAGTCACTTACCTTATAATAATTAGCCACTTACTTATTTTATGCTTAATTCTAGCCTATTTAAGCATATGATCTGATCATACTTCTTACAAGCTTGAAGATCAAATGCAAAATTGATCAAACACTCCCTTAGTTGTAGAGAAAACTCAAGATTCCCACACAAATCCTTTTTCTCTTTAGAAGCTCCCTTTGTTTTTCTTAAAGAAGTCCAAGCTTGAATTCAAGACCAAAATCTTCATCTCACCCCTGAGTTTCTTAAGTAAGTACATGATTACATTCCTATGTTCTTTTGTCTTTAAGATTTATCAAACTACATAATCAATGATAAGATGGAAAAGGATCTGCTTTGCTGCAAACCAGTATTTTCGTATATAACAAAAGCTGTTTTGTCAAAAATAAATACAGTATTAAATTCCTCATCAAAAGTTCTTCAATTTAGGCTTTTGGATCACTAAAAAAGGTTAAGAAATGAAGAAGTTATGGCTAATCAAAGTTTTCAACTTTTAAACTTGCTGGAAATCTCATGCAGCCATCACAACTTCAAAAATTCATATCTCCCTCATTTCTTAACCATTCTCTACAAACTTTATATCAATTTGAAGCTTAGGAACTCTACTTGTGATCTGGAAAGTTTGAGAATTAATGGTAATTTTATACTATACGTAAAGCCTTAGATATCAAAGGACAGTATTAAAAATATCGGTTTCTGCACTGTTATGGTTCTTCACCATTTCTGGACTATATAACTCTGATTTGGACTACATGACTTATTCCATTGGATTCCTTGTGAGAAACCCTTTGAATTGGTATACTCATTTGACTAATTCGGACTTGTGATGGACAACATAACACATCTTGAAGTTTGATGACTCTAATTGGAGAAACATGAACATGGTTGATGAACTTCAATGGATTTGGACATAAGGACTGAAATACTAACTATAATATAATTTTGTTAAATTGTTTATAGTTACTTATTTAATGCTTGTGCTTTATTATTACCTATTTTACTTGATTTCAATTATGCATAAGTTTCTTTTTAATGTTTATACTAACTATAATTTAATTGTTTATAGTTATTTAATGTTTGTGCTTTATTATTATCTATTTTACTTGATTTCAATTATGTATAAGCTTCTTTTTAATTATGTTTGTTGAAATGAAAAAAAATACATATCCAATTACATTAAGTTTCGTCCACTTAAAGAAAATAAGAGTGCTTTAATTTATGTAATATTAAAAGCCTTTTATCTCAAGAAAAATAGCGGACGAGTTTGACAGCTAGTGAAGCTTTAAACAAAAGAAACAATTAAGCTGCTGACTTCTAGCTTGTTTCAAAGTCTAGACAAGCAATTGAAAAAGAAGCTGCAGTCTTCACGTCAAAAGAAAAAGGAGATAAAATGTCCAACTAGTTCACTTCAAGTTGAACTCTAAAACCCTCTGTGTTGTATACAAGCCAAACTCATCTCGGGTGCAGTATATAAGCACCACATGAAAAGAAAAAAAGGGGGCCGCAACGTGGGGAGGACAACAGGAGGACGCAAGCACATCAGCGTGGAAAAAAGAAGAAGGAGAATAGCAGCGTGGAAAAGCAGTGAAGGCAAGAAGCAGCTTGGAAGACGAAGTTCGGAGAGATATCCAAGACACCACAAAGGTTGAGATTCCCTCCCTTCCATGCTCCACCTTCTCTTTGAATGTTCACAGGCTCCACCTCCTCTTTGGATGTTCACAAGCCTCTCAACGATACCATACCAAAGTAAAAATAGAAGAACAAAAAAATCATGCCGGGGCAGCGTCCCGATGAACATGCCGGGCAGCGTCCCGATGTACTCATGCTGGGCAGCGTCCCGATGAACATGCCGGAGCCCCGTCTCCCAAAGCTTTCATGGCTACGATGCTTCACCGAACTCGCTCTCAGCAGCAACAAAGCAAATACAAAGCTACTGCAGTACGATGGTGCTAAATGGCAACAAAGGAAACCAAAAGCCATAACCATCCCTTGCCCTCTGTCAACCACCACAACCAAATAGCCTGCGCCAAATTCCATATTTTCTTTTTCAAGAGCACCAATTCAAATAACACAAAAGCGGTGCAAAGAAACTAAAAGAAATTAATGAAGGATTCACCTTCGGAATCAAGGCTCACCCTCACATTGATACTCTGGGATCTTAACTGCAGCTACTGTCCTCGCCCTATACCTGCACAAAGGGTTTATTAAATTTAGAATCCTCAAGGTTGCAGCATTAGGATTTGACAAAACACCAAGATAAATGTTTTCGGTGCAGAGAAACTAAAAGAAAAAGACAGAAGAGTCGCTGCAGAGGGAAGAGTTCAATCAAATGGTGCAAATACAATAACACTGACAAAGCAAAATGACAAGTATGTGTTCGTGGGTGCAGCGTGTCAAGAGAAGGGAGAGAGATGAAAATTTGAGGTGGACTCGACTAAACAAACTCCAAAATCCAATTATGTGCAGCAGCTTTGGAGCATTTCTGGTCCAAGAAGCTTCAAAACGGTGCCAACCAAAAAAAAAAAACTAAAAGAAGAAAAGTCTTAGCGGTGGCATCCTCGTCTAAAGATGAAGTTTGAACCCAAGTCTTGGTCAATGTCAACAAATCAATTCCAGACACTCACAAATGCACAAAGCAATAAAACGAAAGTTCTGGCAATGTTGCAGGCCATGTGAGAAAGCTTAATTAAGCTGAGAACAAAACAAAAATGCTTAATTAACAATTGCACACGTTACAAGCTTGATGAGGTGTTGCCAGAGGAAAAAATGAAGAAAGGTCTGGCATTGATTTTATAATCAAGTTTGAAGAGTCAATGAGAGCTTGGCGGTGGCTCCAGTTTTGTTTCAATTAAATGAAATCAATGAGAACAAGACAATTGCAAAAGTTGACAAAGTACAAAACAATATAAAAGGAAAAAGAAGAATGGTGGTTCTGATGGTGCCACAGATCAAAGCATAGCCTAATTAAATGTTAACGTTAGAGATTGAGCGGTCTCTAGTTAGCTATAAATAAAGAGAGAGAGAGAGAGAGAGAGATTGACACAAGATGTATAGTGGTTCGCCTCCGCATGAGCGGGAGACTACGTCCACTTGAAAGCTATACTAGTGTGTCGAGCCTTGCGGCCTAACAAGATTACAAGAGATGTAATGAATGTGTTGGGTTGTGGGAGGAGGCATTCCTTTTATAGATGAAGGAATGCTTCTCATTTACTTGTTCTTCGATGTGGGACAAGCAAAGTTACTATTCTAGTCTATTTAACATGTAGAAAGCTATGTTATGGGGGCATCTTGGCAAGGGCGGAAAGGTGGCTTCCCGGTGGCGGATTTGCGACTTCCGGATACCGCCGCGTAGCCTGAACATAGGGCTACACGATGCATGTCTCGGTTGGGCCTTGCCATGTCTTGTGGATGTCCCAAAGTAGGTGTTACTTATGCTTGGTGATGTAGTAAATACTCCATATTATTGGAGGTATGTACAAGTCCCCGAAGTCCCCGAGTAAGAGTAGCTTCTTGGTTGGGGAGTTATACACATGATGTCACCAAGCATAAGTAACCGGGCGGTACGGAGCCCCTACAAGTCCCCGAACTCCGTAAGCAAGAAGGGACTCGTAAACCTGCGCAACAAAGACAAAAAAAACTGGCATATGTAGAATGCTCGTTGCATTGGGCAACAAATGTGAGTTGCATTGATATGCGTTAGCGTATATGAGCGTAATAGTGCGCATATGGTCGTGTGAGAAAATGAATTGCATATGATAAATGCGTGATGCGCGCAAGGAGACGAACGAGGTCGATTTTGACGGGGTTATGCTCGCGAGATGCAAGTTGCATGAGCGCCGCGGAGGTAAGCGTTTGTAATTCGTGAGTGTTGAATGCTTGAACGCTTGTGTTTGTTTGGTTATCGCTCGTATTAAAGGAACGCGAAAAGAATTTGATTTGTCGCGGTCAGTAAACGACAAATGGTAGAAAAATTCAATGTTCCATTAACGTGTGGTGTGTCGAGTAGACATGAGCGTAAAGATCGAGGATTGCCGGGAAGGCATGAGCGGAAGCTCGGGGTGCCGGGTAGGCATGAGAGGGAAGCTCATGAGCGGAAGCTCAAGGGTTGCCGGGGAGGCATGAGCGGAAGCTCGGGGTGCCGGGAAGGCATGAGCGGAAAGCTCGGGGGTGCCGGGAAGGCATGAGCGGGAAGCTCGGGGTGCCGGGAAGGCATGAGCGGGAAGCTCGGGGGTGCCGAGAAGGCATGAGCGAGAAGCTCGGGGGTGCCGGGAAGGCATGAGCGGGAAGCTCGTGAGCGGAAGCTCAAGGGTTGCCGGGGAGGCATGAGCGGAAGCTCGGGGTGCCGGGAAGGCATGAGCGGGAAGCTCGGGGGTGCCGGGAAGGCATGAGCGGGAAGCTCGGGGGTGCCGGGAAGGCATGAGCGGAAGCTCGTGGGTTGCCGGGAAGGCATGAGCGGAAAGCTCGTGAGCGGAAGCTCAAGGGTTGCCGGGGAGGCATGAGCGGAAGCTCGGGGTGCCGGGAAGGCATGAGCGGGAAGCTCGTGAGTGCCGGGAAGGCATGAGCGGAAGCTCGGGGGTGCCGGGAAGGCATGAGCGGAAGCTCGTGGGTTGCCGGGAAGGCATGAGCGGAAGCTCGGGGATGCCGGGAAGGCATGAGCGGAAGCTCGTGGGTGCCGGGAAGGCATGAGCGGGAAGCTCGGGGGTGCCGGGAAGGCATGAGCGAGAAGCTCGGGGGTGCTGGGAAGGCATGAGCGGGAAGCTCGTGAGCGGAAGCTCAAGGGTTGCCGGGGAGGCATGAGCGGAAGCTCGGGGGTGCCGGGAAGGCATGAGCTCAAAAGCTAGGCGGTGCCGCTGAGGCACGAGCGCGAAAAGGTCGGCAATGCCGCTGAGGCACGAGCGCGAAAGCGTGGCGGTGCCGCTGAGGCACTAACGGGTAGCTCGATGGTGATGCCCTGGGGCATGAGCGTGGCCGTTGCTAATTATGCTGGGCTGTATGTACAAGTCCCCGAAGTCCCCAGTCAAGGAGGGTGTTCTTGCGGGTTGATACCAAAGCGTAGCTTTGTGCCGTATATCAAGCATAATTAGTGCGAGTGCGTCGTCCATCTAGAATTGTTGGAGCGAACGCTTTTGCCCTTTCGGGTGGGCCCCTGCTAGGCCCTGCGAGGAGTCCCCCACTCCTGGCTATAGACCTCCGGATGGTCGGAAAATTGTTTGATGAGGGGAGCTGCGCGGAGCAGAGGGTGTTGGGTAGCGAGCCCAATCTTTGGTACCCAAGCGTCGGGGTTAACTGCCGGATCAATGGCTGCCGTAGGCTGTGTTAACTAGTCCCTTACTGTTTTCTCAAATGAGAAACTTGACTGCAATGCCGCGTAGCGGTCATTGTCATTATGAGGCGTAGCCTTGCCGCTTGGCTGTTGGTTGCCGATGAAAAACGATAAACACATAGAGCAAGTAATAAAATTTTGTTTGAGTTTCCCATACTTATTTAATTTTGCAATTAAAATAGAAGCATGGCATATGTGTATAGCATTTACTTGTAATGTGGATGGTAATATCATTTTTGCATTTTTTGTAGATATGCTAAAGGGTCATTGAGATCGGTATGTGAAGCATGGCATATCTAGTATGTGAGATCTAGAAAGTGTTGCTAAATCTACGAAATGTTGTAGGCATGCTCAAAACTTATGAAAGCATGGCATGTCAATAGCTCAAATTAAAAGAGCGTAAGATAAAGACTTATCTGGAGCCGACCGGACGAGGTTTTAATTGAGGTATCCGATCATAAGACTTTATTTGGAATGCCTCAATCGACCATCGAGGTATTGGTTCCATTGTGAGGAAGTTTCCGAGAGGGATAATCGGACCTTAAGACCAGGTAAACAATTAGCATGTAAGTTTGTGAAACTATTAAATGCTTGATATGTGCATTGACCAGGGGGCAATGGTAATGTACCAATACTGTGCACTAAGTGGCATGGTGCTATACAATTCATAATGCATCACACTATATACCATGCTTTGACTGGCATGGCCTATTAGTCAATCACTTAGCCGCATAACACGTGTATATGTAGCAATACATGAAGAGAGAAGCGTGTTGACTATGTACCTCTAATTTGCATTTCAAAATAGGTAATGAAATTAATTGACATATACATACGTAGACTTTGTAAGCATGTGTGGTCACAAAGTGCAATTGTGTCAAAGCATGAGGGAATACACTATCGGTTGAATGCTAGCTCATAGACCATATTATTGGTCACAAGTTGTTTAAATTAATTTAGATTCTTGGCAGTTATCAATGGTAATAGACTTACATCAAGTACTTTGTAGAGTCTAGTAGTGAGCTAGAGATAATGATTGAAACAATACATGAGTATTATTAAGCAATATTAAATAACCATGTGACGTTGATGGAGACAACACTCAACTTCAATGATATACAGTAGGTCATGTAAAGGAATTATGGATGTGTGTTGTACGTGTATGCCTTGTCAGGTTTTGATAAGAGGCATGGGCTTAGCAGCCTTTGTGTATGACGTTGTATATATATCATGTGGCATTGAATTAAGGCATAGCAAATCATGCATTCAATGAAAATATGACAAGTAGGCTTAGCAGGTATGCTTTAGTGCTTGTTAATTAGCAAGTGATATTTGCAAGTTTGAATTCCATTTCAACTAGGTGAAGGCAAAATCGAAGCTGATTTATTGTGATCATGAGATAGCTAGCCATATTACCACAGATATATGATGTATGTTTGTGATGGGTGACTGTCTACTGCTAGTATAAAAACTAAATAGGTTGATTGCAACTTCACAATATCACCAGACATCAAAGTGCATACCCAAAATGTAGGAGTACTGATGCTTAATAGCAAGCAAAATAAGCCAAGTAGGACAAGCTTGGTTTATGGTGGAGTTAATAAACAACCATACATTTGTGGTGAACCATTTGCTGTGAATCTCACTGTCAAAGCATACACAGAGCATAAACAAAGCCATAACAGATATATGTGGCAAGTACATGATGTTATTCATGTGTACCAATAAATTATAGCGTAGTAGACCATGTGGTTGTCAGTTTGACACATCATGTATGTACACATAATCGACTTAGTGTACGCGTGTAATCAAATCATGGATATGGAGTACATGCATGTGCGTAGGCGATAGGGTGTTCAGCTATTCAGTGAAGCGCAGATTGAAAGTATGAACGCAGCAAGCATATATATATAGATATATATATATTTGATTAACGCCGGACTTGAAAACATGGGCACAGTTGTATGTGAAAACGAAAGGGACTTAGCTTTTCGTCAAAGTGCTGCAGGTCGGAGTGAAGACTCGTGGTGATGAGCAGCCCTTGGATAGTTGGATTGATCAGAAATACTGTAAGGGCAATGAATTGTGGGTGGTGGGTGTCCAGAGGCTCCAAGAGTGCCTTTCCGAGTATGGGTGTCCAAAGCAACTGGCCCTAGTTTGTGGTTAGTCGAACGAGGTAAGGATTCGATGTCGTGTTGCCGCTGTGACTCCCTTTTGGTCATACCCAGAGATTATGTTTGACGGAGTCTCGTGGCAGAATCAAAGCTTGGCGGAGTCGATTGGTGGAGTTTTGCTTGCGCTTGTGTCGCTTGGCGGTGCAGCCTAGCGGAGAAGCTCAGCGGAGAAGGTGAAATCCAGCGGAGAAGCTCAGCGGAGGAGACCAGCGGAACACTCGGAGTTCAGAGGCGACTTGGAGTTCAGCGGAGACACAGATCTCGGCGGAGACCCGGAGCTCGGCGGAGAGGCTGCTCGAAGATGGAATGGGTGCCCAGAGTAATTTCTGGGTGTCCAGAGCTTGGCGGAGGATTGCAACGGCGGCTGTTTGGCGCTGAGTTTCCCAGTGGGGCGTGGTGGCCAGTGGAGGAGCATGGTCAGCTGTTCGTGGCTAGCGGTGCTGCGGCGCTGAGTATGGCTAGTGGACTGTCAAGAGTGAAGCGTCCAGCTTCGACAAGTTAACGAGGGAGCTTTTCCCGTCAAGCTTTGTCTTAGCTGGTTTCTGGGACCTGCATCCGCATCTGTTTGCGCTTATTGTGGGTAGCGGAGGTTTGGGCAGCAGAGCTGGCTAGCGGAGGTTTTGCCGCTGGTGGTCAAGAGTCTGGCGGAGACCGAAGAGTTCGGCGGAGACTCGAGCGTCCGGCGGAGAA
Source organism: Rosa lucieae (assembly GCA_024704745.1). Lineage (NCBI taxonomy): Eukaryota > Viridiplantae > Streptophyta > Magnoliopsida > Rosales > Rosaceae > Rosa > Rosa lucieae. The sequence continues at coordinate 4,279,596 of CM045497.1, read as the reverse complement.
GCAAGAGTTCGACGGAGGCGCAAGAGTCCGGCGGAGACTCGATAGTCTGGCGGAGACGCAAGAGTCCGGCGGAGACTCGATAGTCTGGCGGAGTCTCGATAGTCCGGCGGAGACTCATACCGGCTAGCGGAGGCCTTGGACGGCGGAGGGGTGAAGAGTTTGGCGGAGGTGGTTGCGAAGCTTGCTGGCCGCTGACCGCTGGGCATGGCTAGCGGTGGTGTGCCGCTGATGCTGATGATCGAAAAATGGCCATGGTGCCCACAGAAGCTTTCTGGGTGTCCAGAGCAAATTTGGCCGCCCAGATTTTTTTTTTTTTTTGTTTTTTTTTGTTTTTTTTTTTTTTTGGTGGTGCCAGCGTTGACTTTCATGGGTTGGGCGTTGACCAACCTTGACCAACCCCGCTGGGCGTTGACCGACCCCGCCGGGCGTTGACCGGCTCCGCTGGGCGTTCACCGACCATCTCCAGCGTTGACCAAGCATTGACCGGCCCCTATTTGATGTTGAACGAGTGTTGACTCGACACTTTCGGGTCAAAGTTCGTGGTAGGTGACGAAGCCCTTGTGTTGGCTTCCCACAGACGGCGCCAATGTTAACGTTAGAGATTGAGCGGTCTCTAGTTAGCTATAAATAAAGAGAGAGAGAGAGAGAGAGAGATTGACACAAGATGTATAGTGGTTCGCCTCCGCATGAGCGGGAGACTACGTCCACTTGAAAGCTATACTAGTGTGTCGAGCCTTGCGGCCTAACAAGATTACAAGAGATGTAATGAATGTGTTGGGTTGTGGGAGGAGGCATTCCTTTTATAGATGAAGGAATGCTTCTCATTTACTTGTTCTTCGATGTGGGACAAGCAAAGTTACTATTCTAGTCTATTTAACATGTAGAAAGCTATGTTATGGGGGCATCTTGGCAAGGGCGGAAAGGTGGCTTCCCGGTGGCGGATTTGCGACTTCCGGATACCGCCGCGTAGCCTGAACATAGGGCTACACGATGCATGTCTCGGTTGGGCCTTGCCATGTCTTGTGGATGTCCCAAAGTAGGTGTTACTTATGCTTGGTGATGTAGTAAATACTCCATATTATTGGAGGTATGTACATTAAACTATAAAAGACAAAGGTTTAATTAGCACGTCCAACTCTTGTACTGGGATTGTGAGCAAAACAAAGAAGGTCAATGTTCATCAATTCAAGTCAGTTGGGTTTGGCCTTACCCACAATGTGTCAATCTTCGAATTGGATGGCTCCGCGATGCACACAGCTCCACTCTTTCCAAAATTGCTGTAAACTGCTATGGAAGAAAATTGCATGACAACATCTAGCCTTCTGAATTATAGAGCTAAAAGCGAAGGCAGGGAGAGAGGTTTACCTGGTTCTTCACAGAGAAAAGCAACTGGCCAAGTTTCAAGCTTCGGGTACTCAGAGACTTTCCGTTGGAGACCCATGCATGTGTTGGCCTCTCCAAGTTGATTTCGGACTTTGAGTCCATCTCTAATTCGACCTGGTAATGGTACAAACCCAAGCTCTCATTCTTCCTGGTTTGAGGATAAGACGAAGCACGGGGATAGAAAAGAAGAATTGAAAAAAATATTAAATTGCAGCTGGGTGTCCTTATCAGATTTGGACCTCCAAGAAGGCTGGGCCTTTGAGAAGTCTTTGAGGGGTGTCTGTCCTGATGCTCAAAATAAAGTTTTTGCATGTCTCCGGATTCTAAAATCGAGCCTCGGAGTTCACTCGGTGCATCAAATGTCCCCGCATTAAATGTGGGGTCAAGAGAGCTTCATGAATCGAGGAATATGATTCGCGAGGGTACAAAAGAAGCCCATTTCAAAATTTGGGCCCGTTGGAAGAATTCGGCAAAGCATGACGCTATGGGTTTCATTTCCAAATACCCAGGCTTTGGTTTCGTAAAAAATGCTCTGGAACCTAAAAAATATCCTTTTGGTACAAAACCAAGAAAAATCCCAAAATATCTGAACTACAATGGTTTGATCCCTTCACAGGGTATGTAGGCAATCTAGCAACCCACTAGATGCAACCACAAATTCAAATCGAATCCCTGACTCCACCAGTCAAATTCAGCCAATCCGAATCTCTGACTCTACCAGTCAAATTCAACCAAACACCAGAAAAATCAAATCGTTCCCAAGTTACCCAAAAGTAAATTCAAGGGCTCTAAACCCTCACAAATATCTCAAACACAAATCCAAAAATAAATGGGTCATTTACCCATTTAAATCCCAAATGCTGGAACTACATGTGGTTTGATCCCGCAAGGGTATGTAGGCAATCTGGAAACAAATAATCTAGATGCAACCGCATCCTAAACACTATTCCTATCCCAAAAATCCAAGCCTTCCAATGGGTCATTCATTCATTGGAACTCTTGAACTACGAGTGGCTTGATCCCTTCCCGGGTACGTAGGCAACCCATTCCAAAATTCGGGTGCAGCCGCAAAAACAAACAAACACACACTGGTTTCTTTATAAGTGGAATCGAAGGGTGTTCTCTTGTAACAAGAGATTGTAATTAAGAGACACATTCTGTCTTGAATGGGTCAAACCCGAAATAATTAAAACTCTATTCTGTTAATGAATACGAGTGAAATTACGTTGGGTGACATTTTTACTTTGTGCAATTTTTAGCCCAACAATGTTGTTTGCTAGTGAATTTACTTATTTGTGATATACAATTATGTTATACATGTTTTCATATGAGATTATTCTTAAGTATATGTATCTATATGTGTGTGTACATATACATATATTACGATCTATAATTTATAAAGATTGTATATTGTGAATTTGATTATGTCTGAAAAATATAATTATGAAGCCGGGTGATTACAACAACCCCGTGCTTAAGTGAATTACTGGTAAATGTGCTTCGTGGTGCTTCGTGGTTATGCTTCGTGGTTGTGCTTCGTGGTTGTTAAGTTGTGGGTCCTAGTCCCTTCAGATAGTGCACTATTATACTCTTAGGAAGGGTGCTTACTTTGAGTATACATGCCTTGGTTGTGTCCTTGGTATGCTGCGGCTTACCCGTACTTTGGGAATAGTACGTCGGTCCCTAGTACGTGGATTTGTGATTTGATACCAGTCAACCTGGTTGTCCCATGCTTTGGGAATAGTACGTCGGTCCCTAGCATGTGGATTTGTGATTTGTTACCAGTTAATCTGAAAATTCACTAAAAAGACTTATGTTATTTTGATCAAATATCTATCTATGATATATTTTGAGTATGTGAAGGTGTTAGTGAAATTGATCAAATATCTATCCATGATATATTTTGAATATGTGAAGGTGTTGGTAAAAAGAAAATCAAGCATGTATTGCTTTAATGTTATTTCATATATTAATGTTACAATATTTGTGGTTGTGATCAATATTTTGAATATGTGAAGGTGTTAGTAAAAAGAGAATCAAGCATGTATTGCTTTAATGTTATTTCACATATTAATGTTACAATATTTGTGGTTGTGATCAATATTTTGAATATGTGAAGGTGTTAGTAAAAAGAGAATCAAGCATGTATTGCTTTAAGGTTATTTCACATATTAATGCTACAATATTTGTTGGTTTGATAAGAATATGTGACTATGTGATTTATTACCAAACCATTCACACGAATGAATATATTTGTATATATGTGTGTGTGTATTGTGTGTATATATATACATATCTAAGAATTCATATGAACTTAAATGGTTCTTGGTACATTTTAACTTGGTTGTTCAGTTTTGATTTCTTATAAGACACATTAATATAAGAATGTAAGTTGTGTATTTACTGGGCTTGTGTTGCTCATGATGCTACACCTTCTTGTTTTCAGGTATTGAGTAGATGCTTGGGGAAACGGGATGAACCTACTAGATAAAATAATAATTTTTCTACTACTATTTCTAGTGAATACCTGTACTGATTCGAATTTTGCTTAACTTTGGTTTTGTAAATATATTACCGATATTTGTTTCTAATAAAAGTACTATTCAAACATGTATAAAATTTCTTTTACTTCCTGTTGATTTATTCAAGAAGAAAATTTTATTTGTTTTGACTCACGTCACAAATTCACGAGCCATATTTCAGTACAATATTGGCCTTGGATTTGGGGGCGTGACAATAAAAGAGTGTGTCCATTAACCATCATTTTTTGTAAACTTTAGCGCCCCCCCCCCCCAAAAAAAATACAAATTCTCTTCCAGCTGTAACCTATCTTATGAAATATGAAATTTTCTCATAGATCGAGCTCTATGTTACAGTGCCACATAAGGTTGGATAAGTGATAAAAATACAGTAAAGCTGTAGATATATTGAAATGCATAGATATGTTGAAAATGTTGAATTGTATTGAAATTATGTGTTAGGTCTAGAAACCTCTATCAAATATGGCTATGGTCCCTTTTATAGTGAAAAATAGGGTGCTAAATGAAGAAAGACATAATCTCGTCGTTAATTATTGAGATTCTATTAATTACAAATTTGAAATATGAAAGTTAAATATTCTTGATAGTGTACTATTATGCACTTAAGAGATTTAAATTCTTTAAATATCATTCTCAAAAACAAAACAAAAAAAATTCTTGAAATATCATTCAAGCTGATTTCTCATAGTTTGGTAACGACATCTTTGAATGCATTATTCTCTTATAACATATGAATTGACCTTAGTTAGCTCGTATGAGTTGAACTATTTTCTTAATATATAGCTTGAGTTAAGGTTGGTTGAACCTAATGAGAAACTTTATTGGGTTGAAAAAGTTTACGGCGAACCAAGCTATGGCTTAGACCTCTTAATGCCTTTTTTTTTTCTATGATGAATAGTCAAGTAATATTGAAGTTCAACGAAATTACACATAATGACCCGCTCGTATAAGCTGTCTGATAGAGCCATTACATAAGCAATTCAACATTTTTAAGCTAACAAACTAAAGCACATCCAACAATACACCCTACACTACCTAGGAAGAAATAAAATAGCAAAGATAGTGTAGGGGACCCTGGCGACATTCCTCAATTTTGGGAGTCAACCAAATCCTTCCCAAAAAGGGAAGGAAACCTAACAAAAAAAAATTAAAAGTAAAAAAAAAAAATTAAAATTTCAGCCTAATTCCACACCAGTGAGCCCAAGTCTAAAAATATGAAACCCTGACCCATTAGTGCCTTATTAGAAATGCGAGTTTTTTGTTTTTTGTTTTTGTTTTGTTTTGTTTTTATTTTATTTTATTTTTTCAAGGAGAAACGAGAACATTTTCATTGAACATCAAAGCAAACATTAGAAGAAGCCAAATACGGTCTAAAAATTATTGTAATGTCCCGAGCCTGAAATTACCGATTTACTAGTCATTTGGATTGTAAGCGACATTTCCTTTAACTTTTATTGTCGTTTCAATACTTATAGTGGCCCTAAAAGTTGACTTTTTGTTCGGGTCAAAATTTGAGAAAATATTCTTCATGGAAGTTGTAGAGGACATTAAACCAAGCTCGTGCGTATGTGGTACGTAAAAATCGGAGTTCCTATGCGAAAGTTATAAGCGAAAATGTAAAAGTTACTGTTCATAGTAAGTTTCTATAAATAGCCGAGTTACTGTGGTAAGTTTCCCCGAGCTCTCTCTCTTCTCTCTCCCCGATCCTTTTCTCCTCTTCGGTCCGACTCTTCCTCCTCCGATTTCTTCCTCGTCCGGCCGACCCATGATGGAATTCGGGCACCAGGAAGCTCGCCTCTCCCTCCTTGTCACATCTATGGTGGTGTTTTGCTATGATTCGGCCGGAGAAGCTCGATTTTGAGCCGTGAAATTCACTGTAGCCTATTGGAACTTTCATCTATTTCCGGCGATTCCGGCCTTCTCCGGCCACCAAATTGGCGTCGAATGTTCGGTTTTTGCCAAGGATCATTTTGCCCCTAGCCTTGAGCCACGATTTACAGTGTGGAGGTCGAATCGACGATTTCAAATCCTAGGGTTCTTGGGTTTTTCTGGAAAAACTTCATCGGCCAATTTCGATCACTTACAGGTAAAATTGGAACTTGTTGTAGTTGTGAAAAATGCTTGGACTGTTGAGTAGGTGGTTCTGCCAAAATTTGGTGGCCATCGGAGGTGGTGGCTTTCGGCGCGTGGGGTCCACTCGCTGCCACTGTTGGTGGCGCGTGGAGGCGAGTAGGGTAGGTTTTTAATTCCTGTTTTAGCCCAATTAAATCATATAAATGTTGAAGAGGTTGAATATGTGATTTTGGTGAATTTTGGAGGAGTTTGGAATTGTTTGTGAATTTCTGAAGTTCGGAGTTTTATGATTGAATTGTGGGAAATCCTGCCGTCGGATTTCCCTCATTTTCGTTGTGGAATATGTAAATTGAGGAATTGGTGTTATGGGAGAGATTTGGGTTAAATCCGAGAAGTTACGGAGATGAGATTTCGTTTTAGGTTCGTAAGTATTTTATCGGATTGTTGTTTACGGAAATATAATTGTGTACAGGACGATGTCGTGAGCTACGGCTAGATGAAGGAACTCATTTACGTGGTCGCCCAATAGTACTGTGAGTGGACGTTTGATTTTGAATATTGATGCATGCATTTATTTCTCTAAAATAATGCTTTATTTAATTATCATCTTTTATATTTTGAGCATATGATGATTTGCTATCCGTAGTGATTTTGGTTTTCGGATTATGAAGTGATTTCAGATTTGTTTGGATTTTAAGATTTATGAAGTATTATAAAGTGATTTCGGGAATGAATTGTTTTCGGATTTTAAATGGGATTTATGAATTTTGACGATTTTTTTAAAATGGAATTTTTGTCGAGAAAATGATTGACCTAATTATTCTTTTAGCATGTGGGACACGCTGTTGATTTATGTGACTTTTTACTAGAATTTCCGGGTACGGTTAGAAATCGTACCCGTGTTTTATATTTGCGGGACCTATGGGGAAGCCTTATAGATTTACTGGATTTGATTGGTTTTTACCCGCCATACATGGGTCGTCATTTAGTTCTCCTCCTCACGTGGGTGTAGTTGAGCCTTATTAGTACTCCTCCCTGCTTACTATGTGTTCACAGGTGAGTCAAGCAAAGCATGGGATGCTCCAGAGTGTGGGACACTCCGACCCGAGCCTGGGAGGCTCCCTTCTTTCGTATGGTGATACTTCTTCCCCATATGTTATCGTTGCTTGACTAGCGAGGCTAGTCATATCTTCTTGAGAAACGAGATTTCGGTTTTACGATATATCTTTTTGAATGTTGTGACTAGCGAGGCTAGTCGGTTTATCGTTTTGAAATTCTTGGATTTAAAGCTAAATGTGTTTTCTTATTGTCGCATGCATCAGGTTTTTAAGAGAATAACTGTGGGCAAGTATGAAATCTTTTTTTTTTTAATTGTTTATTTTTGTCCACTCACGCTAACGTTTTTCGTCTACTTTCTTCCCCTAGGCCTTTCGGTTTCTAATGCCCAGTTTGCGGGCGTTATTGGTTGAGGTCGGGCGTACATGGTTCGAGGCATAGTTGATGAATAGCTTCCGCACTTCTTCGTTTGGCTCTGATATATTGTGAGTTAATGTTTTGGGTAGTCCACTTTAGGGCTGACTAGGCCAATTCTCGGTAGAGTTACCTCTAAGGTGGGCCCCGCAGGGCCACCTCGGATTTCAGGGTGAAATCCGGGGCGGGTCCTGTCAATAATCCTCTAACTAGTAACATATACTCTAAAGCCCCTCATGAAAGGAGCTCAAGTACACAGAACACGACTAAGGTAAAATTGATCGCGAAGGGAAACACCCCACTAATTAACCGTGCAAAATAAAAAATAAACACAACGTCGTAAACATGTCACGCCCCGAATTTTGAAATAAGGATTCAAATCCGGAACATGACTAATAACAATACAAGTAACGTTCTGAATTTTTTTCTCTCAGAAACAACCACACCTTACACTGCTTAATATTACATAAACCAAATCCTCAAGTTACTTATTACAGCACACTCTCACCAAATCAAATTATAAAGCTAAAATGAGTATAATTCTCCTCACAAAACAAATGCTGTAAATCCAATACTAATACTCTAAACCGCACGATCACTGCCCTGATTCTCCTGACCTGTGAGATTACCCGCTACACAATTGAATAGTGTACCGGGAATTGCAACAACACAAAACCCGGTAAGCTTTTGACAGCCCGTATGAGTAAACAAGAAAGAACTGTTGATTTATTAGATTACAATTCTTATAACTCAAATAAACAATCAACAAATATTGCAGCATTAATATATGATATAACATTAAAGCAATACATGCTTGATTCTCTTTTTACTAACACCTTCACATATTAAAAATACTGATCACAATCAACAAATATTGTAACATTAATACGTGAAATAACATTAAAGCAACACATGCTTGATTTTCTTTTTACTAACACCTTCACATAATCAAAATATATCGTAGATAGATATTTGATTAAAATAATATAAGTACACTTCTCTTTTTAGTGAATTTTCAGATTAACTGGTAACAAATCACAATTCCACGTGTTAGGGTCCGACGTACTATACCCAAAACACAGGAAAACCAGGTTAACTAGTATCAAATCACAAATCCACATACTAGGGTCCGACGTACTATACCCAAAGCATGGGACAACCAGGTTGACTGGTATCAAATCATAAATCCACGTACTAGGGTCCGACGTACTATACCCAAAGTACGGGTAAGCCGCAGCATACCAAGGACACAACCAAGGCATGTATACTCAAAGTAAGCACCCTTCCTAAGAGTATAATAGTGCACTATCTGAAGGGACTAAAGCCCACAGCACCAAAACACATTTACCAGTAATTCACTTAAGCATGGGGTTGTTGTAATCACCCGGCTTCACAATTGTACTTTTCAGACATAATCAAATTCACAACATACAATCTTTATAAATTATAGATCGTATATATGTATATGTACACCCACATAAAGAGACATATTATTTCAAGACAAATCTTTACTTCTTAAAATAATTTCCACATATTCACAATTGGGCATATAAAATAGCTTTCACACCACATGATCAACATTTCATTATTCAACAATTAAATGGGAGATTAATAGCTTGAATAATATCAAATCCATTCTCAATCATTTCATCATTCCAATCACACGTCAACCAAAATATATATTCCACGTAAATATATATATACGTAATCATCCGCTCAGGAATGGCCACTAATACCAACTATAGTTCAAGCATAAAAACCGTGAAATTCATTTGTATAATAAAATCATTTTACTTACCTATGGACCGTAGTTGATCAAGTCCATATGATTTAAAAGAAATATTTATTCCAAAAATATTTTCACACAATTACGACAAAAATAAAGTAATTAAATTTATTCGGTTCGTAATATGAACCATGTGAGGTTTACTCACCTCTAATTCAGCTGCGTCTTCTAAAAAGTCAAATATAACAATATTCCAAACGCTCGTCAACTCAAACCGTCAAGTACCTAATCAAGTACGGTCTTTGCTTAGTAATGAAACACGAAATAAACTTAAACGACGATCCAATGGTCAAATTCTAAAATAAAGACGATCCAACGGTCGGATTTTAAAATAAAGATGATCCAACGGTCGGATCCTCACGGATCGCCCTTAGGATCATCCCCCAAAATTATCACGAAGATCCAACTGTCTGATCTTCCTGAATCGTCCTTACAAATATCTCCTCAGATTTATATGAAAATCCGACGGTCGGATTCTCACGAATCGCCTTCCAAAACACTAATTCACAATTATACGAAGATCCAACGGTCGGATCTTCGTCCGTGACCTCACAAAGTCATCAGGACAGTCATACGATCAACATATTAAAATTTGAAGCAAAACCGATGGTCTGATCTTCGCAGATCGTAAACCGAAGATAAAACGTAAAAACGTTAAATAGTAACGTCAAAACGTAAATCCACTATTTATCCACTTTTCCTAAAATAACCTTGTAATATATCAAAACGCTCGTATGGATGCGTAGATCATCGTCCAGATAATATAAACTCAAAATATCGTCCAACGCGCCGCCACAAGCGGTGGTTAGTGGGCGGTCTACACGCCGGTCAACGACGGTCAACCACCTCCGATGCAAAAGTTGTCAACTAAAAACTTCTTCAAAATGAAGGGTTGATGAACTTTCATACCTAGAGCTAAGCGAGATTCGGTCTAGATCGTCCTAGATCAAGCTTTGAAGTTGGATTAATCTCGTGCGTCTGATCAGATTGCAGATCGAATCAGGGACGTCGAAATCTTCAACTCTTGATCTTTCACTCCACACTCAAAATCGTCGTGCAAGGAGGATATGAGGATGATCAGGGGGAGAAGGAGATCATGAAAATGGGAAGGATCGGCCGAGGGGACGCCGGAAAACTGGAAATCTGGCCGGGTCACCGATCGGAGGCTGGGATGCCTTCGATCCATGGATGGAGGCAGCGGCGGGGCAAATCGATGGCATAGGGCGGCTGGACGGGTCATGGCGAGTCCGGGGAGGGCCGGGTCGTGGCCGAAAGACGCAGGGAAGTGGCCTTTCCGGCCGGGTCGAGTCGGTCGGGACCGGAGGGGTTCTGAAGAGAAACGGAAGAGAGAGAAGGGAGAAAAATGGGGGCCAAAACGCAAATTTAAAACTTTTCCGTCCTTAATGAAATAATTCAGATTTTTTTTTTGATATTTATAGAAAAATCTCAATTTTCAAATATTCATAACTTATTCATACGAACTCCGAATATTGCGTTCCACATATGCACGCGATCGTATCGATCAGCTCTAACTTTCATGAAGGAAGTTTTCCCAAATTCGGTACGTATAAAAAGTCACTTTTTGATGCCCCCTAAATAACGTTCGATTTCGAAAATAAAATCGTTCGAACTACTTCCACAACTCCTCCAAGCTTCGTACTCGCTCCTATTACCGCGAAATCAATTATAAAAATCAACGGAATTTAATTTGGATTTTTCGGGGTATTACAAAACACCTCTGACCTGTCACCACCGGAGAAATGGGAACCATAAAAAATCGCAAATACAACTGAAACTAGAAAAACCTAAGCCCACATGAAAGGGCCTAATGGCAAAAGCCTAGCCCAACTTTCAGCCACCCACATAGAAAGGAACTGTAATATGTCGCCAGTGAAAAAATGCACTAAAATTCCAGTACTCCATCGGACTACCAGGCCTACCAGACCCAATTTAGAACCGACTATGCAACTCTACCCAAATCAGATCTCCCTCCAGCCAAAACTAGATAGAGCTGTTGTACTAGCCCACACCGATAACCATAACTTCCGCCACTAGCAAGTACGCAACACAAGAAGTGATCGACAGCGATCAACCTTCGAATGACTATCCGACTAAGCCTCTACCAAACTACCCTTCATTGGATTGCGAAACCTCACAACACACCAAAAGGTAAAAGGTATCCGTTTGGGTTTAGCTGCGATGAGCCAACGTTGCCAGAGATTGACGTCGATGAAGGTGGGTTGCCGGACAAGAGGAATGAAGGAAGAAACGAAACCCGATTTATGGTTTTTAGGAGAGAGAAAAGAGGAAAAAGTATGTTGGGGAAAGGAAAGTTTGAGAGAGAACTAAAGATGAAAAGGATTCAGCTGCACGTTATTTTGTTTTAACAATTTTATAAACCTTCTTCTATTTTAAAGAAAGTTTTTCGATACAAAAAAGAAAATTTCAATTTTATACTTACAACAAACTCGAAAATTTGGATTATCATTAAATTGAAACTTATCATTAGCGTAATTAACTAATGAAGTCATGTTGAGAATGTTTGAGCTCTCGTATCTTTCCTCTGGTTCATACTGCCGCCTAGGTTTTGGTCTAGGCTCAGCCTTGATTTGTCATTTGATCGACCCCGATTCATTCGTGAGAGGCGGCTATGATCGTGCTCTGCAAGCAGGGTGCTCTAGCTTCCTGTTGTCACTAGTCTTTATGTTGGGCTTCTTTGATTTAGCTATGGGGGGTGCGGATCCGAATTTTCTGTTGTTGTGATGGCATGCGGTCTTGTTGTGGATGACGATTCTAGACAGGGTGATCGACGATGTTAGCTGCAGTGGTTGGGAGGTCACTCTGAATGATGCGGGCAATCTGTCCTCCTCTTATTCTATAGGTGGAGGGCTGCTTGGTTGCTAGTACAGCGCAAGTTGGTACGATGCTGCGGCGGCAACCTTTAGGCCGTTGCAGAAGATCTAGCATTGGTCCAGGCAAGGGCGGCGTGATAAAGACTTTTATCGTCTAGTGGATGCGGACCCAAGAAGGGACAAGCTTAGGTATTGTTCAAAGGTGGTCGGTGTTGCCGGAAATGGTGGCTGGATCATGATGGCACCGTGGCTGGTCGACGATGATTCCAGGCAACTGTCGATTGTGGTGCAGGTGCTACGGCTGATGGCACGGAAACTAGGGTTCCTGCCTGGGCTTCTGGGCTATGGTTTTGTGTGACTGGGCTTGGGCCATGGGCTTGTGATGTTGGGCTTAGGCTCTATGTTGATGAGTTGGGGTCCTCCCCAATCTAGCTTAGTTTCTTTAGTTCTTTAAGAATAATTATTGTGCAATGTTTTTGGATTGCTACCCTATCTAGTCTGGTTACTTCTATCGATGTTTATTCACATAGTGACATTCATCTATGACACGCCCCTGATTTTTACAACAATAAAAATCGATATATATAATCCCATAATTATACATGCGTGAATATTCAGTCATCAATACAAATACCTGGAACATCTTTCCCTTAAAACAAGTACTTACTGATACACTGAATCATCCAAGATAACATACACTCGCTCCACAGAGTTATATATTATACAAATTTACGAATTTAATTGTCATCACAATAAAACGTAAATGCTCCTCAGAGCTTACTGCATAGCGGAAGTCATATATTGGTAAAGCCAACAAAAATTGCTTCCTACCCGTTCTGCTGCCAACAAGCTCCTTCAGCTTCAGCCACGATTTTCCTGACCTGCAGGATTAGCCCCTACACCATCACAATGGTGCACCGGGGTTGCCAAACAACAAACCCGGTAAGCTTCTTCAAGCTCGTATGAGTAACTCATGAACATCAATCAACAACTCACATCAATCTACTTAAGGAAACATGCAGCCATGAATCCTTCTAACATTCAATATCCTTTCCACAGAAAGGACAACATGAGTCACCGCTATGACCATGTCCTATTTGCTAACTTAACCATCAAGTAGCAATTCAAGTCTTATCTAGACAATTAAAGAAGAATGCCATCTGAACTCTCCTTTAAGCTGCGTACCTATGAGTCTCAAGCAACCTCGACCGTTACTCCCATAAGCTATCATGGCAGATAAACTAGAACTCTATTGGAATTGTAATCACTCGTCCTACCAAGGACGTGATTACCTACTTCCTGCCTTGATCACCATCTGTGATCTATCACCATCTGTGATCTATCACCATCTGTGACATATGATTTCAGACTCCGTCTAGTCAGGAAATCAACATCAAGGTCGCCATCTGCAACCTGTCACCATCTGTGACCTATAATCTTTAGACCCCATCTGGTCTCAGCTCAACCATTGATCACCATCTGTCACCATCTGTGACTCATGATCTTCAGACCCCATCTGGTCATGATGTCAAACATCAAGGTTACCGTCTGCAACCTGTCACTATCTGTGATCTATCACCATCTGTGACATAAGATCTTCTTAGACCCTATCTGGTCTTAAGGTCAACGTTAAGTAAGTCACATCTGACCTAAAAACGTTACAACTATCTAATTTCGGCTTTCCTAATCCTTGCTCACCATCTGTGACCCTTGGTACAAAGACCAATACATCTAAAATGAGTCACGCTTGACTCAAAATGTAGCATCAAGCTCAATACTTTTCAAACAATAGAAAACATCTTTTTCTATAATATCGTTTCCTGAAAAGTCGCATTTAACAATAATATGAACACCATCATGCATATTATTATTCACCACAATCATTCACAAGGATATATATATTTCATCTAAATATATATATGTAGTCATTCGCTCAGGAATGCCTACTAATACCAACTATAGTTTGCAGTTAAATAATTAACGCCAAAACAATAATGGTACTTATGTTCATAAAGGTCCTTGTGAGATTTACTCACCTCGAACTCCTGCTGCGTCTTCAATACAGAACCGAACCAAAACTATCACCAACCACTCGTCTGAATACTTCGTCAAGTACCTAATCACATATGGTTCCAACTTAGTAATGATTCACATTTGATTTAAGTTCGAAACCCCTGTTTTTGAACTAAAATCCCCAAAGTGGTGCCAATCGAGGCAAAACCACATCCGAGACCTCCCAAAGCCTTCGGAATACGTCCACGATCGATGTGACCAAACCACAAGTCGATCGGACGCTCGTATCTTCACGGATCGAATAAATTCACCGATATGAAACGGCAAAAATCATAACAAATCCATACGAACTCCAAAATTTGCATATTATATATCAAAACGCTCGTATCGACGAGTAGAAGACATATAATACCAGAAACAGTTCCATACATGGCCGGAACACTGCAGGAACGCCGCCACAGACGGTGGCGCACCGCCGCCGGCCAAAACTCAATATTTCACAAAACTCCCAACATCAAAAAGCTTCATCTAAGCATGCTTGTGAACTTCCATAACTGGATCGAAGTCAGAAAACAAGCTTAAGGGATCGAAAACTACCTCACAAGCCGTGAACAGTAATCCCAACTGAGTTGATCGAAGTTTCACGTAAACCGGTCGAAACAAACACCAAGGATCGATCAGGGAGCTTGTTCTGAACTCAAACCAAGAAGCATGAAGCCACGAGGTCGCCGGAGTTGTGTTTTCCGGCCGGGTCCGAAAACACAAGGCTGCACCACCTTGCAGCGCCGCCGTGGAGAAGAATCGGCGATAGAGACCACCAGAGGGACGACCAGACGGAGGAGGCGACCCTGCTGGCCAAGTTTCACGGCCGGAGACCGCCGCAGTAGGCCGGAAAAGTCGGGTCGGATCTGCCGGGTTCGGGTCGGGTCAGGCGGAAATTTTCGATACTGAGGGAGCGGACGAGAGAGAAGAGAGAGAGGGTATTATTTCCGGAAACGGAAATGAGGAAAAATGAAAGTATTTTCTGATTTTTTCCTATATATACCAAAATGGAAACTTCTTTCCATAGCCATAACTTCCTCATACGAACTCCGATTTACGCGTTCCGCATGTCCACGAACTCGTATCGACGCGCTCTACAACTTTCGTGAAGGAAATTTTCCGAGAATCCCAACATATAAAAAGTCAAACTTCACACGACCTCTAAACTGTGAAATTCAATTATTTATACGTACGAAAATCATTCCACTCCATACAAAATCTACGAATAAAGCATAATAACAATTATTCGTACAACTAGTCCATTATTAATTACCAAAATTACATAATGAAAATCCGGGTCATCACAGTCTACCCTCCTTAAAGGAATTTCGTCCCGAAATTCACGCTTGCTCATCAACAAACAACTGTGGGTACTTCGCTCTCACATCCGACTCCAATTCCCAAGAAGCATCACCCTCGTCATGGTGACTCCACAATATCTTGACCAAGTCAACTTCCTTCCTTCGAAGTTGCTTTGTTGACCTATCCAAAATTCTAACAGGTTCAACAACAAAGGTCGTATCTGCGTGCACTTCCATCGTACCATAATCAATCACATGTGACTCATCCTGAACATACTTCCTCAACATAGACACATGGAAAACATTATGCACACCAGACATAGTAGGAGGTAAGGCAAGCCTATAAGCCAACTCTCCTAAACCATTATAGAAGCAACCATACCTCTGGGCTTCCTACTCAAAGCATCCGCCACCACATTGGCCTTTCCTGGATGATACTCCAAGGTGAAATCATAGTCCTTTATGAGTTCCATCCACCTTCTCTGTCTCATGTTCAACTCCTTCTGAGAGAACAGATACTTCAAACTCTTATGATCCGAAAAGAGTTTCGAACTTCTCCCCATACAAGTAATGCCTCCAAATCTTCAAGGCAAACACAACCGCAGCCAACTCCAAATCATGAGTGGGGTAATTACGCTCATGCACCTTCAACTGTCTAGAACCATAAGCGACAACACCTCCATGCTGCATCAATACACATCCCAAACCTTGATGAGACGCATCACTATAGATGACTAAACCGCCACCGCTTGTGGGAATAGTCAATACTGGGGCTGTGGTCAATCTAGCCTTCAACTCATTGAATGCTCGTTCACATTCCTCAGTCCACACAAACTGGACATTCTTCCTTGTCAACTTGGTCAAAGCCGAAGCAATGCTGGAAAATCCCTCAATGAATCTCCGATAATAACCTGCCAAACCCAGGAAACTACGTACCTCAGTAACTGTAGTGGGTTGGCCCCAGTTCATCACTGCTTCCACCTTAGAAGGATCCACAGAGATTCCATCCTTCGAAATCACATGACCAAGGAACTTGACCTCCCTTTGCCAAAATTCGCACTTCTCGAATTTCGCAAACAATTTCTTTTCTCTCAAAAGTTGTAGCACAATCGGTAGATGCTTATCGTGGTCCTCCAACGTCTTGGAATAAACCAAAATATCATCCACGAACACTACCACAAACTTATCCAAGTATGGACTGAACATACTGTTCATCAAGTCCATAAAGGCTGCAGGTGCATTGGTTAAACCAAAAGGCATGACAACAAACTCAAAGTGTCCATACCTAGTCCTAAAAGCAGTCTTAGGAACATCATCATCTTTCACCCTCAACTGGTGATATCCGGATCTCAAATCAATCTTCGAGAATACAGCAGCTTCCTTAAGCTGGTCGAACAAGTCATCAATCCTAGGTAAAGGGTACCTATTCTTAATCGTCACCTTGTTCAACTGCCGATAATCCACACACAACCTTAGTGAACCATCCCTCTTCTTCGCAAACACCACAGGTGCACCCCAAGGAGAAGTACTAGGTCTAATGAACCCTTGCTCAAGTAAACCATCAATTTGCTCCTTCAACTCTTTAAGTTCAGTTGGTGCCATCCGAAATGGTGCCATAGATACAGGTGCAGTACCTGGTATCACATCAATAGCAAAATCCACTTCCCTCCTCGGAGGTAATCCTGGTATTTCCTGAAATACATCACTGTACTCGGAAACCACAGAAATCTCTGCCATAACCGCCGTACAACTCACTGACTCCACATGAGCTAAGAATCCTGCCCTTAAAGCAGTATCTGACCTAAGACACCGATAACGAAACACCGGCTGCCCAGGTATATGAAATGACACTACCATTTCAAAGCAATCAATCATAGCATGGTTTGGCCTCAGCCAATCAATACCCAAAATGACATCATACTTATGATTTGCTAATACAATCAAGGCCGCGGTAAACTCCTTACCACCAATCACAATTGGACAAGCATCACAAAACTTATCAAGCTCAAGGGAAACACCAAGTGGGGAAATAACACACAAGGATCTAGCAAGAGGCCTAGGAGTTAAACCTAACATATCAACCACAGAACTAGATATGAAAGAGTGGGACGCTCCCGTATCAAATAACACCCTAGCAAAGAAATCAAATAAGGATAAGGTACCTTCCACTCCGGCATTCTGCTGACCAATAGCAAACACCCTAGCATTTCCCGGAGGTAGATGCCTCTGCTGATTTCCTTGTCCCCTACGCTG
Source organism: Rosa lucieae (assembly GCA_024704745.1). NCBI lineage: Eukaryota > Viridiplantae > Streptophyta > Magnoliopsida > Rosales > Rosaceae > Rosa > Rosa lucieae. Next base: position 4,261,883 of record CM045497.1, on the reverse strand, counting down.
CTGGGTACAATCCCTTGAGAAGTGCCCCGTCTGGCCACATGTGAAGCATGCCAAGTTCTTAGGTTTCGTGCAATCTCGAGCAACATGGCCCATCTCATTGCAATTGAAACACTTCGGGTTCGCCACTGGCCTATTAGGTGCAACCCTAGCAGGTGCAGCTGCAACCCTAGCTGGTGCCTGCTGATTAGTCCTCTGTTTCTTCCAGAATCCACCTCGATTCCCAGATGCTTTACTGCTCCCCGCAGTTGCCTTTCCCTTTCTTTGGAAATCCCTCTCAGCCGATTCGTGTTCTTGGAGAGTCAAGTTCTCCTGCTCAATGGCCATAGCCATAACGAAAATGAGCTCTACCGTCTTCAGTTCCAGAACAGCGACATCGCGCCGGATTGAAGCATTCAGTCCCCACTGAAACTTCATAGCTAAGCTCTCAGCATCCATCTGCCTCACAAAGCGATACAACCTTGAGAACTCAGCTTCATACTCCCTCACACTCTTAGTCCCTTGGACTAACGAGATGAATTCCCTTTCCATCTGCTCCTTCACTGAAGGCGGAAAGTACTTCTTCCTTAACAGTTCCACAAACTCATTCCAGGTCATGGTGGACACGTCCATCACCCTCTGTGTGCCATTCCACCAAACCTGTGCATCGCCTTGGAGCATAAATGTGGAAATTGATAGGAGCACAAAGTGTGACGTTTTTAATATGTATTTTTCCTCATTTGGCTAAGTTATTCTCTTAAAATTAATAATTATAATAAAGTTTATGTTTTTAGTTACTTCAAGGTCGGAAATGGTGAAAACAAGTGAAAAAGAGCAGAAATGAGCATAAATTAATGACAAGTCATTTTAGAAACTTTCCTCTTTCATTTTAGGAAATATTTCCTATTTTGTTTTAGGAAACTTTCTTCATTTGAACTTTTCTATTTCTGATTTTCCTATTTTAATGAGAGTCCATCCCATTAGAAACTCTTGAGTGATTAAATCAAGAAAAATTGAAGGATTAATCAGGAAGAATTCGAGGAGATAAAATGGATTGTTTTTAATCAATATTTATTCCTAATTATCTGATTTCTTATTGATTATAAACTCTAATTAAATTCTGATTTTTCTTGATTGTAGGAGTTTATTGTGTGCACAATTCTTGGAAGAAATTAGTGCAAATCAAAGGAGAAGAATGAGGGATGTATCTGGTCGCTATTCAAGGCATATACAATGAGCCATTAAGGGGAAAATAAATCAGAAAATTCATGACTTTGTCAAGAGAAAATCAAGCAAATTTGGAGGAGAAATCACCTCAAGATGATTGGCCATGATTGCATCACAAGAGATGAGAATTCCACTATAAATAGCAGCCATTCTCTACTCCAAAAATCATCACTTCTTCATACAAAATTCAGTTCATTAGCTTAGCTCTCTTCTCTCCAAAACCCTCTCCAAATATTCAGAAAAAGCCTCTTGTCGTGAAGAGCTTTAGGACTTCTCCAAGGCTGTTCGTGTTCTTGAAGGCCAAGCCTTGTGTTCTCTTGATGTTCTCCAAGCTTCCTTGAAGATCAAAAAGTGTAATCCATGGCCCTTATTTCTGTTTTCATACTCTTTAGTTTTGAATTTCAGATTTTGATTATGAGCTTTATTATTGGAATTGGATTTTTGTTGAGAATGAGTTTATGTTAGTAATTTCAGATTTGTTTCTTTATGTTCTTGAGTTGTTTATGATATCTTTATAATCTGATTTTGTGCCATCCTTTATATTTTTAAGCATATGATTTTGGTTAAATAACTATGTTAATCTGCAGGTTAATAAAGCCAAATTTGTGTTCTGATTCACCTAATCGTTTTAGGGCATAAATTAAAGTGGTAAAGGCTATGTACAATGGTCGAGATTATATGCTACATGTTTGTGTGTTTGTAACTTCTTATGGATACATACATGTTTGAATTCAGAATTCTAACTGCACTTAATGATTCATATTTAATGTTGACGGATGCTCTTCAGTATTAACGTGATGTTTTATATGAAATATTTTAAGTTATGGACTTTTCCTAACTTAGGAGATTAAAGAAGAATTAAAGTGGTACTCGATCTCTTCAGACTTGTACTTCGAATTCATTTCTGATATTTAGTGTTGGCACGATTTTAGGTTGTTTAGATTGAAATAATTCATTGCATGTTGATATGGTTTGGAAATTCTGATTTGAGTGTGAAGAAGTCGATCACATGTATATATTTATCTTTTTGTTTTATTTCGTAGGAACTTAGAAACCAAAAGTTGAATCCCCCCTTTTTATGATTGTAAATTTGTAGATAAATACTTGTTAATACTTGTTTTATTAATTACTAATTTAAATTGACCTTTTTGTTTAGGTGTACCCTACAATCCCCGGACTGAACGATCCCTGCTTATCCTATACTAACAACCACATTTTGCAGGGTTAAATTGTGAGGCTATTTTAGCCGCATCAATTTTTGGCGCCGTTGCCGGGGATTGTTAAAATCTCTAACGCTTAAAGTGTCATTAATTTTGTATTTATATAGAATGCATGCTAAATTTTTGTACTACATTTGTGGAATGGTGACAAATTGCGATTTATGCTAGGCCAAGCTATAATTGTGATTTAGTTTAAGTTTTATGAGTGTTACCAAATTAAGCATGTATTTTATAATTGTTGTGCAATTTGTAGAGGTTTTATTTTTCAGCATGTTGTAAATTATATGTGTTTCACTTAGATTAAGCATGTTGTAAATTGTAATTAATATACTTAGGTTGTTTTGAATTTCATTAAATATTTAATTGTTGTAAGTGTGTAAAAATAAAAGAATAATAAAAAAAAATAAAAAGATAAAGAAAATTAACTCAAAAAAAAAAAAAAAAAAAAAAAAAATGTTGTGAACAAGGAGAAGAGTCCAGGCTGAAGGACTATAAATATTAAGCGCTGCATGGGAGGCAACCCATTTCAACCAAAGCTGTGGAGGAGCCATCAACGAGAGTTTGACATTTCTATCCCTTCACTTGTTTAGGTTGAATTGTACTTGTGTCTTTTATTTTCGTTTTTGCTTCTTTGTTTTCGTATTTATTATAGTAAATTACATTCCTATATGCTTAATTATTCCATTGCATGCTTATGATTGATTACATTGAGGACAATGCAATATTTAAGTGTGGGGGAAGGGATTTATACTTTTGTCTTGAGTCATATATATTGAAAATACAAAAAAAAAAAATTGAAAAATGTCAAAAATTAAAAATTTCGTTGCTTTTATTTATTGAGTCAAAATAATTTTTGGGTGAAATATTTTCTTCAAAGTAGGCGCATCTGATGGGATGTGATGTCTAAGGTCTAGTTTGGATCCGAGAAGTGCTGACAAAGGGTCTCGTCCCCTGTCAAACAAGTGAGCTGAGCTCCGCCAAAATCGGTCCCCTCTTCACCTGGTCATGTCCCAAAGGAGTTACCGAAAGAAGAAAGGAAATAACCCTAGTCCAAAACCTTTTTGGGGTCAGTCTTAGTCCTTTGTTTTTAATTTTGAGTCTTAGGATGCCCTTAACTGTCTAGGATGATTCAATATCTCTGAAATTATGGCTAAAAGAGGATCACAATATTGAGATGATTTTAAATGGTATTACTTGGTTAATTGAGATAAATGAAAAGCATATGCATGTGTAGTGGATATGGATTTTGTAACCTTGGTACAGAATAAGAGCATGTTAAGATAAGTTTTGATTCATAAAAAGCCCATGTGAGATATTTGAGCCCATGTCCCTTTTTCTTGGAGTGATAAACATAATATATTCTTATTTTCTTGGCGATGTTTTGATGATCTCATTATTCTTCATTTGATTGATTGCTTGCCATAGATTAAGTTTGATGGACTAGAGAATGCTAGAATTCACTCTTGTGCTTGTTGAGACTTTTATCAATACATGTCCCTGATTCTGGAAAGGATAGAGGCATCCTAGGAATTACCACCATAGCCAAATTAACTTGTTTCCATATTTGTGCCCGTCGTGGGACCCTCTTAGATAAACCACTTTGAGCCTACATTGAGCCTTTTCTTTCATCACCCTTAAATTCCTTAACCCTTAACCTTAGTATAGTTACAATCCTACCCTTTATTCTAAGAATTTAGTAGAGCTATCTTTTGAGACTTACTACATGGATTTGATGGCAAGGATGAAGATTGAGAAGAGGTGAAAGTTCAAGTGTGGGGGTAGACTTGTCCATAAGAAAAAAATATATATGTGAAAGCCGTGAAAAACAAAATGAAAAAGAAAAATAATGTGTACGGCTAAGAAAAGAAAAACAAAGAAAAAAATATATGCATATGGATTTTAGTCCCCCATACTTGGTGAATTTGGAGATTGTTTTGAATTGAAGGCCCATTACATAAAAATTTGGTCTTTGTCCAGTTCACGAGGGTTCAAGTGGATTCTAGAAGTCTCTTTACATCAACATGAGCTCTACTAGGTTTTTAGGATACTTTGACATTCCTTAACCTTTGTTTCTTAAAACCTTGAACCTTAGCCCCATTACAACCATTATAAGACCTTTTTGATCCTTAAGATGGGACAGCCTTTGATCTGTGGAGATGAGTTATAAGAGTTGAACCTATGGCTTGGGTTCATCCGTGCAAGTAGTTGATATCTTTCATGAGATCTTGAAAAAAAATTATATTCACAAAGTGCTTTTCGTTTCCTATATATGTGAGCTATTTGATTGCCTCAAAATATTTTCTCTCACATATAATTTGAGTGATTTTAAGCTTTTAAGCATTGCCCTGTTCTGAGAGAAGAAAGAGTGGATATACCTTGTGAGGATATGAATCATACTTGTCTGAAACATGTTGAGCTTCACCCATCACCATTGTTACAACCAAGTCCTACTGATTTATATGTGGATTATATGCTTCAATTAACTCTCGAATATCTAAATATTGATTCTTGATTAAGTGCTAATTTTGATGCCATGAGAGTAAGGATTTATGAGACAAAAGTTAAGGGAAATATAGTCTTTGTGTGTCATTTGTGTAGAGTCTGGTAGTGAATTGTTTATTTTGGTTGAGTGTTTCGTTTTGATTTTGCTAAGGGACTAGCAAAAGCTAAGTGTGGGGGAATTTGATAGGAGCACAAAGTGTGACGTTTTTAATATGTATTTTTCCTCATTTGGCTAAGTTATTCTCTTAAAATTAATAATTATAATAAAGTTTATGTTTTTAGTTACTTCAAGGTCGGAAATGGTGAAAACAAGTGAAAAAGAGCAGAAATGAGCATAAATTAATGACAAGTCATTTTAGAAACTTTCCTCTTTCATTTTAGGAAATATTTCCTATTTTGTTTTAGGAAACTTTCTTCATTTGAACTTTTCTATTTCTGATTTTCCTATTTTAATGAGAGTCCATCCCATTAGAAACTCTTGAGTGATTAAATCAAGAAAAATTGAAGGATTAATCAGGAAGAATTCGAGGAGATAAAATGGATTGTTTTTAATCAATATTTATTCCTAATTATCTGATTTCTTATTGATTATAAACTCTAATTAAATTCTGATTTTTCTTGATTGTAGGAGTTTATTGTGTGCACAATTCTTGGAAGAAATTAGTGCAAATCAAAGGAGAAGAATGAGGGATGTATCTGGTCGCTATTCAAGGCATATACAATGAGCCATTAAGGGGAAAATAAATCAGAAAATTCATGACTTTGTCAAGAGAAAATCAAGCAAATTTGGAGGAGAAATCACCTCAAGATGATTGGCCATGATTGCATCACAAGAGATGAGAATTCCACTATAAATAGCAGCCATTCTCTACTCCAAAAATCATCACTTCTTCATACAAAATTCAGTTCATTAGCTTAGCTCTCTTCTCTCCAAAACCCTCTCCAAATATTCAGAAAAAGCCTCTTGTCGTGAAGAGCTTTAGGACTTCTCCAAGGCTGTTCGTGTTCTTGAAGGCCAAGCCTTGTGTTCTCTTGATGTTCTCCAAGCTTCCTTGAAGATCAAAAAGTGTAATCCATGGCCCTTATTTCTGTTTTCATACTCTTTAGTTTTGAATTTCAGATTTTGATTATGAGCTTTATTATTGGAATTGGATTTTTGTTGAGAATGAGTTTATGTTAGTAATTTCAGATTTGTTTCTTTATGTTCTTGAGTTGTTTATGATATCTTTATAATCTGATTTTGTGCCATCCTTTATATTTTTAAGCATATGATTTTGGTTAAATAACTATGTTAATCTGCAGGTTAATAAAGCCAAATTTGTGTTCTGATTCACCTAATCGTTTTAGGGCATAAATTAAAGTGGTAAAGGCTATGTACAATGGTCGAGATTATATGCTACATGTTTGTGTGTTTGTAACTTCTTATGGATACATACATGTTTGAATTCAGAATTCTAACTGCACTTAATGATTCATATTTAATGTTGACGGATGCTCTTCAGTATTAACGTGATGTTTTATATGAAATATTTTAAGTTATGGACTTTTCCTAACTTAGGAGATTAAAGAAGAATTAAAGTGGTACTCGATCTCTTCAGACTTGTACTTCGAATTCATTTCTGATATTTAGTGTTGGCACGATTTTAGGTTGTTTAGATTGAAATAATTCATTGCATGTTGATATGGTTTGGAAATTCTGATTTGAGTGTGAAGAAGTCGATCACATGTATATATTTATCTTTTTGTTTTATTTCGTAGGAACTTAGAAACCAAAAGTTGAATCCCCCCTTTTTATGATTGTAAATTTGTAGATAAATACTTGTTAATACTTGTTTTATTAATTACTAATTTAAATTGACCTTTTTGTTTAGGTGTACCCTACAATCCCCGGACTGAACGATCCCTGCTTATCCTATACTAACAACCACATTTTGCAGGGTTAAATTGTGAGGCTATTTTAGCCGCATCAGAAATCTTCCTCTTCTCGATGTCGTCACAGACGACCATCTCGAAGTAGGTCTTCATATTCTCAATCCATTGGTCTGCCAACATGTGATCCGTACCTCCCTGAAATGGAACTCCTCCCAATCTCGAAATCTCCTTTGCCAACTTCGACAAACGAGTAGGATCTACATCATTAGCAACCTCCACCACAGGTGGAACAGGCAACTCAACATTTGATGCCTCCACTTCATCCTCGAATATCTCCTCAACAGGAGGAGGAATCCTGCCCCTACCTCGGGCTCTACCCCTGCCTCTGGGTCTACCTCGACCCCTAGCTCTGCCTCCTTGAGGGTCCATCACCCAAGGAGTATAACAACATGTGGTTAATACATGTATAACTCTCAAACAAAAGTATAAGTCAACGCTATGACTCAAGCAACCACAATGCTACGTCAAGGATACAATTCCATCCCCTACGTAAATCTTGAGTTAGACTAAAGGTCATCATTCCTTAAAAGTCTTTAACTCATAGAAGCTACATCTAGCTCCTACACTTCATCTCCTGAGCCGACACTACCCAGACGACTCACATCCTACCGTTCACTACATACCCAATGACTATATCAATACCGAAGAGCATATGATGGGGATCCGCTGCAGACGGGCCATCACTCGAGGAGTATTGATTGTGTCACCAAATATGTACCTTACGCTCTGATACCAATCTGACACGCCCCTGATTTTTACAACAATAAAAATCGATATATATAATCCCATAATTATACATGCGTGAATATTCAGTCATCAATACAAATACCTGGAACATCTTTCCCTTAAAACAAGTACTTACTGATACACTGAATCATCCAAGATAACATACACTCGCTCCACAGAGTTATATATTATACAAATTTACGAATTTAATTGTCATCACAATAAAACGTAAATGCTCCTCAGAGCTTACTGCATAGCGGAAGTCATATATTGGTAAAGCCAACAAAAATTGCTTCCTACCCGTTCTGCTGCCAACAAGCTCCTTCAGCTTCAGCCACGATTTTCCTGACCTGCAGGATTAGCCCCTACACCATCACAATGGTGCACCGGGGTTGCCAAACAACAAACCCGGTAAGCTTCTTCAAGCTCGTATGAGTAACTCATGAACATCAATCAACAACTCACATCAATCTACTTAAGGAAACATGCAGCCATGAATCCTTCTAACATTCAATATCCTTTCCACAGAAAGGACAACATGAGTCACCGCTATGACCATGTCCTATTTGCTAACTTAACCATCAAGTAGCAATTCAAGTCTTATCTAGACAATTAAAGAAGAATGCCATCTGAACTCTCCTTTAAGCTGCGTACCTATGAGTCTCAAGCAACCTCGACCGTTACTCCCATAAGCTATCATGGCAGATAAACTAGAACTCTATTGGAATTGTAATCACTCGTCCTACCAAGGACGTGATTACCTACTTCATGCCTTGATCACCATCTGTGATCTATCACCATCTGTGATCTATCACCATCTGTGACATATGATTTCAGACTCCGTCTAGTCAGGAAATCAACATCAAGGTCGCCATCTGCAACCTGTCACCATCTGTGACCTATAATCTTTAGACCCCATCTGGTCTCAGCTCAACCATTGATCACCATCTGTCACCATCTGTGACTCATGATCTTCAGACCCCATCTGGTCATGATGTCAAACATCAAGGTTACCGTCTGCAACCTGTCACTATCTGTGATCTATCACCATCTGTGACATAAGATCTTCTTAGACCCTATCTGGTCTTAAGGTCAACGTTAAGTAAGTCACATCTGACCTAAAAACGTTACAACTATCTAATTTCGGCTTTCCTAATCCTTGCTCACCATCTGTGACCCTTGGTACAAAGACCAATACATCTAAAATGAGTCACGCTTGACTCAAAATGTAGCATCAAGCTCAATACTTTTCAAACAATAGAAAACATCTTTTTCTATAATATCGTTTCCTGAAAAGTCGCATTTAACAATAATATGAACACCATCATGCATATTATTATTCACCACAATCATTCACAAGGATATATATTTCATCTAAATATATATATGTAGTCATTCGCTCAGGAATGCCTACTAATACCAACTATAGTTTGCAGTTAAATAATTAACGCCAAAACAATAATGGTACTTATGTTCATAAAGGTCCTTGTGAGATTTACTCACCTCGAACTCCTGCTGCGTCTTCAATACAGAACCGAACCAAAACTATCACCAACCACTCGTCTGAATACTTCGTCAAGTACCTAATCACATATGGTTCCAACTTAGTAATGATTCACATTTGATTTAAGTTCGAAACCCCTGTTTTTGAACTAAAATCCCCAAAGTGGTGCCAATCGAGGCAAAACCACATCCGAGACCTCCCAAAGCCTTCGGAATACGTCCACGATCGATGTGACCAAACCACAAGTCGATCGGACGCTCGTATCTTCACGGATCGAATAAATTCACCGATATGAAACGGCAAAAATCATAACAAATCCATACGAACTCCAAAATTTGCATATTATATATCAAAACGCTCGTATCGACGAGTAGAAGACATATAATACCAGAAACAGTTCCATACATGGCCGGAACACTGCAGGAACGCCGCCACAGACGGTGGCGCACCGCCGCCGGCCAAAACTCAATATTTCACAAAACTCCCAACATCAAAAAGCTTCATCTAAGCATGCTTGTGAACTTCCATAACTGGATCGAAGTCAGAAAACAAGCTTAAGGGATCGAAAACTACCTCACAAGCCGTGAACAGTAATCCCAACTGAGTTGATCGAAGTTTCACGTAAACCGGTCGAAACAAACACCAAGGATCGATCAGGGAGCTTGTTCTGAACTCAAACCAAGAAGCATGAAGCCACGAGGTCGCCGGAGTTGTGTTTTCCGGCCGGGTCCGAAAACACAAGGCTGCACCACCTTGCAGCGCCGCCGTGGAGAAGAATCGGCGATAGAGACCACCAGAGGGACGACCAGACGGAGGAGGCGACCCTGCTGGCCAAGTTTCACGGCCGGAGACCGCCGCAGTCGGCCGGAAAAGTCGGGTCGGATCTGCCGGGTTCGGGTCGGGTCAGGCGGAAATTTTCGATACTGAGGGAGCGGACGAGAGAGAAGAGAGAGAGGGTATTATTTCCGGAAACGGAAATGAGGAAAAATGAAAGTATTTTCTGATTTTTTCCTATATATACCAAAATGGAAACTTCTTTCCATAGCCATAACTTCCTCATACGAACTCCGATTTACGCGTTCCGCATGTCCACGAACTCGTATCGACGCGCTCTACAACTTTCGTGAAGGAAATTTTCCGAGAATCCCAACATATAAAAAGTCAAACTTCACACGACCTCTAAACTGTGAAATTCAATTATTTATACGTACGAAAATCATTCCACTCCATACAAAATCTACGAATAAAGCATAATAACAATTATTCGTACAACTAGTCCATTATTAATTACCAAAATTACATAATGAAAATCCGGGTCATCACAATCTAGGCTCTTAGTATAGGCAATGATTCAATATTGACGTAGCCTTAATGGGGTGAGTCGTGAGTCATTGTGTGATGTTGTTTACTTCTTCATTTTAATAAATTTTGATAGATTGACGCCTTCCCTTTAAAAAAAAAAAATTATAGGAAATTATGATTGGAATTTTTACTACTTCTCTCTTTTCTCTCACTATTTTGATTATATTTTCAAGGCAAAATAGCCAAATTACCCCATGACTTTTATCATGACTGCTGATTTACCCCTTGACATTTCAATTTTGATTATTTACACTCTCACTTTTTTAAATGTTGCCAATTTACACCCTATAGTTAAATTTTAGACTTTCCATCCAATTTCTCTGTTAACTTGGTTAGCACGTGAGGGGCCTTTTCTTCTCTGCAATTGTCACAAAAAAAAAAGTGTTGCTATTTGTACCGAACAAAAATCTTAGTACACCCCGGCCAACTATAAATTTTTTGCCTCTAATCTTCCAATATTATCTTTATATATTAATAAATCAAGAAAAAAAAATACAAAACTACTTTGTTAAAAAATAAAAAATAAAATACTGCTATTCGTCTCCCACAACTATTTTTTTTCCCTCATCCTCTCCTCTTCTTCTCTGTCTATCTCTGAATTATCTTCTTCTCAGCATGCCCTCTTCCTCTATGTTGTATTTTTTATTTATTTCTTTAACGATGCGTTGATTTGTTTAATTTTTTTTTTTTCAGGTGATAGTTGAAAAGACGAAAAAGCCCCTCACGTGCTAGCCAAGTTAACATAAAATTGGATTAAAAGTCTAAAAAATAACAATAGGGTGTAAATTGGTAACAATTAGAAAAGTGAGGGTGTAGATAATCAAAATTAAAATGTCAGGAGGTAAATCGACAGTCATGGAAAAAGTCAGGGGGTAATTTGGCTATTTTACCTATTTTCAAATTTGAAACGTAATACCATATTTATATTAGACTATAGAGAATATGATAAAAATAACGTATTAGAATCTTGAAGATACGCAAGAGAAATCATAGCGATTTCAACTTTTAAACCGCCGTTGAAATGCTCCACACCTAAGAATCAAAGACCCATATGCAACTTCTATGACTATCACTCCCTACTCCAAGCAAAGCAGTCAGCCACTAACTGAGCACAACGTTTATTACCTCATTTAGATGAAGAGGAATTGAATGCACTAACTGACGCTTTGCAGACCCTCGACGACGTAACCCAACGTCTATTTAGACGAAGGGTAATTGAATCCAATAGTTTTTGGTATTTTCACAGGCAATACGTCCTCCCACCCTTATGTGGACTCTGTCACGTGGCCAGTACTCTTGAGAGAGGGGTAGTGGAGCCAACTCAATCTCTGTATAAAAAGAAAATAGAGAAAATTACTAGCATTCCTTTAATGTTTCAAGAAGAAGTAGGTGATATTTGCTCTAGCTCAAAATGGTGTCAAAAATAGCAAGGTACCTTCTTTGATTGTAGATTAAGAGGACTTGATTCTTCATGTATGTGAGTTTTCTTGATTTTGGTTTTGAAATTTACTTCATTTTCATACCCTATGTATCAAAGCTCATGAGTGTGGCTGTGATTTGTTTGTTTTCTTGGGAATTTTAACTTGTTACCGTCAAATACTATTTGGGTTTTGACTTCTTTTGTTTCGCTCTTGGTTACTGTGAAAAATGGGTTCTTTATTATGTTATTTTTCTGGTCCAGATTGTAAGTGCTCTGCGTTTTTGATTTTGTAATACGTCTGCCACTTTTGGTTTGGTTGGTGGGAATGCTTGTAGCAGAGGAAGAGAAAACTTGGGCTTCTCTTGTCTCCTGCATTTTCTGGGGAACCCAAATGGAGCTTTTTGTTAAAGTTTTGATGGGTAATGCATGTAATAGTGATTTTGTTATGGAATGGAATAAAGGAGAGAACTTGGGATGCCCAATTTCTTTACATATTCTGGGGAAGCAAACAGAGAGGTAAGAAAAGTGGGTCTTGATTCTGGGTTTTAGCTCTGTGTGTGAAAGTTTGAGTATTTTTTTCTTCAAGATTAATTTTTGAGTAGTTTTATCAATGGCTTTTCTTGGGAGTACTGTGGAATGCAATAAAGGTTAGAACTAGGGAGTCCCAATTTTCCTTGAATTTCTGGGAACCAAACAGAACCTAATGAAACGGGTATTGTTTTGTGGTTTTGAGTAGTCTGATCTTTAATTGAGTAGTTTTTCTTGTGCATGTACTGTTGACTGCTGACAAAAGAAATGGAGAATGAAAGAATATTAATTTTTGTGTGCTTATCATGTTGTAGCTGCTTCGGTATACTAATCAGAAACTCGTGGTGTTCGATGAGCAGAAGGGACTAAAATTTCACCCCCTAAGCTTCAAATCCAACAAAGTAAGGAGTAGGAGAGTATTTATACTTGATAAAAGTTTGAAGTGTGCATATGAGATTTCCTGGTGTTTGCATTGCTTTCAAGGACTCTACTGATTCTTAGTTTTATTTGTTATAACATGAAATAATGCAGAGAACAAAATGAAAGAGAAAAAGAACTTAACTTGGCATCCAAAATAAAATGGTTGTGGTGTAAAGACTTCGTGTGTTGTGTGCTTTGTCTCACAAGCCCCACAAACTTTTGCAGGTAGCACTTCAATGCTCTGGAGCAAAAAGAGCACTGACCTTTGAATTAGTATTAATCAAGTGTTCATCAACTTCTGCACTGACCATGGCTCCCAATAAAACACAGATTGCTAATGCTTTTAAAGCATCAAAGGCCTTGGGAATTAGTACTGAAGAAATCAGACCTGTCCTCAGAGACTTGTACAAATCTTTTCACAAGAATTGGGAGCATATTGAAGCAGACAACTACAGGGTTCTATTTGATAGATACTTCGAAATGCAGGAGAATAAGGTAGTTTCTTTAGATTACTTTTTATTCTTTTTATATATTTTCATTTATGTCTCCGTTGGGAAGGAACTATAATTGTTATATTTCTTTTTTATAGTAGTTGAGATGTCAGACAAGATCTAGAGCTTAATGTTTAAACTTTAAACTATCGGAGAAAAATGAGTTAATGGAACATGTAAATGGAGGTGCAACTACTGTAGCTAGCTTGTATACAAGAAACTATGGAATTTGTATTCATTAAGGTTGACTTTTACCTTTTTCTAAACAGGGAGAAGCAGAAAAGAGAGATGAAAGACCAGGTAAAGCAGTGCATTTGGCTGAGGGAGACCAGGTTTCTAAAAGAACTGGATCAAGTTTTGAACTGCCCCTCAAACATTCCACTCACAGTGGAAATGTCCAATTTCCCCGTCATGTGGCCTCTGGAAATGGAAGAGTACACCCTGAAAGAGCATCAGCAGTCTCGCTTACGAGTCACACAAACTACTTCATGAAGCCAAAGAATGAGGGATCCACAAATGACGCTATAGTTTCTGCAGAACAGACCTCAATGAGACGTCCAGGTATGTATATATATCTCTCCACTGCATGATAATATTATCTTTTACGACAAAGGTCTACATCTTTTCCTTTCTTCCTATTCCTTCTTGGCTGTATCTTTTGCTGCGCAACCTGCAAAAGTTCTGGTTAGATACTTAGATGCAAAAGTTCTAGTTAGATACTTAGATGCATGAATAGTGAAGACAACACCACCCTCTACATATATCATATCTTTTTACCATATATATCCTATTGAATAGGCCTTAGCTAGTACCTTTGTGTAACAGGACCAATGAACGGAGCTGCTAGAATACAACGACCTAAGACAGACTCAAATGGTGCATCCATTTCTCGTGAGGACAAGAAGTCAATCATTTATAAATCAGACATAACCAAATCAACTGAAAAAGTGCCAATATCCTTAGTAGATGATGTTGGGATTGAGAGCTTGCCAAAGTTCAATTACATCCCACAAAACATCATATACCAAAATGCGAATCTGAATATTTCACTGTCTCGCATTGCGGATGAGGATTGCTGCCCAGATTGTTTTGGAGATTGTCTTTCAGCAGCATTTCCTTGCGCATGTGCTCGTGAAACTGGTGGGGAGTTTGTGTACACACCAGAAGGCCTACTGAAAGAAGATTTTCTAAGTAACCGTATGGCTCTGGTGAGGGAACCGGATAAGCAACCTCATGTTTATTGTCAAGACTGTCCTATTGAGAGGTCTAAGAATGAAGACATGCCTGAAAAATGCAAAGGACACGTGGTCAGGAGGTTTATCAAAGAATGCTGGAGAAAATGTGGATGCGACATGCAGTGTGGAAATCGTGTTGTACAAAGGGGAATTTCGTGCAAGTTGCAGGTCAGTTTCACAATGTACCGTCTTGCATTAACTTTCTCCTAGGATAATTTTATCTGGCATATTAAGTATCATCTGAAATGCATGGAAACCGCTTGAAGAAAGTCTTCTCTCAACTAAAATGAATTTTTATTTTCAGAAGTATATTTTGCATATGTCCAGGGATGCTTGCTTCTTGCCTCTTAAAAGTAACCATTCTTATCTTGAATATTGTAAAAAATTAACCATTTGAAGCTGCAAATTGTAAAGATTTTGATTTCCTTACTCAAATATTCTAGATGAGTGCACTAGTTGTGTTTGTTGCTCTTTTGGTCATGTAGTTTCTTCTTGAAGCGTCATTTGTGTACAAAAAATTATATTTAGTTCAATAATTCTTGCTCAGTAATCTAGCACTCATGTCATTTAGGTGCCAATATTTGATGTGTGAAAATAATTAGGTATCTTAACTGACTAGTACATATTTTTTGTTCGGATATGCGTCAGGTGTTCTGGACTCCTCAAGGAAAAGGCTGGGGAGTTAGAACCTTAGAGGTCTTAGAGAAAGGATCATTTGTCTGTGAATATGTCGGGGAGATAATGACTAACACAGAGTTATATGAGCGGAATATGGAAAGCACTGGTAGTGAGAGACATACATACCCCGTGACACTAGATGCAGATTGGGGGTCAGAACAAATTTTGAGGGATGAGGATGCCCTCTGTCTGGATGCGACGCTTCACGGCAATGTTGCAAGGTTCATCAATCATAGGTAATGTTTACCAGTCCATGTGCATTTCTTCTGTATATTTTTCTGAATTTGTTCCTTGCTTAGCTTTGTGTCTTCAGTTATACTGGTAATATTCCCTATAAATAGATCTGCATGTTGATCCGTTAATACTTCAGTATTTTGGTGCCTGTGGTTTAAAATTTAGGTATAATTGCATAAGTTGCTAGCAAGTTCGTCAAGATTTCCTTATTTTTACTATGTAATAAGAGCAATTTTCATATTTACTAATGTTGACAAAGATCAGCAGACTATAAATTTGTTTATTTGGAGAAGGCTGTACCATCTATTCAATAAGTAACTTGTCTTTGAGAAAATGACCGTAACTCATACTTAATTCCCATTACAATTGCAGATGCTTTGACGCAAACTTGGTTGATATCCCAGTTCAAGTGGAAACTCCTGACCGCCATTATTATCATGTATGAAGTTGGCTGCTTCCATTTTAAATGCCCAAATGTGAACAGACACACACCGACACACACTGAACTAAGTACATGATGAAAATGTTGAATGATCTTTCTGTTTGATTGTGAGTTTACATTCTGTGAAGGAGCAAACCTAATTATCTTCCTTGTGCTTGTATGCAGCTTGCCTTCTTTACTACCAAGAAAGTGAATGCCTTTGAAGAGTTGAATTGGGTGAGTGGGCTTGCTTTAATTTATGGTACCTCCCTTTACTAAACATCTGTTGTAGAGAGGCAAATTCATGTGGTGGAATGTACATGTAAAGCTAGAATCATGTCTTATGTGGTTACTTGTTCTCTGTACTCCTATGAATGCTACTTAAGCTGTCAAATGCTATTCCAAGCTTATCATTTGTAATCCCAATTGACTGATTCCATAAGTTTGAATCAGTCAATTCGGATGATGTGCTTATGTGAAATTCAGTATCTTGTTAATAGATGATCTGTGAAACCATTACACAGGATTATGGGATTGATTTTGATGATGAAGATCATCCTATTGAGGCATTTCAGTGCAGTTGTGGAAGTCCATTCTGCCGAAACATAAACAGAAAGGTTGGTGTTCATTATCTCTTTATAATTTTCTGAGACAAATATGTGAACGGTATCTTCTGCTGGGAGGATAATGGAAAATACCTTTGTACTTTGGCGAAGGCAAAATTTTAAATTTTGTTGTTCGGCTCAGTGGAGCCAAAAGAAATAAGAAGGGTCATTTGCATTATGCTCTAGTATTAAAATTTTACAGTTCATCTCTCAATCTTTGCCCCTTACAGCAATTCGCTTTCATTGCATGGAAAACAGCGGTGACTGTTGGATGACCGATGACAACTCGTTGCAGAGTACTTCCTTTAGTTGGCTTTATGTTTGTTGTTAATTTTGGAAGTACATTAGTGGCTTGTGCTACCTTTGTTGCTGAACTACAGAATTGTTTGGCCAAGATTTAGAAT
Source organism: Rosa lucieae (assembly GCA_024704745.1). Lineage (NCBI taxonomy): Eukaryota > Viridiplantae > Streptophyta > Magnoliopsida > Rosales > Rosaceae > Rosa > Rosa lucieae. The sequence continues at coordinate 4,244,998 of CM045497.1, read as the reverse complement.
GCTAGAGAAAATTAGAGATATTTTGTTGACTTGTACATGGGTACTATTCTTTGAGTTTTACAATCCATCAAATTTCAGTGTCATTGAAAATTGAGACAGTGTGTTATTGAAAATTGAGACTGTGACAAAGTATACAAGTTCCAAGGTCCTGATTTGATGTCTGTAGTCGATAAAAGATCAGACATGTTTGTAGATTTGTATAAGGTTCTATGAGTGTTTCCCTTAAAAGTTAAAACTGACAGAAGGATCCTCATATTTGAGTTTCGAGCTCCTAATGCAGACTATGAAAAGTATTGTTCTGAAATTGTGTTGGGAAATTTTATGCACACATCCCTATATTCTTAATACATATCCTCTGCAAAATATACCATCCATTCAATTTTATATTATAACATTTTACAAGATACACAGATCCAAACTACATAAATTACACTGATTTCATACCAAGACAGTAGTTAAAATCTTCTGTGTAACTGGAGTTTTGTTGAAGGAGTTGTAATAAGTCATCAACTATATCTGGTCTCCCGCAGAACAAGTCAATAAGCGAACAAATGGTATAACATTGTGATTCAAGATCAATCGTCATTTTATCCACCTGATCTGGCATAACTTTTACCCCGCTTATTTTATATATACCAACAGTAGATTTCATTTCGTCTTATTACATACAAGTATCAGCCCATGATGCTATTGAAAATCCCATCACAGAAGGTCCAAGGTACAACAAAGACAGTGGAATGGTATAGTCGGTTAAACAAATAATTCACAGTGGAAATCATGCTGACAATGCTGGTATCATTTCATGCATCTCACCCCTTTTTGCATAAATTGGCTTTGCAACCCATGTAGATTCTTCACACTATCATTCCTCGGCTGTCTGTCGTTACTCTTCTATAAACTCTATGCAAGTAAGAAGCTTTCAACTTCTCTCTACCAAAATCAAAGGAATTTCAGGTGGGTATAGGAACATCAGCCGAAGTTAGGAAAAATGCATTAGATGCTTCAAAAATACTACTCAGTGGCTTCGCTGTCTTATGCAGAGCGCCTCAATCCAAGGAAAAATTTCCAGTTCGAATATTGCGCTGCTGATGCGTGATTCCTTTCCCCAGCCGTAGCTGGGATGAGCCTAATTCTTCCGGTTTCCCAGTGAATGGTGAAGCAAGCTTTGGCTGAAACCATCTTTTCATGGTTAACCCACTGATTCTTATCTTTCCACGTGATTCATTTCCTTGGTAATCTAGCCCAAGCCTTCTCAATAATGCTGCAACTGACTGGCCAACCCTGTTAAACAAAGATGTGATGTTTACAAAATAAAACAAAGAATATACACTTCTCTGAAAATCCATGAGTTACTGTCTGAATTGAGATGAAGGTTGTAGTTATTATACATATGGTAACCAATAAATCTGCAGACATTACATCATCCCTACTGATTTTATTGTTGCTTACTTCTTTACTTTTTCCAAAAGCTACAATTCATTCATTCATGCTCTTGGTACTCAATAGTTGATCAGCCTAGGCCCTAGAGTAAAGATAGCGATGTATTTAATCTTTTGAAACAAAACTAATAGCCACGCATATGTATGAAGATATCTTAAGAGGTCAGTTCATTCTTTTAACAGGTTCTCCTATCTTGGTTACTAGCTCACAGTTATTGTTGTGACCTGATTCAACTAATCAGATTTTGGATGCATAGAAAGTTGAGTACAGTAATGTACAAGTGGAAGTGTGGAAAAAAAACACATTTTGGTTTGCAAACAGCAAGTTTTTATTCAGGTCAATAGTTGCATCCAGCAAGTTGAGTAGCCATTTTTACCTTCCTGAAAGGTAGATTGTCTTCATCTTCCCCTTGGGAGACAAAATTTGCGTCTTTTCTACAGGCAGTAAAATGGTCATGTTGGGCAACTTCGAACCTGCAAGAACCAACACAACAGAGGAGAAACAAGCCAGTTAAGATTTATGCTTTATATACAAGAAACTGACCTTTATTTTAATTTCAATACTAAATAAACTTTTCACGAGCTTGCCAGTTCAAATTTTTATGCATTACACTTGCTCAAAATCAAAACAATTGTTTCAACCAAAAAGAATAAATACAAAAACCAAAAAGTAGTTTATATTACCAGCAGCAAGCCGATGTTTGAGACCTCTCAGAACAGTCAAGATGTAGACCTGGCAAGTTTCAAACAGGATTTCATGAATATAATTCATGTGCCCAATTTTGTTTAATTTGTTATTTTTGAGAGAGGTCTTTTTACTGAATGAAAATTAATTAGTGAAAACAGAAGCCTCGAAGATTGTAGGAAAGGTCTGTTTACTTAAAATGAAAGGTTCAGCTGTCTACATTGAGCATATCACAGCTACAAAAGTCTTGTAGAGACATTTCAAAATTTAAAAAAAAAAATGAAGAGTAGGAATTATTTCCAGATTGTTTGGGAGATTTTAAAGAGTCGAGTAATCACCACATGCACATTCAGCATTCAGGTTCTCATTTTTGCCCATTATTATTCTCCAAGTCTTGAGGAGGCTTGAGATATATCTTACACCATAAACTACAAGTACCTTTGCAGGTAAAAGAAAGTAGAGTACTGACCTTAGCAGTATGAAGTTGCAACTTCTTTGCATCAACAACAATGGGATTAACTTTGAAGGATACACATGGAACAATTCCAAGTGAAGCAGCTTCCTATTATTAGAACATGATTTCCAGTTAGTTTTATGAAAAAACATGAGTTCAAGAAAAAACAGAACAACTAGTCATCTAACTGACCTCAAGTAATGAAAATGCACGAGGATCATATTCACCAAACCCATCTATCAATGAAAAGAGTTTTGAAGGTCTTGAAGTGTCGGCAGTTACACCAAGATTCTCAATAACTCTCTTCTTAAATGACGCATCATAAGGGAGCTGCAAGCATCCCAAAACTTGTGATATAATTTCAATGGTAGGAGTAGCACCAGCGACAATAGTTTTCCGATAGACCATTAAGGCCACTGATGCCCTAACAAAAGAAAAAAGATAATAAAAACATTACTCAATAAATAATAAATAAACAAATACAATAAAGAGAAGGTTCTTAGAAGACTGATTTTAGCCTAGAAAGCTAAATGATGATTCCTTTTATTTAATAACAAATTCAGGAAATATATCAAACTGTCTAAATGTTTTCAGACAAATGTAAAGATATAAATGTGTAAATAAAATCTCCTTTCCAGATACAGGTAGCAAATATTATTCTCCAATATTCGTATTCTTCTTCCTTACTATTTTGGTTTATTTTATTTTGCATTGATAATGTGAATGCATACCCTTACATACTATTGTAAAACAGACAACTTGCACCTTTCTTACATAACTCTTGCCATTACATGTTTTAAAAAATGTTGTATACATAATAAGTTACAAGCATTTTCCATTATGTTGAACTTTTCCGACGATCGAATAAGTCTAGTGAATCATTGCAGAAAATCAAAGAAGAATCAAATACCATTTACTATCAACTTGCGGTCGGCCCGAGTCAAGTGGCAAGACAGTTTCACCCAGTGTACATGCCTTCTCAGATCTCCGTAAGCACATGCCTTCAAAGAGATCAAATGTGGAGGAGAATAAAAAATTTGTAAACGACAACAGAATTCCAATAGAAGTTTAAGACATGAGTATGTTTGAACAGACAAAAAGTCAAACGTGCAGTTCATCTTTCCTTGAAGCTCAAAGATGGCATGAACAGGACAATAGGAAAGACTTGATCCCATATATTATCTCATAAGCAACATAACTTTAAGCGTTTTGGCATCTGTGTGACTGTGCATGGAAAGAAAACAAAAAAGTACAATTCATATCGAGAGATAGCCAGACTTGATACATAATCATTACATATAAACAGAGATAATAAAAATAGGAGGTTGAACTGCTGGTTGTTTGGTCAGAGGACAGCTCATTCGTGTGTGGAGTAAAAAAAAAAAAGGAGATTTCCTAGATAATTGTCAAGCATTACTGCCGGTGTTAAAGGCATCCTGTTTAATGTTGGTCCTTCTTTACAATAGAGAACCAGTTCACATATTAGTGTGGGGAAAAAATTAATCCAACCACTCAGATGCCAAAGTAAGAAGGACATGAAAAATTAGCTACCAATGTAAACTCACCTATAATGCATCTACACATGACAAGGTTTGGAACAACTTTATCCTTTTCAGCTTGAGAAAGGAGCATCAGGCCAGCTTCTAGATCATCCTTTCTACAATCAGGGTGCACGGGAAAGAGGTTGAGTTTTCACTTTTACAAGAAACAGAGAGATATAAACCAAATATAAGTGCAAGATCAACTCTAGTCTAAACAACTTACTTTTCACTTGCCACTACAAGTATGGAGTATGTTATACTGTTTGGACGCAGTCCTATACTCTTCATTTCCGACAGAACTTCCATAGCCTTCTGTAGTTGATCCCCATCACCTGACATGGTAATTATGTGATATCTCAGTTAAGTTTTGCTAACATACAGACCCATATATTTTATATATATGGCATGGAAAAGGTGACCACTTCAGATTTCAAAAGCAGAATTGCATTGTCATCACACCATTTGTTACATTCTTTTTGGGACAGAGATGGAGGTAACATTTGGACACTTACATAGGGCAGTAATCAAAGCATTGACAGTTGAAACAGTCTGCTCAATTTTAGCTGACTTAAGATCCTCATAGAGCGCCAGTGCTTTCTGCCAATTTTTGGCCTGAAGCATGAAATATGCAACTTATTAATTATTATGAATTTCTAGCAGCATAAGAGAGGTCGCATCAAAAGGAAATAAGTTGAGAAGTTAATCAGAGTTACTCTCTCAATTGGAGAGCAAAAAAAGCTTCTGAATTACTTCTCCATCACAGGACTACACAATTAATTTGCTTGTATGGTTGAACCAGAATTTGTAAGAAAATTTAGTATTCCAAGCCACAAACACACACACACATTTATATAGGAACATTACTTTTGTTACAAAAAATGAAAAACCTATAACAAAACCTGCTCAAGTTTGTGTTAATATAGGATGTTATAAGATATTTCTGATTGGCTATTCATTCTCAGTTTGCATGTAGGACTATAGCTAATGACAGTTATTTCTTTTTCTTTCTTCTTTCCAAAAACAAAAGAATGTTTACCACAGAAGTGTCTATCTGAGACATACATTGCTACATGCGCCCATCAATGAGCTATATGATACAGTTCCAACTTGTATTCCTCGATTTCTGGCTTCCTGTATGATTTCAAAGGCAGCATCTAGCTTTCCAGCGTGCCCAGCAGCATCTATTAATGCACTGAGGAACATCTGCATTTAAGGCAAAAAGCATATGTAAGTAATCTTAAGATTGTATCAGAAGAGTGATCGTAATGATGATTGATCACTGAATGCACCGCTGACATGAATACAAGATTGTTTCCTTCATCCTAAACATACAAGGGAAAACAGATTAATAAATAAGTAAATAACCCACTGTATTTTCCACTTCTTCTATAAATCCTTCTAACTCCCCAACTTATCTAAACCAGCTAACATTATTGAAGACTATCTTGTCAGGAGTCACGGCCAGCTAGTGTTGGTAAAACCTGAGCACAAAGCATAACTTTGCATGACAACAAGTATTGCTGAAAATTTACCTCATCAGGGACCACACCATTCCTGATCATGTCATCATATACAGTGCAAGCAAAGTCCCAATCACCAGTCAGGCTGCAACAATTAACAGCTATGGTGTAAACCTCAGAACTACCCTTAATCTTGTATTTATGAATCAGCTTATACACTTCACGTGCCCTTTCAACCTACAAGAAATGCATGAATATCAGTTGATTATGAATACAAAAGAAATGTACAAAGTCACAACCTGCAGTACATGTTTAAGAAACTGAGGTGCAAGGTGCAGCATTCTATAAGAAATTGACAACCCTAACCTGACCAGCATTTGCGCATGCTTTTATTAGTGCACCAACAGTTGTGTGATCAGGTTCTATAGGCTGTGTCTCTGCCTTCATTTCTTCTAAGACATCAAAAGCACGGTCAACTGCTCCTGATTGACCGCATGCAGTAATAAGCGCATTGTATACAACTCGATCTGGCTTCACTTTCTACTGCATGTAACATTTTATCAGCATGAAAATACTTGCAATGCAGGAAGATACAAGAAACCACTTGCTCGGATTATGTGGTATCAGTAACTAATAAAAGAGATTGTAAAGTTTGTCAGTGTAATAGTACCTTAGACCTCATTATCCCATAAGCACCAAATGCCTTTGCCACTTCCCCAGCTCTGCCACAACCATCAATCAGTGCCCCATATGTGTGAACATTTGGTTCTACTCCAGCACTAACCATCTCATGGAAGACCTGGGAGAAGGGAAAAAAACACATAGCTATAATAAAATGGGAGACTCAGAATAAGATACAGAGATTATACTCCAGGCATATTCAATAGAAACAGTTTACCGACTGAGGACTCATTAGTTACCAGAGCTGTAAAGGAAAAATGTAATTACAAACATCAAAACAATGATTGAACAAAATGAAATGTATAGCCTCAGAAAATGAAAATGAATAAATAAATAAATGAATAAAAGAAAAGGGCAGATACTATAATTGCAATTGAGATGTAGAAAGTAAAAGTTCTATCAGCATTATGGACTATCATCTCCAAGTAGCAAACACATTAAAGAAACCAGGACTTCTTTTGACATATAATGGAAGCTAAATGGGCATAATTTCTCAGCCAGGAAGGAGAGTGACTAAATAAGCCAAACTAAAATTCAGAAATCTTCAGTTAAAACTCTATGTATATGACATTCTAAACTAACAGAAGCCAAAAAGGAAGATATCATACATCAAACATAGTGTAGACTTTTCCACTTTTCGCACATGTTGATATCAGAGTAGTGTAAAGTTTGCAATCAACTCTTAGCCCAGCCTCCCGGACAAGTCCCAGAACATTGAAAGCACCTAAAACCATGATACAGACATCAGGAACTAACGTTACAATAGATGATGAACAGATGCAGAAAGGTGTACAAGTTAATTACCCTCTGAATCTTGAGCACTCGCACAGACAGACATAAGCATATTATATGTACTCATTGTTGGATTTGGAATCAGTTTGATGAAACGAAAAGCTTGATCAACAGCCTTTTTCTTTTTGCAGGTTTCAAAAAACCTTCCATGATAAACCTGATATCATAGAGCTTGATAAGATACAGACCCAACACACTGAGACCCCATCATCAACAGAATGTTACATCCTTACCTTATTCATATCCAACAAATCCTTTTTCTCCAAATCTTCAAGCAATCTCAAAGAATCGGATAACCTAAGAACCCCATATCATTGATAACTATTTATGTTAGAAAATTTTTGAAAGTGAAAAAACTGGTATGGACTGCCAATAGATTTCTATAAACAACTAAAGGTACTTTATAACAGAGATGAGAAAGATAACATGTACCTCCCATCCTTCAGCAATCGATGGTAAGCACTTAATTGCTCAGAAACATAATGTGTGTCGCTTGTATGTATTCCATTCGGTTGGGGCACAGTCTTATGGTTCTTTTTAGGCAAATATCTTAGTTCTTTATCTGCTACATGTCCATTATATCCATTGCCGTTTCCCAAGTCTTTTCTGCTGCGGACATGGCCTTCTTTGTGATTGGGTATTTTGCCTTCTACATTCTCTGCAAAAAAAATCACTTATATAAACTCGGTACAGTGGCAAACAAATTTCTATGTGCAGCAGCAGCAAAGTAAGTATCTTCATGTCACAAATTGCGAATATAAGAGTAGCAAGGATGTCATAATTCGATATATTTCCTTGAAGCATTACCTGTAGTACTGTGATGGGAAACTTGTGGAAACGAATCTGATCTTGTGAGGGTGCTATCTCTCAGAAACGAAGAAAACTTATTATCATCCAACTTCATCTCAGACTTATTGGCCTCATAGAGCATGTGAATCTCTTCTCTATCCGATTCTCCATTACTTAATCGAAAGCCATTAGCTTCACCAACCTCACTGCTCTCCTCATCACTTTCAGACACAGAAGGTGACTCAGTGACGGTTTCCTCATCACTCACAGTCACAGAACCAAAATCAGAGTCCCCCATCAGATTCGGCAACTCGAAAAGAGGCCCGAGTTTATCAAACTCAGTGACTTCCGTCGGAAAATGAAGTGGCTGAAGCACAGCCGTGGATTCAAACACCAACGGTGAAAGAGACGACGACGACTCCTGAGCAGAAATCACAGACGAATTGTGAAACTGCAGAACCGGAGAAGAAGAAGAAGAAGAAGCCTCTTCCTCCTCCCTCGCCTCTCTAATCTCATCTTTCAAAGCATCAAAATCAATACTCTGATCTTCCACCGGAACTTCAACTCCACCACTAACCTCTCTCTTCTTCCGCTTCACCGACCGATTGAAGTAGACAATAGAAACCGCCGAGAACGTCACCACCGCGACCAACACCAGAATCGGGTGAGAACCGAGCGACGCTTTAATCAACAACCGCGGCGGCGGATTCTGACGTCCGCCGGGGCCGGCGAGGCTCCGGTTCTTTCTCAGCGACCTGAGGCCGCCGGCGAGGGGGCGGAGGCTGTGGGGGCACCCGAGGAAGTCGCGGCGGAGGGAGCGGGAGTGAGGCGTGCATGAGATTAGGGCGAGTGGCTGTGGCTTTGCGGAGAAGCTCATCGGAAGAAGAAGAGGGCCTCTCTTCTCTGCGTCCTATCACATATGGGAGAGAGTGTGAGGGAGAGAGTGACGAGAGGGAAAACCAACCAACCACCTTTGGAATTTAATCTGTTATTTCTTCTCTTTTTTTTCTAGAGCGCAATCCATTTGGTGCTGACGTGGATGAATTCCTGGTTACAGTTGCGTTTTTCGTTTTCCTCTTGTTTGGCTAATGGGTTTGTAGCTGAGTGACGAGTCTGTTGGCGCCTGAACGCGTGACCGATTATTTTGTTCTCAAGGGGAATATGGGCTGATATTTATTAATACTAGTGGGGATATTTTATGTATTTTACGGTTCACATGTTACTTTTTACTCCTAGAAATCATAAAATAAATTTTTTTTGGTTTTTTTATCGGAAGAGGTCAGCGTTAGTAAGTTAGTGACACACGCATTCATACAGGGTATTTCAACAGAGTCAGACTAATCCACTACACTGTCTATGGGGAAAATTCCACCACAAACTGGCCACTAGGTGTAGGAGAGGGGGCTCGAACCCGGATGTGGGGGTTCCACACCTGGAGGCTTTACCACTCCACCATAACCTGGTGGTTATAAAATAATTTGGGGCTGTGACCAGTTACCCATTTTTAGCCCAATATTTCCCCAATCACTCCACCTTCAACTGTTTGTGCCCACTTACCCAATTCAATAGTGTCATGACTCATATAGGCTCTGAAAAAATAGATATTACAGTAGTGCCGTTACACTAAAACCGCACGACTCGTCAGTTACCAGTCTCCATCAAACGTCAAACTGATTCAAAACTCTTCCTCCCTCCATACCCGATTCTCTCTCTCTCTCCTCACTCGCTCTTTCTCTCACTCTCTCTCTCCCTCACTCTCTCACACCTCGATTCTCACCGTTCTACGGCGACGACGCTTCAAGGTCTGGCAACAGTTTTCCCTTTTTCGACTTCGAAGATATCGAAACAGGTAAAAACTCAATTTCCGATCCGTTTTCCAGATTTTCATGTTTTCTGAGGAATCTATTACAGAAATCTTCGTTTTAAACTTGTTAGAAGCTTCATTTTGGTTACATATCTGTGAAATTTGGGATATGACTTTGCATTTGCCAAAATCTGAGAAATCTAGGGTTTCTGGTTCATAATTGTGAAATTCTGTTATGAATGTTGTATGTCGATTATAATATATTAATTGAGTGAAAATGAGGACTGTTTCAAAGCCTATTGTGGAGTCCTAATCATAAAAGATATTACATTATTGCCCCCCAGTAGACTTTGGATTGAGGGACAATGATCACTGCGTTGTTCATTGAAGTACAGAAATCTGCTATTCCATCGAAAATGGAGGGTTTTTTGTTGGTCTACTGGGGGGCAATAGACATATTACTGGCTCCCAGAAATTCTTTCCCAGTGGTTCATAAATCTCCTGTAATTAAGGCTTTGATATGTATTTTGTTTTTAAGTTTGATATCTGATTTTTGAAGTTTGTTAAATAGCAGTAGTACATAAATGAATGACATAGTTGGTTTTTGGTCTAGTGGGAGCCAATAGACAGATTATTGCCCCCCCCCCCCCCCCCCCAATAATGTGGCCTTTGAGACATTATCTGTTGTTTTGTGTGTAAAGAAGTGCTATAATCTGTGAAACCTAGAAAGTGGTGTAATTTTTGATGGTCTATTGGGGGCAGTAGACACATTATTGCCACCCCATAATGTCTTTATTAGGGGTAAGTAATCATGTATTGTTGATTATAAAATGATCATTTTGGTTTTGTTTGTGATAAAGTGCAATACTCTTTGAATCCTACAAACTGGTGGAAGTTATGATGGTTTAGTGGGGGGCAGTAGACTCATTAATGTCCCACAATAATGTCTTCGTTAGGGGTCAGAAATCTTCTCATGGCGATTTTATAATAGTTATAATAATCATTTCGGATTTGTCAGTTTTTTCCGCAAAATGAGTAGACCGAAATTCACCCTGATGAGTGACTCGGAAGAAGATGACCGGAGTTCAGAGAGTTTGGATAACTGTAGTGAGTCAACGTTTAACCAGCCCCTACAAAAAAAAATATGACGAAATCAGGAAGAGGAAGCGACAATAGGCAGATGAGATTTCCGACCAAGAATCTGTTGAAGAAGAAGTGAATGAAGATTCAGAACAATCGATTGAAAAAGAATCAGAATCAGAAGGCGAACAGACAACGAAGAGGTTTGTAATCAAAACAAGACGAAATCAGAAAAGGAAAACAGTTCAAGAGGAAGAGGATTCAGAAGAAGAAGAACCAAAGAGGAGGAAAGCCAAGAAGGCTAAAAAAGGTTCAATTAAGAAGGAAGTGCAGAAAAAAGAGACCCAAAAAGCGAAGATTGAGTGGAAGCAGCAGAAGTGCACGCTCAGCTCCTTCTAGAGAATGGTTGACTCACACAAGGATAGAATACAGGATGAAACAAAGGATATATTGAGGGGTACAGACTTTGGTGAAATGATCGAGCCATTCTGGCAAGACAAGATAACCGAGTTCCAGCTCCACAAGCATGAAGCGGACCTGGAGATAATCATGAGGCACTTCGACCACACAGACAACAAATGGAAGTTTGGGCATGTTGTTATGGAAATAACGGAAGAGGATGTCACAGCTTTATTTCACCTTCCGGCTGAAGCACAAGTGTTCAATGTGAACAGGAGGGTGGTGAGGGAATAGAGGTGGCAAACGGGCCGACCCCGGCCCGGCGCAATTAATCGGGCTACGGGCCGTGCTCGTGCCGGCCCATGTCGGCCCATTTCTTATTGGGCTCGGGCCAACCCATATACTCAAACATTAGGCCCAACCCGGCCCACGGCCCAAGCCCATAGCTTGCCGGGCCGTGCTCGTGCCTTGAGAAAACGAAAACTAGTTCCACTTTGAGATAAAATAAATGCAATCAACATAAACACTAAACACAAAATTCATACATAAATAGAATGCTAGATATCAGAAGTTTACAACAAAGTACAAAACTGTAAGTATGTAAAATATGGTTTTCCTCTAGTGTGCTATGAAGCTGGCTGGCTTATTTATCCATCAAATCTACATGCTGCTCATGTGTTTCACCTTCCTTCAGTAAACTATCTATTTGTTCCACTTTCTTCTTTACCTCTACTTGTAGTTTCTCTGTCTTGTCTTTATTCTCCATTTCTACTGCTGAGATTTTCAGCTACAAATTTTGCTGCAAGATAGTACAAAAACAAGTTTAACAGGAGAAAAACACCTGTTTCCAAGTTCTCCTGACCAGTCATCATGCTCTAGATGCTAATAGTGTCCAGCAAGTAGCTAGGTTCAATATATATATAAAAAACTTGGATAAGTTTAGAAAATCATAAGCACAAATTTGAAATTTATCTCATCTGCACAAATTTATTATAAAAATTTGGATCACAATTCTTATAAAGGTTTTAGAAAACCATGCAGCTCGACCTACTTTGCTCTTTAGAGTTGCCGTTGCCTCCCTTGATTTCATTTTCTTATTGTCACAAGAATAATAAAGTACTCGGGTACCAAATAAAAAACAACAACAATCCTATGAAACATCTTTGCATCAAAGGAAAGAGACTCTTGCTTTTCATACAAATATAGACATGAAATATAAGTAAATAAATAATAGATAATAGAGCATGTATGTCAAATTATCATCATAGTTCATGTTTAAGATGTTGAAGCAAGTAATTCTCAGATTCTGATGCTAGAGTCCATGCTAAACAACTTTAGTTTCTCTGTATTATCTTTATTCTCAGTTTCATGTTTTTCCATTGCCTTAATATAAATCAAATTCAAAGTGACAAAGTTCATTACTGAGACCAAATTAGGACAAGCAAAAAATAAACAAAGTGCAGGGACATGAAAAATTGGAGATCCAACTTACAACGGTAGGGCGTTCCGAGTCAAGGAAAACAAAACATAAAACCTACTCAACAATGACTTGTTCTTTCTGCTCCTCAAACTGCATAAGTATACACAAAAGATAATGTTTAACATTACAGCTAATACCTTGAAAGCTACATGAGACTTGTAAGTGTTTTTAATCCCAACAACACTCTTAACTTGCTTTCCATGTTGATCTGCAGATCAAACAATCACACAGTGAGGAAGAACATATCTGCCATGAAATCATTAATCAGAAAAAGAACTCAACTGTACACAATCCACTAAAAAGAATATACTTCTAAATCAAAACCTAAGAAAACCTGGGACCCAAGAATGGAGAGTAACTAAATGCAGAGACAAATTACTGGCAGTAAGTAAGTAATGCTATTGTGCAAAAGCATATCAATATGTCTTTTTGGGGTTTGGAACCCAGCGTAGCTGGGAGGCTCATCCCCACGCCTTTGCATATTATTCATAGTCATAGACGAGTACAACGGGGAGGACAAAGAACCAATGCCCCATGATAAAGTACAAAAATATTATCAAGTCTCAAAAGGTGAGATTGCATCACTATAGTTTAAGCACATCCCAACTAGGTTGGCACCCACTCAACTATCAATCATTTGCATTCCTCTAACCTTTCCATCAACAAAAGATATCCAAATCTACTGCTTTTACACACTGATGTTGCAACATGAACTTGTGCATTCCTCAATGTCCTCTGCTTTCATCAGTGATGTAGCTCTGAGGAAAACAAGAGAAAAAAAGGTTAGACAAACTAGTGAAATTGGAAAGCATGACTTTGAAAAAAGATTGCAAACTATGGTAGATTCTTTTACATACTAGCTTTCTTAATCAACTGAAATGGAAGATGTGCTTTTATTTTCTTCTTCATCACATGCCAAATCCTCATCCACAAAACTTTGAGCTCTAAAATCTGCATCATCCCAATCTTTAACACACATAAGAGCCTCCAAATTTTTGGGAGTTAGCCTTGTCCTCTTTTCATCCAATACACGACCACCTGCACTAAAAGCAGACTTCGATGCTACTGTGGACACCGGAGTTGTTAGCACATCACGCGCCATGATGGAAAGCACAGGAAAGTTTCTGCTATGTGCTTTCCACCACCCCAAAATGTCTAATTTTTGTTTTTCTTCCTCAGTCATGAATTCAGTAAAATCAGTATCTAAATATTTGAAAAATTCATTGCAAGAACTGACAAACCTTTTTGTTTGGCTTTTCTAGCAAGCAAACCAAAAACAGCTTGACAACTAGATGCATTAGATCCTGATGAAGAAGGGCGGTGAGGGGCTTGGCTACCTTGAACACTAGCAGCAGCATATATCTTTTCATACAACTTATATGTATCATTGACATTCTTTTGGATAATAGTTATTTTCAATGGCATAGTAATAGATAAATTCTTCTCAATTTCTTTCAATATCAATTCCAAACCAGTAAGCTTGATCCTTGGATCCATAATAGCTCCAAAACAAAAAGTATAAGGAACCTCCTCCCAATACTTTTTGTATTTGCCTTCCATCACTTCACAAATCTTTTCAAAAAGACCACTTTCAAATCTGTATTTTTCAAAAGTAAGACTAATTGCATACAAATCATTAAGTGCAATAGGAGATGTCGGATAATAAACACCGGTGCAATTGCATGTAGCATCATAAAAGACTTTCAAAAAGTACACAAATTTGAAACAGAGATTCCACATATCCTCAGTCAAAAGGTTGTCATTAAATTTGTCATTATAGAAAACACTCAATGCATTAGTGTAACCTCGACAACTATTCAACATGTGATAAGTTGAGTTCCAACGGATAGGCATGTCTTTTTTAAATTTCTTAGGTTTCAGACCTTGACTTTTGCATAGCTGATTGAATTCTTGAATTCTACTATCAGAAGAACAAACATAACCAATAGCATCCCTAACACAACCAATATGGGTTCCAATAAGTTTTAGTCCATCTTGCACCATCAGATTAATGATATGACATGCACACCTCATATGAAAAAAATATTCCTCCATAAGGAGGGTGCAAACAACGCTTCAATTGATCTATTGCAACCGAATTATTGGTTGCATTATCAAAAGTTACTGAAAAAATTTTGTCAACAATATTGTATTCCTTAAACACATCCATCATGCCATTAAATATTGTCCTACCAGAATGTGGAAATTCTAGAAGACGAAAGCCAATAATCCTTTTATGTAACAGCCAATTATCATCAATATAGTGAGCAGTAACACAAATAAAAGGCAAGTGATTTCTACCACCCCATAAATCAGAAGTAATAGCAATTGAGCTCTTTAAATTTGAGAAAACATGCGTCAACTTTTTCTTTTCCTCTCTGTAAACTTTCAACATATCATTCTTGTTAGTGTTACGAGGAACACGTTTAAACTCCTGTTGGCAATACTCTCTCTGAAATCTTTCAAATCTAGGACTCTCAGCAAATGAGAAAGGTAATTCTTCAGAAGCTAAAAACCTAGCCAAACCTTCCCTCATTCTGACATGGGAGTACTTAAATGTGGTTACACTACCATTATCTTTTCTACTCAATTGAGATTGAGTAGGACCAGATTTAGATACATGTACTTCCACACATTTTTTAGCCTGCCTCTTAAGATGGCCAGTACCGTTATTGCTCTTACAACTTAACGGTGTCTTGCAGTAAATACATACTGCCCTTTCATCTTTTTTACCTCCACCAATATCAATTTCCTCAACTTTGTAATGATCCCACACATCAGACTTCCGTTTTCTTTTTCTTACCACATCTTCTTTATTGGGATCAGTAGGTTCAGTGCCAACCTCATTAGGTTGGCTATTATCATTTTGAGCTATAGGTTGTGGTTCACCTGAACCCGAAGACTCACATGGCATATTCTCAGGTTTGGTTGTGGAAATATATCTATATTATCATAGTACTCACCCAAATTCAAATCATCCCCAGAGTCCACTTAAATAAAACAAAACTAGCAAGAGCAAAGAGAACCAAAGAACAGAACAATCTTTCAAACATATATATGACCTCCTGCCTTTCAATGAAGTCTTGGCTCTTAAGACATATCAAGCGAACGAAAACAATGCAGCAAATAATGTATGCGATGTGATCCCCAACTTTCCTCCAATTAAAGCTTTACCCTCTATTTCACTTACGGTAACTGCATCATATATAAAAGAAACATTCAGTACAAACTTAATTGATTAATCAAAACATATTTTTATAGTACAGAGGCATATAAAACAGTAAGTACCCAACTTCCCTCCAATTCCTTAATTGATTAATCAAAACACTCAGTACCCAACTTAATTGGTACAAACTTAATTGATTAAACATTCAGTACAAACGTAATTGATTAATCAAAACTTTCAATAGCCAACTTCCCTCCAATTCCTTGAAGACAATGCATTCAAAGGAAAATCATACAATATATGAAATACAATCATCTAAAACATGAAGCACAATAGTTTGAGTAAAATTGAATAATCAAATACCTTCATCTTTACAATTATAAGCTCAGAGGTGTCCGCTGCCAGTAAAAGTGATCAAATTTAGGGATTAGAAGAGAAATTCAAGAGCAAGAGATGGAGAAATTGAGAGTAATTTGAGGGCTAAAGGTTAGATATATATATATATATATATATATATATGAGGAGAAGAAGCCGTTGGCATCTTCCTCCATTGATAAGTTGGAAGGTCCAAGCGTGAAGTTCATTGATGGTTGAAGTTTTCCAAAAAAAGTATTCGTTAAAAATTAATGTTGTAATCTTATTGACCAGTTGAGTTATTGCGTAAATTGTAATGTTTATAAATTATATATTTACATGTTATTTTAATATTATAAACGGGCTGGGCTGCGGCCCGTAATATGTCGTACTCTGGCCGTGCCGGGCTTTTGGGCCAATATTTCTCGGCCCAGCCCGACCCATTAAATTAACGTGCTCAGGCCGTGCCGGGCCTCTAACAGGCTCGGGTCGTGCCGGGCCTCTAACAGGCTCGGGTCGTGCCGGGCCTCTAACAGGCTCGGGCAGTGCCGGGCCTCTAACAGGCTCGAGCCGTGCCGAGCTGCTTCTAAACGTGCCGGGTTCGTGCCGTGCTCGTGCCTAGCGACCCATTTGCCACCTCTATGATTGAAGAGATGGAAGACTCCCCAATATTTGGCAACCCTTTAAAGATGCAGGCTGTCCTCAGAACAAAGGTGGAATCGAAGCTGGTAACTAAGTTGACAAAGCCGGCCAAACAGAAAGATGCCAGGAAGATAGCAGTGCTAATGATCACGTATCTATTCAGCACATTCTTCTTCAGTCAAACCGGAGCTCAGATTACATGGGATATGGTAGCCGTATGTGAATGGATTGAGACCATAAACGTGTACAATTGGCCAAGACTGATTCTGAACTTCTTGATGGAAAGGCTACAAAAGTATAGGAGGAACAGTCCATCTACAATGAATGGATGCCTTCTTCTCATCTATTACTGGTTCCTTGAGAAGACCAAGGCAAAGACCTGGAGACCTGGAAAGTAGAATGAAACTCCACGATTCATCCGATGGTCGATAAAGGAAATATTTAGCCTGGAGCAGCTGTACAGGAATGAGAACTTGGCCGTGGTAAGCAAAACACAGAAACATTACATGGATGTACATATGTGATTACTACACCAAACTGACATATTAAATGTAACAGGATCTGATAAAAGATGGACCATGGTCTGCGAAAATTGAACTGGAAGACCTCGAGTTGGGAGATGAGGTGCAGGACACACCAAGCTTTGACAACTGGGTGAGTATCACGGCTGATCTCGGCTACCGCCTATTATTGGGGGGTAATAAATACATTATTTCCCCCCAATAATGTTTTGACACATGTTCAGTAATAACTTAAACTAGGCTTTTGAAGTGAAAAACTGATGTTTCTGTGTTTCTTTAATTCATTGCATATTTTTTCCAGAAAATATGGGCTTTTATGCTGGTCTATTGGGGGGCAATAATATTATTACGGCCCCCCAATAAACACATTATTGGGGAGCAATAACTTACAGTTTTTGGTCCTATTAATTGCAGGTGCCCCAGGCAAGCCAAGTGGAAGAGGAACAAAATGAAAGGCTGACAGGGAATATGAAAGAACAAATCATGGAGATGGAGGTAGCCATTAGCGAGACAAAGCCCTCCAAAGAAATGGAGTCAAAGCTAGGAAGGCTTGTCAAAGCAAACGAGGAACTGAATGCGCAGAACAGAGATCTATGGGCCAAGTTAAAGGTTGCCGATGAGAGGATTAAAGAACTGGAGAATGAAAATAGGGCAAAAAATAACCTCATCAGGGCGTTATACATCAGGCTTGGAAAGGAGAAATGAGAGGTCCCCCCACCACAAAGACAGCTTGAGATAGTTCCTTTCACGCCGAAAGTGGCCCCCCAAGATGAATTTAAGGATGAAAATCCAAACTTTGGACCAAGGGTCGGAGAGGAAACCCATTATGCAGCCAGTGTGGGAAAGTCAACGGATACGGTGACGCCAACGTTTCCTACTGCAATGGAAGTACCTGAACAACAGGATGAAAGCCGTTTACAACCGGAGCAACCAGAATGTAGGAATCAAGAGGAAAATGAACAGCTCGATAACATCATAAGGATGATTGCTGAGAATGAAGTGATGGCAGTAGTTAGAAAAGAAAAACAGAAAGAAGAGACCCATGCGGAACAGCAAAAACCTAAGAAAACTCTGGAGATACATTCTATAGAGAAGAACGTGAAGACATACCGGAGGGCTGCTAAGAAGCCTAGAGAAGAGGAGTGGGAGTATGACACTCCAGAGGAAGCAAAAATGAGGAAGAGAGCTGCACCTAAGAAAACTGGAGTCATGCCGCAGGCCCAGAGAAAAGTGGAGAACAAGAGCAACATCAAGGGTGTCAACTGCGATAAGCAGACATAGAGGACACTGGACCCAGTAGTGGCAAGGCACTATCGAGACTTCTTCAACGTTGCTGTGAAAGACACGTAAGTACACAGCCTGTTTTAATATGGTACAACAATTCAGTTTCCGTATTTCATACTGAAAGCACGACCTCAGAGTAATCATCCAAGAGGGGGATGTCGAAGCTGATGTTAGTATTCCAAATAAGGGATCCATTTAATGTATTACTGGGGGCCAATAGAAAGATTATTGCCCCCCAGAAATTTGGTTATTTAGTCAAAATTTGCTTTAATCATGTTCACTTATATAGTTCTGATGGAAAATGAAATGTCATAATTGCAGGTGATCAGCGTTTATATTGACTTGTTGAAGTCTGATGCCGCAAAGCGAAATGCGCAAGTGGGATTTTTGACTGTAGACGCTGCAGTGAGTATCCTAAACCCAGCACATTGAATCTTCAGTTTAATAAAGAGTAGTAGTGTGTAAATAGGGTTATAATGGAGGGCTTTTGGTTGGTCTACTGGGGGGCAGTAGACAGATTATTGCCCCCCAATAATATATTGATTCTATGTTATTATTTGTGGGAATTATGTCTATGATAGCTGATATGTTTATTTGTGTTTATTGAGTGGAAATGAAGTGTACTATGTTGGTCTATTGGGGGGAATATTATATTATTGCCCCACAGTAATGTGATTGTTTGGAGTCAGTAATGGCTTAATAACCAATAGTTTTCAGTAATAACATGAATTAACTTTGTCATAGTTTTAAGTAATAACATGAATTAACTTTGTTATGTTATCTATACAGTACTATGCTCTAAAGTATGAACAAAACAAAGAAAAAGATGAGGATACTAGACCGTTTGAGTGTGGTGTCGAGACAATGTTGTATGAACCTCTGTGGTCAATCTTCCGTTTCAAAAAGGTCCTAGTACCAATTCACCACAGTACAAGCATGCACTACACTTTGCTGGTAGTCGACAATGAAAAAAAGAGCTTCACTCATATGAATTTAATGAGGCTAGTAATCGATGAATTCACTAATGAGGAGAAGTACCACCTGAATGCAGCAAGAGTGGTATGTAATCATTTCACAATGCTTGTTTATGTTTTTCATAATGTTTATCATGCTTCTGAAGAACTAAACTTTTATATCTGCCAAATAACAAGCAAAGCACATCAGGAAGTTCAAACATGCTGTGAACTTGACTAAGATGAGAATCCCGGGTGACAGCCAAGATCCAGAGGTCACACGAGAAAAATGCAAAGGCGAAGATGACAAGGAAAACCTAATTATTGTTGAAGAAGCAATGACGGAGGAGGAAAAACAAACCAGGAGAGGGACATTGCAGAACAACGTTGTGGAGACCGACTATGAACTCTATGAAGACTTTGAGTGTCCGCAACAGAACACATCATCGTAAGTAGCTCAAACCACACTGTTTGACATTCTAAATGTGAAACATGCTGTTATTGACTTGAATTTTAAGTTCCGTAGAAAATCTCTATGTTTATTGCCCCCAAATAAAATTAACAAAAACCCATTTCTGATCATTTTGCAGTGTTGATTACGGACCATTTATGCTCCATTTCATGAAAAGCATTGTAAATGGGGAAGAACCTACCAAGGAAGGCGGGGACAACATGAGGAAAAGAATGCTTGAGAGGTTCATGCACCTTTTATTGGGCAGAAAGTGAGGAGCGAAATTAGAGATAACATATGTAGAAATTTAGTTTCAGTATTTGAATAGTAGGGATTGTAAAGTTCTCGTACTAGCCTTAATTTCAAACTATGGTGATTTTAACTGTAGTATTGGATGATATAATATACTCTTGCTGATTTCAATTAATAGCAGGTCCTTTACACAAATTACAGTGACATTACATGAAGAATTCGATTCATGCTCCATAATAGACAGGTTTATTGCCCCCCAATAATATTCGTTATTTTGGTCAGAATAGTATTGGGCCTCACTAATAAGATGGCTAGAAGTATCTCAGTCCTGAATGAAAAGATTACAATTTTTGGCAACATTAGAGATGAGTTTCAAATCATAAGAAGGACTATAGTCCTTGAATGGAGGACATTATTGGGGGGCAATAGACAGTTTATTGCCCCCCCCCCCCCCCCCCCCCAGAAACCACCTGTAGCAACTGAAACCTGTTAAAAATTTAACTTCAGCTATCTAAAAGCAATTTTAATCAAACCAAAAGTAAAAATCTGCCATCTGTAAAGAATAATGAATGTTTGAGCCTGAATATTCACAATTACGGGCCCCCAATAGAAAAAAGTAAAACCTATCAACTCTTTACAGAAACATATACTACTGCTGAATGAGAGGTTCAGTGCAGCCCAACTTGTTATGAGTACCCATTTTACCACAACGACCACAACGAATCAGCTTCTTTTCAACCTCCCCCACCGACTTGAACCACTTCACCCTAGGCCTCCCGGGTGGCCTCTTTGCAAGGGGAGGTAATATACATTCAGTAGCAGATTCAGAAGAAGACATATCAACATTGGTTATCGGCCGTATAGGAAAACTGTAGCTCTTCTTGAACATATCAACACGAAAGTACTTTTCAATATAATGATAGACATTTCCAGATGCAGCTTGTATTGCAGCAAGGCCGTGAGGACAAGGAAAACAATTGATCTGCCATTTCACACCTGAACATGAATGATTAGAAATATTTACTACATAGGAAAAGTCAGATCGAACCTCGTAAACTCCGGGGATAGAATAATGGACACTGAAAACGACGAGATTTCTCCATCTGCACCTTCAACCTTTCCTCCATTTTGAGAGTTAGTTCTGTGGTCCAACGTTGTGCCTCATCTCTCCTTTATCTCCATTTGTTTAATTCTGGTCTGATCCAGCATACAATAAACTGGCATCAAATGCTCAATTGCAATCCAAGAGTTAAATGATCCAGCAATCACATTAGCCATAATTCCATAACGGCATCTAGTATAAAATGCACAGCACCAATTTTCCACAGGGATTTCAGTAAGAAAAGGGTCAATAATATCGGCACCACCAACCGCTCTAAGCAACCGCAAATTGAAATGGTATTCCTTCTCAGTAGAGGAATATGCAACCTTAAAAAACTTCTGCTTAACATCTTCTATCAAGATAGAATTACCTTTACCCCTATATTCACCGGCAAGGTTCGCCGCCAAATGCTTGTAACAAAACAGATGAGGATTACCAGGAAATACCTTATCGAAAGCACTCAACAAACCAGTACCCTGATCACTAATAAATGTGATGGCTCTTCCTTGAGGTTCATGCAAACTCTTCAAATGCTTGAAAAAGAATGTCCAATTTGCATCTGTCTCAGAATCAAAAACATATGGCTAGAGGGTAGAAACTTGCATAAACCATAATACAGAAAACTCAGTCTACTGGGGGCCAATAATGTGTTTATTGCAGAGCAGTAAACTATGGCAGCGTGCCACTGCGCAGCAAAAATGATCTCAAAAACAATAAAAGAAACTAAAACAAGAAATATTAATCACACAGATGAAGAAACTATAACAAAAGCCAATATTACTGGGGGCCAATAATAACATTATGGGGGGGGCAATAAACTATACCGCTACCTTGATTTCCATTCCTTCCAGTTGCAGAAAGAATCTGACCCTTGTAAATGCTTTTACCAAATGTTCCATCAACATACAACACAGGCAAACAGAATTGGAAGCCTTCAACACAACCTCCATAAGCTACGAACAGCCTCTGAAAACGATTAGTAGATGGGTCAACTTCCAACACAAAAGTAGAGCCCGGGTTACTTTCTAAAACAGCTTTCTTATACCAAGATAACTTGTTGAACGAATCTGCATCGGAACCATAAATGGCTTCCTTAGCCCTATGCTTTGCTTTCAAGGCAACCTTGTAGGAAATATCAAACCCATATGTTGATTTGAACTTGCTCATAATCTCCCTTGGCTTCAATGAAAGATTATAACTAACATCAGCAGCAATGCAAGTCTTGACAACCTTGGATCCCAAAAGCTTGTGTTTTTGAGTCCTAACTACACCTTTGCAAGTGTGAATATTATTTAACTCTATTATATAAAGGCAACCATTGGCAGATGATGAAAGAGCGCAAAGATGCCAATCCCAACCTTCAGTCCCAACATTTGCACAGACTGCATGAATACGGTCCAAATCATTTCTCAGGAATACAAACTCGAAACCAACTGCAATTGCATACTTCCTGAGCTTCTCACGGAGATCGGCAGCACCATGAAACTTCTCCCCAACATGATGAATATAAGAACTCCACTCATCAGACAAATACGTCTTGTGAGCTTCATTCCTGAATGCATCACCTAAATAATCATCTTCATCAATAATTTCTGAACAACTATCGACTGAACAAGTTCTGCTGCAACTTCCCCCAATCTTTAAAACTGAAATATCGACACACTCTAACCTATGTATTCTAGTAGAGCAAAAGAGCATCTGGAAATCAAACTCGTTATGAAGAAAACAAACTTCACAACCAGGAACTGAATACTGAAGCTCAATAACATCACTTGGCAAAAACTAGAATGTACGGAAAATGTCTTCATACACCTCAGAGTAGTTCATACATTGATTCAAAGGAATCATATAACCTTTGCCAGAGTAAAGGCACCTAGCAACCAGAGGATCAACCATACTCCTGCGAAAAAAACACTGGACACTAGGCCAAAAAAGCTAACAGACAACAGACCAAATTCGTTGTGTGATTTGGACGATCTCCGTTGTGTATCGGAGCGTTGTGTGATGAAAACTGGAACAACGGTGGAAACCCGTTGTATGAAACACAAACAGTCAACACTTATTTGGTTAAAAGTGTTGTGCCTTCTGTCGGCAGATGGCAGCCAAAGTTGCCGTGCAGTCATGTTGCACATGTCATTGGCATCATTCACACAACGAAAGTTGTTTCCGAGGCGTTGTATGAAAGGCGAATCAGAAACATCATTTTATTTTTTCTGTTGTATGAGTTATCCTCACACTTCACTTTTAGAAATTTTATTGTTGTGTGTTAGTTTTTAGATAACGTATTCTAGTTATTACAGTTATGTGATTGTAAATAAGACAACGTATATTTGTTAAAACCGTTGTATGGTTATATAAGGATTCATTGTGTGAACATCCAAATTGTTACTTCGATCAGACAACATTATTAACATTAGAAATTTTGTTGTGTGATAATCGTCTTTTCTGGATTTTGTGCATTGATAATAATGCTCCATTTTACCTAATAAACAGTGACTAATTGTAAAGAAAAGACACTGGAATTTATGAAATGAGTAATCCAACTCATACTGAAGGAAGCATTCAAATGTTAAAAGGGAGGATTTCCCAATCATCCAAGCCAACATTGAAAGAAGAAGAGCATTCAAATGCATGCCCATCTACTTGGGACATCAAAAGCTGATACAAATACAAACTATTTGTTACAAAACATGCCACACAGTGCATGAATATTGTACCAGCAGAGAAGCACAAAAATGATGCTTTCCTTCAGCAACAACCTACTTCCTCTTATGCTTTCCTTTAGCTCCTACACATACGCCTTCACGACATACTTTGCCCATTTATTTCATCATATCTATGTCTGCTTGGGTGTATTGACTGTTGCCTCTTCTCTCCCACTGCATGGACATAAAAGAGTCAATATAAACCAAGTTAACGTGACTACATTTATAAACTACACTTTTACCTTTCTTGGAAACAATGTCAGGTCTTTATCCTCAATGATGTCTCTCATGTAATTAGAATTTAACATAGGAAAATTTACCTGTATGTGCATATCCATGAGGACCATCACCATCTTCATTCAATCCACAAAAGAAAACCAAATACCAAACCCACCAGTAATTAATCATGATGGAAAAAGTAAAATAAGCAAAACAAAATTGCTGAGACACACCAGACATGATTTACCAGGAAAGAAGCAACACACCATACCGTCCATACCAAAATAAACCCTGCAGCTCCAATAACTGAACCACCTTTTATTACAAATGATTTCGTATGTTCAAATTTCTTATCCTAATATAAATTCACTTATTAAGCTTCGGAGACTAAAACTCAATCTATAACATGAATCTGTAACTAAAATATATATGCAATGCTGTATTTGCATTCTTAGGCCACTGATTTTGATCAAGGTCAGACAATATGGACATGTAGCTAGCTTAACAGAAAGGAGTACCATGGATGTGGACCATATATTTATTTACCTGGGACGGTGATGTTCGCAGAGTTTGAGTAAGAGGATGCCCACCGAATCTTTCAGAGCAACATTTACCAGCTACTTTAAAACTCACACCACAATTGCAAAATCATAAGACTATGATTGAATCATTATCCTCAGTAAACTTATTAAAACTCACACCACAATTGAACCTCAAAACACTATCTTCAACTAAATATCCATAAAATGAAGCCATTCACCGTGGATGATTGTTTGGAGGGGTATTATGATTAGGTATATGAATATATCATCATCACAAAATTGGGAATCATATTAAAATAGCAGAGAAGCTTACCTAAGCTTTGACCAAGTTAAGATCAGAAATTTCATTGAAAGAAATGGGCTAAAGCCTTGGCAAGTATTTGATGATAAAATTCTGTGGGAATTAAACACACAGTTAGATTGGCTTTAAGGAAAAACTGAGGCATAAGAACGTCATTACAAAATAGGATTACAAATCAAACACAGTAGCAAATCAAAGAAGCAATTAAGAGCAGTTGACTGAAAAGGAAATCTGACAACGATAGCTCCAGCAGCACTAACTACAACAGCCAGAGCAGTGAAAGCGAGGGAGCTGAAGGCATCAGATATCATACCCAGTGCATAGGCACCAGCTCCAGCTAGCTGCACCTCCAAGCATTGTAGTAGTTACCAAAAGGTAATTCAAAGGCGGAGGCACCTGAATGTATCTCCCAAATGAATGGAAAACAACTCTAATCTCCAAACAGATTACAACAACCACCAAAGCAACGGCGCCATTCATGACTTGAATTCCTCACAGCTGGTTCGGATTCTTAGTGACCCACCAGAGGGTAGATGTACACACATGTAGAATGTTCAACATGGTCCACCCAGTATGTGCTTAAGTATTGGAACTACCAGGCCATTATTTAATTACATTCCAGTGTCAAAAGAAACCCAAATTCAAGCATAGTGAGGAACCCTTTTCTTCTATAATGGATATGCATACTCAAAAATGAAATCCAGTCAATCAAGTAGTTCAACACATACATACCATTCTTTACAAGCAACCAAAAGTCACTAGAAGAAATAAATTTTCCAACTTTCATAAGCAAAACAATGTCTTGACTGAACCTAAAACACCATTTCAATCCAGACCAAAAACAAAAGGAATTGACATGCAGAGAAAAGAGGGAAATTGGTCATCAAGTTTGCAACTTTTATACTTATTTCTACATTCTAAATTTCTAAGAAGTGTAAGAGAGTAAGAACGGTACCAGAAACAATATAGCGCAAATTAACCAAGGCATACGATAGATTAGTGTCATAAAACACTTCCTGCTGTCGATTTTGTACTATCCAAATGTATACGATTCCAAAGCCATCTGGGTCCATTTTGCACCAAAAAACCCAAATCAAAATAGATCAAATTCATAAACATGAGAACAAGGAAAAGTTGGAATAGAGACTACCTTTGTGGAGACCTGGAGATAAGGCATAGATTTGATAGGGACTAGACTGGCAGAAAACTTGGCATCTGGGAATGAAATTTTAGGGTTTGACGAAGAGAGAGATCGAAGGGCTCAAGCTTGGGTTTTTAATTTGACCAAAATCCGAGCAACTTCTAACCTCAATTAACGATTGGTTGAAGCCTGGAGATTAATCAGCTACAAATCAGATCCAGAGAAAATAGAAACAAAGCTGAAGGCTTCAAATGGAGGAAGAGAGAGAGAGAGAGACTGTCTTTCTAATCTATGAATTGTATTGGGTATCTTCATCCTATCTAGAGGTGAATTCGTTTTGAGTGAGAGAGAGAGAGGAAAAGAACAAACCAGCACGGAAGATATAAACTACAAATAACCTTAACTGAAGAAGGCGAAAACCAACATACCAAATCGATTGCTTCGAGAAAGCCCTAAATCGAGTTGCTCAGAAATCCCCAAAATGAAGAACCCTAATCAAAACCCCTTTCTCCTCCACCTTCTTCCCAATACAAACTGAGGAGAATCGAACCCAAACCGATGAGTAGAATCGAACCGACATCGATGGGTAGAATAGAACCATCCATACGCAAACTGAGGAGAGGTTGCAGGATTTGCAGGATGTCGGTGATGGTATTTTGATGAGAGATTACAGTGGTGAGTTGAAAATGGTGACAGTTTACGGTGAGAGGTTGCGGGGCTGGTGAGAGATTGTGAGTTTTTAGTTTTGGTAGAAGTTATTTCTCTTTGTGTCAGAAAAGGGTGTGTTATTAATTTGTCCAAGTCAAAACCCAACACTCTTTTTATTTTTTATTAATGCATCACACAACAAACACATCTTAATATGTTGTCTGATCGTCTATAACTTAAATTTCAGCTTAGGTTCCAAGGAGGGAAAATTCCCCCGCAAGCCGCGCTATGTACAATGGTTTTGGTGCTATGATAAACAAGTTTCATTCAGACAACAAAAATAAGGTTTTTACGTTGTAGGATCCTCAAACCATGACCTATATTAGTTCTCCAAAATTGTACGTTTTGGGGTAGAAGGAGTAGCATTTGGGGGCACATCCAGATCGAATTGCCAATAATCTCTAATTTAATCATACAACACAAGTCCAAAACTGTTGTATGATAAATTGCAACCTAGTATCACACAACAGGTATAACCATGATGTTGTACAATGTGGTACATATTTGGACCCAAATTTGTGTCAAGCTAGGCGAGAAATCTGCCACTCGTTTTTTAATCATTCACACAACAAAATATTCTTGCCAGTGTTGTGGAATCACCTTCTCCATGAAAACATCAAAATTTTTATGGCTTTATACAATGTATGGTTCTTAGTCATGTTGTGTGATTGACTTTCCATCATCACACAACAATTTTTTTTTTTTCGTTGTGTAAAAAGTGTTGTATATTGAGGTTATTAGCCTAGTGTATGGTGGCATCTGCTTTTGTTACTATTGTGTTAGGTGCAAAATTGTTTCAGGAAAGGATGCAAGAGTTATCAAACATATTAAAAGATCTCCAGGGAGTTTGCCCTTCCACTAAGGCACCTAAAAGCAAAGAAAAACCTAAAGGTGCTTCTCATTATTGCTTGTTTCTCTTATGTCTTTCTCTTGTATTACGCAAGCTTGTAAAGGCTTTTTCAAATTGATTAAATTATTTTGTGTGTTCAGCTGGTGAACTTATATACTATACAGAACAATAGAAAGTGTTTAATGAAAGCTAGCTGAGAAAAGTGAAATTTTGAAATGTTTTACTTACTACCAGTTCTTTTATAATCTTGGTTTTTGCCCTCTAGTTAGATACTGTAATACTGACAACTCTTCCACCTATTATAGCCATTAATGACATATTTAATAAGTTGGCTGCTGAACTTGTACCAAATTATTTTCTGGCACATGTAGTTCATAAAAGTACTGCAGCGGGAATGAAATGCTGTTGAGAAGGAGAAGGATGCATTCATTGAGGACTTTTCTAAGGTGAGTTTCTATCTTTCTCGTTTTCTCTGGGCATCTGATATGTTATTACAGTTCTATGCATTCATGAAATTCTGATTCTTTGCAATCAAAATATGTTCAGGAGGACAATGTACAATGACATGGTGGATGGAAGGAAAAGCTGGTTAGGACTAACTCTAGAGAGCAGAAGTGGGGTCTCTTCATTGCCAAGAATAAATGATTATGATACCTCAAGTTTTGCATATTCAAATGCAGTAATGTACTTAGTTAGATATGCATTTCGCGATCGGATAAACATTGTATGATTAGTCGTAGTCTTATTGTGTTTGAACTTTTGCCGTCTATAATAATGGAGTTGAAGTTTGTCTTTGCTCATTTGTATATGAATTTGCTCATTTGTATATGAATCTGTGTCAAATGCAGTGTTTTTTTTTTTTTTAATGAATCCAGTATTTTTTAATAGTCCCCTATTTGTCTAATTGGAGCCATTAAATTTGAAGATAATTTAAAATTTCAAAATAAGGAGACGGAATGAGTTTCGTCCCTTATTCGTTTGATTGGCGCCATTTATAGTTAATTTTCCCGCCAATCTAAATGAGAATGGGGGATGAAATTTTGTTAAATAGGGGACAATTTTAATTTCTTCTCTAAATACATTAGGAGATGGAATTTATCAACCGTTGCCTTTAATAATTAGGGACAGCATTAGGAGACGACTTTAGCCACAAAATGATTTTGTCTCAAACTTTTTTTTGGGACGAATTCTCAGCTTTTAGAGACAAATTGATTTCGTCTCTGAATGGGTTTTCTCTAGTAGTGTGCACTGCGCAAGGCAGACTGTTCTTCTTAAAGCAATTGAACTGGGGCTTGCAAGCAGCATGGCTGCTGCGTAGATTAGTGAATCCACCGGCGCTAGAGCCTCGGAGGGATTTGCTGGTGGGAGGTGACCCAACTACTTAGGTTTTACAGAAATAGGGTAACTAGTATATGCCAGTGTAAGGGCACAAAGATATGGAGCTTAGTGGCCAAAAACTTTCGGCAGAGATGATGCTAGTCCAGCCCGGCAAGAAGCTCTTGGCTCTCCCTGCTCCTGACTTACCAGTTGCTAAGGAGTTGGTACTTTTCTTGCCACAAGAACATGATAGGTTGATTATTTCTCCACGAAATGAGAAGAAGAAGAAGATCGGAAGGCCTAAAGGCTCTAAGAACAAGGTCAAACAGGAGGGAACTCTGTCTCTGAAATCTAGTCCAAAACTGAAAGGTAGGAAGCATTTTCTTAGGTCATTTGAGGAAGAAGATTCGGAAAACTTACTTGATGACAAGGAGGAGATACTGCTTGATGAACATGTTGTTTGAGCCCAAAATAAATATTTTTCCTGACATGGGGGACTCGACGAAAAACTGGGCCAATATCCGTGGCCCAAGCTATATATTTTTGACAAGTTCGAAATATATTGTTTAGAGGCTGGCAATCTCGAAGCAAATCTGAATATTCATTGAATTATCAAGAGATTTGATAATTAATGGTGATTTACTTGGTTGTCAAGACTGTGCAAAGATTATGCAAGCCATCAAGAGCGCGAGCAGTTTGGGCAGGAATCAATCATCTTGATTGCAAGTATGATTATATAGGTATACATAGTCCACCATGCATGGTAGGTCCAACGGTGGGCCAATTGAGGAAGAAGCCAAGATTCCCATGCAATTAAGGGGACGTGCAAGTATGAACTCTTATTGATTAAGGTATGTATATACCTTTGCATGGTGAGACAATTAAAGAATAGCATGGTGGGCCATCATTCATCAGCCAATCATATGTAAGCGACCAAATACTTGCCCATGCAATTAATGATTGTAGAGTCCCCGCGAGGACTCTTTGCGAAGCCGCGAAGAGATATATGCAACTAATGCATATCCTACAGCATCCAAGAGGCAATTAATCTTTGCCTATATTCTAGCGGCGACAGAGTTAATATTAATTATCGCCTACGATAATATCAAAACTATTAAGAGTTTTGATTTGATTCAAGGCCAATAACTGTGGCCTAAAATATAGTATTCCAGTCATATTAGGAAAGTGAATCTACAGTAGCCTATATATAGAGGCTAAAGATGATACGAAGGAGGACAGCTCTCTCGAATCAATCAATCCCAGCGATTACAAAGCCTCCCCGGAGCAAATCCTCAAACCCCGTTGAAACCCGGTGACCGCCCGCCAGTCCTAGTCTCCTCGCGAGCCGACTGTCAGCCTCACCAGATCAACTCGGCGACCGTACTTCCAGTCCCAGTCTCCCCAGGAGCCGACTGCGAGCACAACCGCCACTGTTACTTCCAGCGAAGCAAGGGTAACGCCCTCGCAACCTAGCGAAGCTAAAGTCACGCTTTAGCAAACCCGTGCTTCTCTCAACTTCCCAGTGATTGCTCTGCTTAGTCTACAACACTAAGTATCGATTCGGTGAACGCAAAGAGATCACAACTAAAGCCCTTACCCGCGTAAGGCAAAGAAGTCCTTTTCCGAAAGGCAGGAAAAGAACCCTGTGACGAGGTTGGTGCTCTCCTCGTCCACAGCGCTTGAAGAAGAAGTCAGGTCACGGGACTACCCCAACGACTGCACCCCGCGGTGCTGGCACGCCTGCGCAACCACTCGCCCAAAAGAGACTGTTTGCACACCAGCTGGTTTTGGAGCCAAACACATGTGATGACCTAGTCTAAAATCAAATGCAATTTGAAAATTGCTTTCACCTTTCCTGAAACTTTGTATGTTTTTATGTTTTATTTATATAGTTAAAATTGAGTTTATTGTCCTTAATTTGGTTAATTTGGTTATTAAAAACATGTGTTAGATATTCTTAAATATCTAGTTTCGGACTAGAAGCATCCAGCTACCCAAATTGTAATGGGATACGTTGATTAATCTCCTCTATCCATCAATTTATCTCTTGTATACTCATTCTCGTCCTCCTTCTTCCTCTTCTCTTTTCTCTTATGCCTTAGCTTGTTCCCGACATATTGACCTTCATTCACTTACCCAAAAGGCCGGTAAAATCTGCATGCAATAACTTTCAAGAGATGCCCCTGAATTCCACTGCCCAATAATCTTAGAATTTCGCTACCTACACAAAGCTTGACTTCTGTAAGTTTCAATCTCCTCTTTCTTAGACAAGTCATCCTGTTTAAGCTATTTCTCAATAAATTGAAGTATGATCTATATCATGAAAGTCAATTAGGGGACTTGGCTTGCTAGAGGTACAAGCTAGGTGTTTGTGTTTAAGCTTAATTTGATTGACTTTGCTCGGTTCTCTTGGCTCCTGATGTTTACAGTTTGAGGTAGGAAAAACAAAATTTTCTTTATAGCAATCTACAACCTTCATTCACAATCTACAATTAAGCATACAATTAAGACATCTGAGTAGAAGAAAATTTAACAATGTCCACACAACTTAACATTCCATTGAAATCCTTGTTCCTCAAAACAAAAGAGGGTACAAATGAATTATAACAAAAACAAACACGAAACATAATATTAACATATATAGATTTGGGGATTGACATACCCCATCGTCAACCAAAGCAAAGAAAACATATATAGCAAATAAAAACATAAACTATTAAACTTAAGGCATGAAATAACAAAGGGGAAAATTAATTGATATTCTTAAAACATCGTCCATGTCCAAGATTATTATCAAATTGCCAACTAGGAAACAAAGTACATCAAATAATAACATTAACATAAAGCATGAAATAACAAAGGTAAATCAATTGGCTGGTATCCTTAAAAGAATCGTCCACGTCCAAGATTATGATCAAATTGCCTGCCAAAAAGAGGAGGAAGATGAAGCAGCATCGGGATGCATTGCACCCTGGCTCGATGAACTCCCCTCATGAAAAGACCAAATAGGGGCGACACTCGGTGACATAAAATCCCTAAATCCCCCAGCAGCCCCCATTGCAGCGTGCTGTTGCATCAGCTCAATTTGCCTTTGATGCCATTCTTTAGACCGTTGAGCCACAATACCATGCAGCTTAATCAAGTCTTTCTTAAATGAGTCTCGTTGTTCCTCGTCCATGCTGTCTAAGGACCTCCCATACCACTCGTCAGCCTGGCCAGCCCTCGCAATCCTTTTAAGCACCTCTCCCTGCTGTCTACAGTTCAACAGCTCCTCATTTAAGGCAGTGCACTCCGCGTTGAGACTGTTCAATTTCATGATGCGAAAATTTTCCAAGAACTTCTCAGTGATGTCTGTGCTAGCTGGGGGTTCAGGGCCGGAGACAGATAGCGGTCAACGATGGCCTGCACAGAAGGGTGGCCGAATGAGAATGTCTTGTTTCCGGGAGAACTTATGATTATGGCGATCTCTGCACCTGTGAGCGTGCTTAGCTCACTCGACTTTTTGAAAATGCAAGACTTTCTCTTAGAGAAAGTAACCTGGCAATTACTCTCCCTCTCTATTTTCTTCATTTTAATTTTCTGGCGACCTCTATTGACCCTACCGGCCATTGCAACAACTAAAGGAACTAATAAAAAGTTTGTAACAAACGTTTGTTTGTGGTGTGATGTCTGTTTGGACTAGGGAGATATTTATATTGTATGGTCGGGGGTGTTCATGGATATCTATATGAATAAGTTTTCTATTTTTTTAATTCATATATTATTTTAGGAAAATTAAGCAATTATAATACATGGCATATAGAATTTAATAAGACAGTTTCATTCCAAACCGGTTACCTTGGTTATTTATTCATTTCTATTTCTGCTACATGAATGAGAGAAATTTCCAGGAACTTGTAATTTGTATACATCCTAATTTGCTCATATTATTCTTGTCAGGTAATGAGTATGCTTCCAAATGAAGCGGGATTCAATATTAACTCTGACAACAAACATAAGTTTGGATATGTAAAATTAAAATCACTTGTGCAAAGGACAACAATAACCATAATAATATTTATTTTAAGTGTAATGACACCTATCACCCTTGATGGAAACTATGTATTGTGCCATTCTGGCCTGAATTTACTATGAATGCAATCGTTATCTTCAAAAAACAATAACCATAATAATACTTGTCTAAAAATATTAATTAGATATTTCAACTATGAATACAACTTGGGCTTACTAGACCAATTTATTTGCAGTAAGTTATAATTTAGTAAATAATTTAATTGCATATTAAAAGAGAAAATTATCCTAACCACTTTATTTATTCTCACCCTAAAGATTTACCTCTTTCTCTCCCTAGGTATCTCAAACCTCCGTCTTACCTTATTGTAATAGTAAAAAGCTTGAAAAATGGTACATACTTGACTTGGACTGTAGTGAATAAAACTGGCTGCGTTCGGGAAAACTTTTAAATAGCTTACATTTAAGAAATGGACAGTAATGTGTTTGGTAAAACTAATTAAAACGACTGTTTTTTTTATTTATATATTTTTATTGAAGTCAGGGGCTCAGGGCTCTTTTAGAACTAAAAGCAGAAGCTCTCTCAGCCTAACTTATTAAACTCACCCCACCCTTACATGTGTCAGTGAGAATCAAACCTATGACTTTTATAATGTTAGAATTATAACTTACCAACATGTAGCTCACCGGCAACTTATTGAAGTTGCTTATTTCTTACTATAGCACTTTTAGTTTCAACACTAAACACTTTGATATTGTTTTTAGTACTATAAACACTTTCAAAAATTTAGTTTACCAATCACTTAGTTACTTTACTTGACAGTCACTTATTATCATATCACAGCATAAGCTAGCTTATCTAATAATCACAGTCATACTAAATTGGCTTATCTGTCAACTAAAATAATTAATTACTTTAGGGTGGGGAGAGTGTAGCCACAAAAATGGGGAGTACAGAGAGGTAAATATCACCTCAAGCCCACATGTAGACGGAGCCTACTACGTAATTAATTTCCCAAGTTTGCAACCATGCCACGTGGATTGTGTTTATACGAATTTAGTAACACTTTATGAAAACTTTCAATTCAATGACAGAAATATTCTCTGTTTATAGAATTTCCTTTGTTGATTTGCATAAAAAAACAAATTGATTGAAGCAAGTGATTAGGAATGTGGTGACCCGATAGAGGGGTCTCACAGCGCCGCGACCCCGAGCCAATAAGAAATCGACATGTCACGAATGACATCCCGATGATCCATCAACCCGAAACGGCAAGGCCTTTTGGGTTTAGTTTGTTGGTTTACAAAATATTTTCTTTGGGCAAATCATTCTAACAACCAAATAGCATATTTTCAAAAGCAGAATTTAAAGTGAGCTAAAGGATTTGGGCTTACAATCGGAACCCAGCTTTGGAAAACAGTTCACTAAGTAATTAACTACAAGTATAAGAGACGCCAAAATTTTGTAACTGAGCGAGTAGAAAATAAATAAATCAGTAAGAAAGTAAATAAGTAAGTGACTTCAAAATCCGGTAAAGGACTAAGACCTTAATTTAATAAAGTCAAAGGGAAATACGCCAAGCCGGACCAAGTGCCTCCCCTACACTCTCCCCGACCACATTCTCGAAACCTGTACACTGTTGTAGAGGTGAGCTTTTGTCCTCGCATGACCAGTAAGGGCTGACCCTACCATGCTAGGTTTGAAAATAATATACTTGAAAATATTTACTACATAATATTGTGCACTTCATCGAGAATACTTTAAAAAGAGGCAACCACAAACATTTATTCTCTTTTATAAAACATATGCAGCATGCTTCACACAACTTGAAGCTCCAAGATACTTACCTGCCGGCTAATCTAAAACAATCAGTGACCGACCAGGTTAGTCATCCTTCGAGAACCAGCCAACTATTCTGTAGTGCTTGTGACTACAAATAGCAAAAGTGTCCATTTCTTGGCTTTGAGTGTCCTATGACTGGTTCACCGTCGGTACTTACCTTTCCTTGACGCACATAGGAGCACAGCCCCCTCCGGAGGTTCTCAGTTATCGACACCGTGGGATACCTACGAATCAACTCGTCTAGGTCCCATTCAGTACTTTCAGGTCACAAGCACAAACTTACAAAGGGGTACAATATCTCAACATATAAGTCTAGCCTCAGTTTTCGCAATCAGCAATTATCAGTTATGGAAACATAGATATCACGAGGCATCGACTAATATACAATCAAAAATGTATTTACAGGCAACATATTATTATATTAGAGCATTCCACATATACATAGGAAAATCTCTAACAAGGAAGGGACAGCTCACCCTACCTGAAATTGGAGTGCTCGCCCAAACTTAGCTTTGTTTCTGACTCTCGATACTTCTTCCAATTTCATGTGCACACGCTCGAGTCCCTTAACAGAAATTATATCCGATAAGTAATCAATTTATAACTCACTTTAAAATTCACCAAATAACCCATGATCGATAATTATTAGAAACCATTCCCGAACAATTCACTTAGAATAGTAAGCTCATTCGGGATATGGTGATCATACTTCTTTCGATAATACAGTTCGAGTTAAATATTCGATGCATTTGTCTAGCATTCCTTTCTTAAGCAACAAATACACTTACCATTCCCAAATAATCCAAGTGAATTAACATTTGAACCATTTGAGATATGGTGATTACACTTAGCACTTTGACTTTCATTTCTTTACCCTTTTTAATTTAAGAAAACAAATGGCAATTTCCATTTCCGGACATTCCACTAAATAAATTTCTCTCAATTTTCGGGACATAGAGAAATTAACAAAGCTATGATCCAAAATTAAATTTTAGGTCAACACGTTAGACCTTTCTATTTTCTTGGTATACCTTAGTTTCCTTAATTTCCCTTTTAATCGTCAAAGTATTTACTAAACGAATTTCTTATTAAGTTCGGTCCAATAATCATTAGCCAATATAACTTCATTTCGGATACCAATTCCTTATGAACTTGAGCAATTTACATTTTCTTTAACAATAACCAACTCACTTCTTTTCTTACAACTGTAATATCCAGAATGATAGTTATAGACATTGTCATTGCTTACCGTCTTGAGCAAACTACTCTTATTCATCACCAATCCAACATTAATCTTTTTCATTAATAAAATTAACCAAGGACAATTTCGTATCTAACCTATTCCATTCAACATCATATCAATATCACCATTTTAACACTTTCCCAATCATGAGGCTACAAACAACATGCTGCTGATTTTAACAACTTCACTAAGTAACAGATTCAAATACCCAAACCTTACCATTCTTCTTTTCCAAACCGTGATTCGAGTCATCATAGCTGCATTCCCACCATCTTCACTCGAATTCCTAGCAAGCAGGACAAGCTTAATAATCCAATTCTTAACCAAATTCATATCCAACACAGAGTTCATGACCCTGACCTCAATCCATTTTCAATGGAAATTGACCCAACACTTCTCTTCTCCAAAACCTTACAATTTTGCAGACCTCAATTCCTCCAAATCAAACAGCAAGTTATTAGGGTCCATTCCACTCAAATCAGAAGCTCCAACGAAAGAGGATGCACGAAATTACCTAAAAAGGCAGTCTGAAACTCCAGTAGCCATGAGTGGCAAAGTTAGCTTCTCTCACGCACTAGTGGCGGAGCGTGAAGCCCGTGTGGCGGCTCTGGTCAGAGTCAGAGGTTCGGAGTTTGGGGTTTCGAAAGACAGTGTAGCTCCGACTTAGTTTATGGAGGTGTTGAAGCTCAATTCGAGCTGGAGATCGGAGAATGAAGGCATGCAGAGCTGAGACCTCCGGCGATGCTTGTACAATGTTGTTCGACGTTGGGATTGAAGGCTATGGTTCGGGTTTTGGCTCTCTAGGGCTTGGTACTTAAATTGAAGGTAGTGGTGGTGTGAATCAGCGACTGGAAATCGGAGGATTAAGGAATGCAGTGGTGTCGCAACTTTGGTGGTCACGTGTGGAGGTTGCCGGCGGTGTATGTTGGTGGTGAGGTTCGGGTTTGGGTCGGATTTGTGGTGGCAGTGTGGTGAGATGGTGGCTGGAAATGGTGTTTTTCGGCGATGGCAGAGAGAGAGAGAGAGAGAGGAGGAAGAGAATGGGATTCTAGGGTTTTCTCCTTGTTAACTTTCTATTTATACTTATGTCCATGAAATACCCATTTTGCCCTTGTGACAAGTTACGAAACTCTCCTAGCTAATTGCTTTCGGTTTTGGGCTCGTAACTTTTGTTTTATTTGTTTCTCGTCGGAAACTTCCTAAGGTACTGCTCGACTTCGTCCTAGGCCCGAATGGAGGAACATTGGCCCAAAAGGGGAAGAATAGTTCCAACTGGAAATTGTCTTGGTATGTCCAAAAGTAGCCACTACATCAGCTAGAAAATTTACCTATGTTCATATGTGTTTGTAGAAAATGTGATTGATTGTAACTAAAGCTTTGAGTAAAATAAGTTTATATCATTTCTTCTAAAAAGAATAAAATAAATATAAACATAAAATAGTATATCAAAACATCAATTCCACTTGGGACTGTTTTTAAGTACTTGTTATCATATCCCTCAATAGAAGCTCTAGTCGAACTTGTTTTAATTTCATTTCTGATACTCATGCTTACTTCTAAGTTATGGTGGGTGACTCATTCTATTTTTCTTCTTATGCTTCTTACTGAGAAAATATGGTAGTCAATGGAGTAGGAGAAATTTGAATTGAGATATTAAAGTAAGGGAAAGATAAGCATGAACTTTCATTGATATATTCCCTTTTTATATAAAAGAAAGGTTACAATGATCGAACCATGTCTGTAACATAACACATAAAACAATGGCACCAAAATAAACAAACACAAGGACAACGTACATAGACCTGAAACACTTGATATGACTGTGTTTCATACCCATAAACAAACATTAAAAGAGAGAACAACAATCTAACACAAGACGAAACATAAAACGGCAAACTAGATAGGATAGACTCTGTTGACCCAGAGGCTATAGCGACCTTTTCATCCAAACTAATTACCATCGTTATTCATCACGCCTTGGCTTGAAGTTGAAGGAATCCCTGCAAAAAATGGCGCCATAGGGTTTGTGAACTGCTGCTCATTCATCAAGTTATTGGTGGTATCAAATAGAGCTAACTGCTGCCTGAACTGAGTCTCCTGAGCTACCCTGCGATGCAGCTCCTGCATCTCCATCTTCAGCCACATCAGTTGTTGCGTATCCAACTCCTCCTTTGGCTTTTCTTGCCAATGCAAATGTTGGCCAGCCCTCTCCCTCAGCAGCAGCTCCTCGCCCTTCCTCAGCTCCTCGTCGCGCATTTCATTAAGCAAAGCTAACTCTTCATTAAGACGACTCAGCGTCGCGTTGCGATTAGCTTCTTCAATGAGTCGGGCAGCTTGGGCTGTGCTCGAGTTGTTGAGCGGCTGATGAGACCCTGACAGATAACGCTCAATGATAGAATCTACATTCGGGTGGCCGAAAGAGTATGGTTTTTTGCCCGGCGAGAATACTACAATGGCCATCTCTGCACCACTAAGGGTGCACAGCTCGCTGGCCTTTTTGAACAGACCAGTGCGGCGTTTAGAGAATGTCACCTGAAGATTGGTTTCATTCTCTATCTTTCTCATGGCTATCTTTCGCCGACCCCTGCTGATCCTTGGCATGACTGAAAGGGAGAAAAGTTGTTAACTAAAGGCAACACTAGGTTCCAAGCCCTATGGCCTTGAGAAAAAATGGTGTGGCGAGTTGTTTGGGATAGGGTGCTATTTATGCTACATACTTTGCATGTATGGTATGAACGTGCAGCGTAGGGGTGCTCACGGATAAAATTATTGCATTGCTGTTAGAATAATTTTGGTTTAATTACGCTCATATACTAGTTTAGGAAAATTAATAATCGTAATTAAGATATTACCTTCATTTCTTATTCAAAACTGTAGTATGGAAATTCCAGGAAAAAGCGGTTGAATACCTATTCTTGACCACATGCATGTGTTTCCGAAACAAGCGGATTTATTCAATGATTGTTACAACAAAGAGAAACCTGGATACTTTAATAAATATTATAGGTGGACACATAATTAACTAGTTAACC
The DNA here is from genome assembly GCA_024704745.1 of Rosa lucieae. Taxonomy (NCBI): domain Eukaryota; kingdom Viridiplantae; phylum Streptophyta; class Magnoliopsida; order Rosales; family Rosaceae; genus Rosa; species Rosa lucieae. The sequence continues at coordinate 4,205,757 of CM045497.1, read as the reverse complement.
ATATAATAGAATGTAATTAATTATTTTCACAACACATTAATTATTCCAGTTGGGGTCCTTGGCTACCATGTCTCCCATCCATTAGCTCTTGAGCGAACTAAATTATCTACAGTAAAAGATAGTTAAACTTAATTTAACCGCGTACAGAAAAATCTTTATTCATTTGAAGATAATTAACATGCACTTAACGAGTGAGTTACTTTGTGTCAATAACCATATGAAATAATCTCTCAGTTATATATGCTCTCACTTGGTTGTACAAGCATGACTTAATGGAGTATGGACTTCATGCATAAGAAGTAATTTCTCGAAGTTTCTAAATATATCGGTACAATATCTAACTATTTAGTAATACTTTATTAGTTTACGGCTCATAAATTCAAACTGACGATTATATACAATTATTATACATAGATCATTATTAGTTTACTAAATATGCAAATTTTATGCATTTATAGAAATTTTATAGGTTATGCCCTGTAAAAGAAGTAATTTCTCGTAGTATGGACTTGATGCATAAGAAGTAATTTCTCGAAGTTTCTAAATTGTATATGTATCGGTACCATATCTAACTATTTAGTAATACTTTACTAGTTTACGGCTCATAAATTCAAGCTGATGATTGCATACATAGATCATTACTGGTTTACTAAATATGCAAATTTTATACGTTTATAGAAAGTTTTTAGGTTATGTCTTTAAAAATTCCAAGTATGCCTAGCCGGTTTGAGGTGGCGTCGGGGCCTGTAATTGGGTGAATTGGTTTTGGTGCCTATTGGTTCTAAAAGCTTGTTTGCCAATGGAGGGGTTGGGCCAATGGGATTCACTCAAGGATAGCAATGGTGATAGAGTCCTTGGGGATGAAATCAGCTGTCCCAGATTTCTGTGTCTCAATGCAATTCTATCCCCTCAACATAACTGGTCCACAGAGATTAAAAAATGAAACAAAAGATTAAGAAATATTTTTTTAATCTTTGTAGACCAATCATGTTGAGGGGACAGAATTGAGATAGAATAATGGGGACAGCTGATTTCATCCCATAGTCCTTGGACTCAACTCAATATGGATGAATTGGATAAGTGATTAAGGGAATAGGGGTCTCCAACTTCACTGTTGTGGTTCTCGGGTGGCAGGGGTCAGAATCTTTGATGTGGAGAATAGTTGTTTGCTGCATCTGCTTTAATTGTTTTATTGTTCTTTGTTTTCTTATTTGGTTTTGTTAGTTAGTTTCTGGCTAGGTAAATGTCCTTACTCTTTTGAGTTAGAGTTTGTGGGTCTTGATACCATTTTTGTGCCATTTTAAAAGTGAAATTCCTAAGGACTATTCAATTTGTTCTCATGTTTTTATGGTCAAAGTATTGGGGAAGAGCTTCAACACGTCGTTTGACTGTTTTGAGTTAGACCCATATTTCTGTAATCCATATTTTTTTAATGTGATATTTTTATCTTATTTCAACTTCTGTATTGGTATGAGTTAGATATATCCATCAGTATTGTACGTTACTGTCATTACTCAATCATATATGAGAGTGTACTCAATCCGTTATACTCATATCTCACTCAAGCTAAACAAACGTTTTTTGTTTTTCGATCCAATAATGCTAGACAAAATTGTTAAATTGATGCATGCACTGAAGGGAAATTCTTTGAGTGGAAATATTAAAAACAAACAGGATATTAAAAAAGAGAAATAAACTTTGGGCTAATACGCATCTAAGTTGTGGACTGGACTCGAGGATTTGATACTTTTGGGCCTGCCACTCGCTGTTGGGGCCCAATGAAAAAATGAATCCCATTGACCGAGAAAAAAAAACAAAAGAGAAAATGTCAAGTCATCGGGTACTCAGCAGCCCAGCGTTTGATCGACACGTGTCGGAGAGTCGTGTAAGACACGTAGTCCGAAGCATCCGCTGGCAGGACCACGTGTCGTACAGACAGGAGCCGACAATAGAAAAAGCGAAAATCTAAGTCTGGTAGGCCCTTACCAACGTAATTGGACCGCCCCACGTGGCACAGCCGCACAGTCATTAGTTTGTGACCACAGCCCAAAAGCCTACACTATCTATGTTTCCTTTTCTACTAGGCCGTGTTTGGTTCAGTTTTCATTTTCACATTTTGTTAAAGTCAAGAATGGAAAATGGTCCTAGAGAGATTGTACAACTAGACCCAATAATACTATTTTTATGCCGACAGGGGTTGTGAGGTTGTAATCTTGGTCCTTATTTTCTTGACGTGTTAGGAATAAAATTGATCTTGTTCATAAGATGTACAAGGGAATGAAAATTTGCTTACGAGTATTAATGTTCTTCAATCGAATAATGGAATGAGGAATCAATACTACGAAGTTATATATATGTTTAATTTTAGGGATTGATGTGTATAATTTCGATTTTTTCTTTGATCGCACGAAAAGAAGTCTAATTAAGAATTTTTATTATTAAAACCATTAAATTTAAATGATTAAAAAGAACACATTCAAATTGTCTATACTTTGTAAAAGTTTCAATAATTGACGTAAACAAGCATTTATTCCGATATTCATATCATCTTTGCATATTGCAAAATAAGTACCTTCGGGTCTTATTTTTGAAGTGACACACTTGGTTAAGGGAGAAATATGTCACACAGTTAAACCTTAGGGCATATTATCGTTTTAAGACTTATTTCTTGTATTATATTTTAAGTTTGGTTGTGTACATAATGATACTATTGTACTAAGTGTTATATTATCTTTAGGGAAGCGACAGAAGAAGCACCATTTAACGTGGTGTTTTTAAATAACATTGTTGCATTTGAAATAAAGTTTGACATTTCTTCTTCGATACGTATAAATAGTTAAATACATATGTTTTTATAGATTAAGTTATAACTTTGTTCCCTATTCTCAATTGATAGTTTATTTACTTTGTTCCAAGTACAAGATCATACAAATTTTAATTTATCGTTACATTTAAAAGAAATAAAATTCCTAATCTAACTGAGCTGTGACTCAATTCTGGATTCCTTACCATTTCAACCATTGCATCAATATACCTCTCTGAAAGACATAATCCCTTGCATCATGTGTTTTGACTTTGGTCGAATCCTAAAACGCAAGAAGAGCTTAGCTAGTTCATTTTCTTTTTCTTATCCTCTCTTTCATCTCCCCGTAAAGTTCCAAAAGAATTGCGTTTTGAAAACGAAAGCTAAAAGCAAACATGCCTAATAGGCTAATAGCCAAGGTAGTGTTTACCATTGGTTGTGCACAGTTCACAAAACACCCCCACGAGTACACACACACAACCTCTCTCTTATTTAAGAATTTTAAGCCTCAGGAGCCACCAGACCAAACTAGAGTGACCCAGAAGAAGAAGAAGAAGAAGAAGAAGCAGAAGCAGAAGCAGAACAAGGCTTAAAAAGCAGAGAACCCTCTTGCACCTTTAGCTCGTGTACCGACTCACGAGACTCACAAGCAAAGCTGACACAAAGGCTCACAAGAAAGCTAGCTAGAGAAGAGGAAACAGCGAATGGAGACGAATCCAAAGAAGACTGGCACTAGTGGGGGAGAGGTTCTAGACGGTTCGGATATAATGGAGTTGGTTGAGAACAAAGAGGTGTTCAGCCACTTCGTGGACCATAAGTTTGAGGAGCTGGATAGAGACAGAGATGGTCAGCTTTCTGTGAACGAGCTTCAGCCTGCTGTTGCTGATATTGGTGCTGCTCTTGGCTTACCTGTTCAGGGCTCCTCCCCTGACTCTGACCACATCTACTCTGAGGTTCATTTCTTCTTCATTCTCCAATTTTTTTTTTTTAACATATGGGTTTGCTCTGGTTTGTTTCTTCTGTTATTTCTGTGTAGAAAGTTCATTGTTTTGTTTAAATATTAAAACTTTACATGGCTATAAGGTTCTGTTATCAACTTGCCAAACTATGAGTATTGTGGGAAAGTAAAGTTGGATTACACATTACATTCTGAATTATTGCTAGTGTGAAAGATTTATAGAGGACTGTTTGTATTGTTGGTTGTTTTTATAATTTTCTTGCATTTTTTGTGGGATTGTTGGGTACAATGCTTGAATTTTTTCCTGTTGTGAAAATGAAGAGGTTAAGCAACTCCATAACTGTTGAAAGGTTCATAATTTCCATGAATTAAGATGTGAAATTCTTTAGATGGATTGTCTATAGTTATGAAAGAGTTGTCCTATTTTGGTTGTGCCAACAGTGCTTAATCAAGCAAATGATATAATTCATGGCAGGAGAACTGGGATTGTCTTAAATTCCTGTTCTCTAACTGGCTAGGACTATTAGAAGCAGTAGTGATTAAGACAACTCCCTCAAATTAAGCTTGCAAACTTGCAACAGATGCATAAGATAAAAATGCCACGTCTGTTTTTTGACTTTGGAGCTTTTACATACGTGTTGTCGGTGTCACCCGAAACTCTACCGACTATTATCTTTGTATGAATAGATATAATCACATATGTTGTCATTCTTTTGTTGTGATGCCTCATATTATTTTAGGGTCCTCAGTCCTAACAAATTCTTAATGTTTAAAGACGGAGATAGCAATGCTTGCTTTCTTTGTTCTATCCAGAATTTCTATTTTTAGCTAGCTCGAGAAGCACCCAACCTATGATCAAACTTTGTCGGAGTTTTATATTATCAGACTTTGATTCTTCTAATCCCACTTGGGCTAAGACTTTGCTTTTTTATTTATGTCCTCTTATGCTAGGAGGAATCTGGTGACAAAACTCTCTGGAAAGTTTGTTTGCATAACCTTTATTTTATGTAAGTAGATTCAGTGTGACTTAAGCCATAATGTACCATTAATATTCTATGAGGGGACTAGTGCCTGCCTGTTTTTTCAAAGGTAGTGGTTTAGTATGGGAGTGGTCAAAAAAGCTATCTTTCAGTGTCTTGCTTTTGAGCAAAGTACCAACCTTACCTAATGCTGCTGTACTTTATTAACAAAAGTATATGTTACTTAAACAATATGTCAACCGTTAATCTCATAATGATTGCGGAATCAGGAGGAGAATTATTCTCTTGCCCCTCAAACAGGTAATCCAAAGATAATATGATATCTTTGTTGAAGAAATTTGTGATTATAATAATAATTAGGATCTTGTTGTTGATGGATGAGGGTAGATCAATCAAGATGCACTGGAAGTATAACTCTGAGGGAAACAAATCATTGTAGATTGAATCATTGTGCACTAAGAAAGAAAGCCATTTAGTTAGATATCATTTGAGAGTAACTGTATGGTGCCAACCTGTTTAAATCCTACCTCTTACATGCATAAATTGTACACACTGAAGAGAAAAATGTGTTTATGTGCTTAGGTATTGAATGAATTCACTCATGGCAAACAAGAAAAAGTGAGCAAGGTCGAGTTCAAAGAAGTTCTTTCTGATATTCTACTAGGCATGGCTGCTGGTTTGAAGCGAGACCCTATTGTGATTCTCCGCATTGATGGAGAAGACCTCCTAGAATACATCAATGGACCAACTTTTGAAGCAGAAATGGTGGCTGCACACTCTCTGATAGAGTCAGCTGCTGGAACCCTCCAAGACTGTATTATCAAAGCTTTTGAACTGCTCACAGTTGAACAAGGGATGCCCCCTTCATCAGACCCTTGGGTACTTATCTTTTACAATTTTTACTTTTAGTACCAATAGTTCTATAATCGAATTCAGTAGAAATAAAATGACTGCTGCTGGGTGCTGGTTCCTTTAACAGTGTAACTTCTTTTGGTACTAACTGGTTGACTACTCTTTTCCTGTCTTTGCCTCTTTGATTGTTAATTTTTCTTTAGGTTGTGAGCAATATTGTGGAACCTGCTCTGCAATCATGCGCTGGCCCTGACTGGAACAAGCCTGTCTCTCAAGAAACATTCCTAGTTGAATTCAAGAAAGTGGCCGAGCATGTGGCTCAACTTCTTAGGGAGCAGCATGTGATTGTAGCCCACAGTGAAAATACCTTTGATGGAAGTGGCATTAAGAGATTATTAACCAACAAGTTTGAATTAGACAAGGTTTTGTCTCATGAATACATCTTCTCTATATGTAGATTGGTTTGCATCAATTAGATTGAGAAAGTACTTTTTACAATTTGTTGTAAAATGCAGACATTGAATGCAGCTATTGAGACTCTGCCAAAAGATCGCACTGGGAAAATATCGAAGGAGTATTTGCGTGTTGCGCTGGATGCCGTGGCTCCATCAGCTGGTCTTCCGCCTCTTGGTGCAGTTGAGCAGGTACTCTGTCAATTATCATATACCTATTTTCATATGCTTGGTCTGAGATTCAGATACGCTTTCTTCAGTTGTCTTGAAGCTTGATCATTTTTTGCTATAAAAATCTGCAGATGGACAAGATTGTTTTGGATGTGTTCAACCTGACGAATGCAGATGATGCAAAGCTGCTTAAAGAAGACGAGTTCAAGAAGATATTAACTGAAATCCTGGGGAGTATCATGTTGCAATTGGAGGGCAGTCCCATCTCTGTTTATTCTAATTCAGTCGTGCACGAGCCCCTTGCCGCTGCTTCGACATTGTTGCAAGTACAGCCACCTGCCTAGTTATATAAGAGCTAGCACAGCTCTCTTGGATATATATCAAGCGGCACAGAGATAAAAGCGACAATAAAGTTTTGATTAAGAAATGATTACTACCACAAGCTTGTTGTGCTGCTCAGTTATAACTATATATAGTACTCATGCTAATCAGAAGTTCTTAATGTTCAAATATCAGATGCATTCACTTCTTTGTTTTGGTTGATTATGTTTGATGCTGTAAAGGCTTGACCTTAACCGTAAAATTTGTACACCGAGAAGGGAATGGAGCCTGTCAAAGTGGTAGTGGCTCAAACACAATTTCGCCAAGATACCATTTACCGCACAGACGGACCACACCACAAGACACACCATTGCCGAACCATGTTACTTTGCTCCTTTTCTCGTCAGATGTCAGAGTGGCCCCAACAAAGAGAAACACAAATGTGCAAAGCAAATTCTAATGTCAATGCCGTTTGGGTGCCTACGCCATTGGTTATATATACAACCACGTAAGTAGTACTCTTGGACGGCCGACGGCATTATGGTCCATCACATTCAATTGATCCAACACATTGCATGAAGATGTAGGCGGAAGCTCTAGTAAGAGTTATGACACCTTGGAGGGCAGCTATGAACGTGATAACAGGAGTCAATATGACCACCAGATAAAGGGACAGTCACCGTGAGGAACAGGAAGACTATGATCAAGCCTGCAACTGGGATTAGTGGCTTGGGATCAACCTCATGTGTTGATTGAACATGTCAAGGTGTATTAGATGTTAATGCTCAGTTCTGGCGGTAGTCAGACCTTGGTAGCGCCAATTCTGGGCCGATAGAAGAGGATAGATAGCAGTAGCATCACCTGTCAAATGAAATACACAGGGTGTCAGGAGGGAGACGGCCAATTCTGGGCGGCTAGAAGAGGATAGATAGCAGTAGCATCACCTGTCAAATGAAATGGGATAGATAGCAGTAGCATCACCTGTCAAATGAAATACACAGGGTGTCAGGAGGGAGACCGCGGTTGCCAGTCTTCGCTACTCCGATGTCTAAATTAATCAATATATTTATGTTGACAGTATGACGTTAGATAGATAATAAATACGTAATCAATAAAGAGAGAGGAATTGAGTTTTTATAGGTGAAGAGGAGAGTGAACTCCATTTGGTTTCAGATGCGGGACTAATAGGCATCAGTTTACACCATCTGATAGCTCAGCGAGATGGTCTTAGCGCGGTGAGTGACGTCGCGTCAGAGATGATCTTGACCTGAGCCTGTGCTCAGGTGATAGACCGTTTGGCGGCAAACTGGGACTAACCCCGATAAGCTAATTATGCTTACACTTGCTTGTGTAAGTACATTAGACATGTAGTTGCCACCAACTCTGCAAGTGCTCCTCTCCACATTTGAAACAAGAACAAGTAGAACGTACTGTTACAAATAATGTGGATCAAATACAATTTTCCATTATGCATCTGATAAGTGGCAGTCTAAACCGAGTGTACTGATCTACTTATCTAGCGTCTAGCGGGATATCCCTTAAGTTGCACTCATGCCTGCCCACAAATGACTAAGTTTGGATAATATTGGTGCAACAGGACAGGCAGTACAAGTGATGAGAATAGTAGACACTAGTGCTATAATAAAGTAAGCTGACCTCTGGTAAAAAATATTCATTCCCCCGATTCATTTATTTCCCAACTGTCATAGGATTTGCCCTAGGGAGTTGCTTTCCATTGATTCATTTGTTTCCTTCCGATCAGCTTGACGTTGGAACTCCATTGCTTTATCTACGTCATTAATTTAGGCAACATACTCTTTGAGATCCGTCGGAGCGTGGAAGTCGAAAATGATTGTAAAAAAGGCTAAGATCTCTACTACAGGCATAGTCATTCTGCAAAGACGAAGATGTTTGGCTTAGATCAATGAACAATTGAACACCATATTTAATTTAAGCGATACGAACAGTGACTAGAGACAAATCTAGCATTTGCAAGATTGGCGGCAATCTTTTCAACTTCTGGCGTAACCCGTAGGCCAAACTGTACTAAAAATGGTCTTTTATAGCTCATAATGTGCACCATAAATGCGTAATTACGGCGTATAAAAACACAATGCTCGAGCCTTAAAAGACCTAATTCAAGAACACCGTCAATGTAATTTTACATATGTCAATCACATTTTTACTGCACATGTTGCACGCGGTAAAAGGCATTCTATTTAAGGCGCACCCAGCATACTATAAAAGAGTAGTTGAGTTCCCATTTAAGGGCAATCTATTTTCATCTCCCAGCGTAACCCATGTAGGTCAACCAAAGATCGATAAATTACCATATATAATTTTCTCTTAGTAAGTGGAGGGACTAGACTACTGGAGGCTTAATTTTCTATATTAATTGAGCACATTTGATCCATGAAAGCACAAGCATATCTTTGCTACACAATGTGAACGGAAGCTAGAAGATCCTTTGTCCTTGGTTTTCTTCTCTGTCTTCCCCTGATGGCCTGATGTTCCTCTTTAATACAGATTTATCTCTGTTAGCTTGTGCATGCTACATATAATCTGAAGGGGTGAAGATACTTTGTCTGGAAATTATTCTATGCACCGACTGTGTAAATGACCCAACCCTTATAAAATAATCTCAACCCTTGATATTTATTATCAACTTTATTTTTAATAAACAAAAAGTGTATTTAATGCAATCTAACCATTCATTTATGTTGGTGCAAGTGCACGGCGGTGCTCTGAGTTTATCGTTGTATTTCCCTCATGAATCATGATGTCCTTAAATTCTTAGAGATTTATCTCTGCTAGCTCAGAAAAAAACTCTGTTCAAAAATGAAAGAAATATCATTTTACTCTCCTGTACGCATCGTCTACTCGTCTTTTGAGTTCCAAACCAGTTGTATACAATTTTAAATTGTACGTGGTTTATGTACATGTTGCTGGTTCTGAATCGTTATTTATTGATGATTTAATGCAAAACGTTTTACAGATATTTTTTAACTACTAATTAGCATCCGAGTTTATATCAATTAGCTAGACAATTGTCATTTACGTTTTTTTTAGAAACAAAGATATGTTTTTCATAAAGCCACTCTCAACTCCCCCTCTCCGAAACCCTAGAGAGAAAAAAAGTGAGCGTTATCGTCCCTGTCCGGCGGCTAGCCCTACGCCGTAGTCGGACAGGCTTTGTTGACTATGTGTGAGTCTGGTGTGTTCGAGGTGGCTATTTGGAAGAGGAAGGCCGAGTTGGGTGTTGGATTTTGGTTCTGGACTTGCGGTACTTGTCAACGGCGTGGATCGGCGGGGGGTTGTTGGCTTAGATAAATGGGGATTGGATCTATGCGGAGTGGATTGGACAGAGTTGGATCGGCGCGATGTCGGAGATTGACTGGCGGCCTTGAATCTGTGGCGGTGCGGGGTAGTTCGGATTGGATCTGGTTCTTCATGGATCAGAGGCAGTTTCATCCTCCTTTAGTGGTGCCCAATCTGGGGTGGTCGGTGGCGCGATCCTGGTTTGGTCTCTGGATCCAATCTGGGGAGGGATCTGATCTGAGTAGTTTTGGGCGCGTTCTGGATTGGATTTGCTGTGGTCGTGGTGGCATGAACGGGTATGGTAGTCATGGGTGGCAGATCTGGCAGGGCAAGGTAGTCAGTGGTCCATCGGCAGTGGGGGGTTTGAGCCAAGTTCGGCCTGCTAGTGGAGCTTCTCCTGATTGGGCCTCAACCTGCCGTGTTTGGGCAGGGGCTTGTTGCTCTTGGGCCTGGGTCTGTGCTTGGGCTCAGGTCCCAAACTGTGTTAATTTTATGTTATTTGCATGTTAAAATTAGGATTTGGTTTCTTTTGTTTTGTTTTTCAGCAATAAGTTACTATTATGGTTTTGTTTTAAGGTTAGATGTTGGGTCGGGTGTACTGCAATTTTGGCGTAGACAATCTTCTATTCGGCGATCTAGCGGTCGTTCCTGTTCTGGAGTTAGGTCAGCAGTGGTGGCGAAAATGTCTGGCGGTGGCATACTGGCATAGACAGTCATTCTTGGCCTTCTAGTGGGATTGTTCATGTCTGCTCTCGAGTCGGAGGTGATGGAGATTTGGAGCATTTGTGGATTAACTGTGTTGACATTAAGGTGGCTATGGTCTTGGGTTTAATTTAGTCTCAGGTCTGATGGTCCATCATTTATTTTTGGTCGGATTCGAAGTCACGACTAGTGTAGACTTGGTTGATCAAAGGCAGGTCAGGAGGACTCTGGGTGGTGAGTTAGTGTTGGCAAAGTTGTGTATCAAGCATTCACTGCGCCTGCGCATCTTGTCTTGCCTTTTGTTGTAGTACAAGTTAAGTCTGTAGTTGAATTGGGGCCTTGTTGGATCCGTTAGTCAGTCATTTTGGAGTTCCAGTGTGAAGTCCAGTGGCAATTTCTGTGTATGAGATGATGCCAACACTACTACAAAAAGTCATCAGATGACGGTGGATTTGTGTTGTGTGATGACCAAGCTCACCGTGGTCTAAGTGAGTGTTGTGTGATTGAAACATCAGACAACGGTGATTTCACCGTTGTGTGATAGTACTTTGCTCAACAGAATACTAGTTTCCGTTGTGTGAATTCTGCGCAGACATGTGCCTGGCATGGCATGCACGGGGATGCCGCGACACAGTCAGACAACAGAAAAGGAAATTTGCCGTTGTCTGAGATTCATAACACACAACATATATAACTCATTCTTCGTTGTCTGAGATTCATAACACACAACGGATATAACTCATTTTTTGTTGTCTGAGACTAATAACACACAACGGATATAACTCATTTTTTGTTGTCTGAGACTAATAACAGACAACGGATATAACTTAATATTTGTTGTCTGAGGTAAGTAACACACAACTGAAGTAAAATTATCTCCCTTATCTGTTGATTACTCAGACAACAGTGATCATTTTATTTCTGTTGTGTGTTATGAATCTCACACAACATAATTTTGTTTTCTTTTGTTGTTGGTTGTTAGTTCACACAACAAATATATTTGGTTATCCGTTGTGTGAATATTTTAATCAAATTGGGTACCAACCAGTGACTGTTGTAGGAGAAGCCTCAATTTTGAACTCTTTTATCATCATACAACACATGGTTTTGTACTGTGTTGTATGACTGAATATTAGATAGTAATTAACACATAAACAGTACTCTAATCCATATCATTCAATCACCATTTTTCAAACATTCATACATTCAAGATAGATAATGTCCCAAACAAGAAATCATTCCTAGCTACCTATACATGAAACAAAAGATGATATAATATCTTTTCGCTTCAACGAAGTTTCCTTTTGAAGAAGAACAAGGGCAGTCACAACAGACTTGGCATTTGGCCTCTCATGAGGTTCATACTGCAAACTCCATGACGCTAACCGCACCAGCTCAATTCTTGGGATCACTAGTCTAAGATTGAGAGCTTCTTTCAGCTGTTACAGATGAAGAATAATAAGCAGCAACCACGAAAACTGCAATGTAAACAAGAATAGCAGTCATCGGAGAAGTTGCTCTTCTTTCCATTTTGGAGGGAGAGAATTAGTCTGAGGTTGCAGTCCTGTAATGGCTCAGCAAAGTGGCGAAAGAAAGAGCTACGACGGCATTGTCTTTTTGACTGCAACAGAAAAGACCAATAGTTAACCACGCAGTTAACACATTTATTAAAAATGTATTTGGGACAAGGCAGAATTGTTAAGGAATTATATAACTAGAAGGAAAACAGAATGAAAAAGAAGGTCACAACACATATCACGAGTAAACGTTTCGAATTGTGTTAGGCTTCACCCTACTCCATAGTTAGCTTCATGGTTGATGTTTGGGTTGGACTAGAGGAAGCTAGAGGAAGAAGATGAAGATTTGCAGCGAGAATCTAGCAAGAAAACAAGTAACACACTTCACAATGGCCTGAACAACCATTGTATCAACCTGAAACAGAATATCTAATTACTCAGAGGAATACCTGAATTGATCATTGTAAGCATTTGAAGTTGATATTGCTTTCTGGAAAATCTGCAATCATACATTACAAAGAGCTATTTAGATGGAGGACTACATGCAAACCAAACAAGATATTTAAGTCAACAATTTCACTTCCAGCCCCACTTCCCATTCAACTTTAAATATCAACAATAAGGGAATTCTAGTAGTGTAAAAAGAGTGAAAAATAAGGGAATTCTATTAAGCACTTAAGCTCGTGAATCCTTTTAAGGTGTATGATTAAGTAGGGATAATTATCAAGTACAAATGAGACAAAGTAAAAAAGAAAAATTATCAACAAAACTATTTTACATGCAAACTTCCAATGTAGAGAAAAAGCTCTACAATAAATAATACAGATAAATGAAGGCAGTGTCATGCTGCTGTTTAGAGATTCCATTTTCAAGTTTATCGTCCACAAACACACAGGAAAAGTGACGAATGAGAAATAAATCACTTGCTATAAAATAATTTGAACAAAACATGATGAAACAACTCTAACCTGCATAGAACATGATCAGAGATACTAATCCCCAACTTTCTCAAAAAAAATCTCATCCAGGTTCAAAGCCAGGGCAATCAGAGATACTAATCTTTTCCTGGCGGAACTGTAAACAACTATAAATTATCAATGGTGAACAACAATTTTTACCACCTATGTATAGAAAGCTAGGAAGTAAATCGTCATCAAGGTGACACAATGCCACTCTGTATCAGAAATATATCATGTCTTCCTTGTATCGTAATTAACATTTGAAAAAGTTGTTCTAGACCTTCTGGAGGCCATTGATTCAACTTATTTTGAGTTACGTCTTCAAAAGGACCAAAGTAAAAACTCTGTTTTGAATCACCTGTTTTGAAATTGACACAAGAAAATTAAAAGCAACATCCTTTCTTCTTTCCCATTTAGCTCAACCCAAAAACAAAACCACAACAATCCCATAGTACTACGTCAAGCTTTCCAATAATACTTCAAATTGCAACTAGCACATTATGTACGCACATTATACTGAATTCACCAATAATCAACACCATAATAATCAAATCAAATTGCATCAGGCCTTTACCTTGCTCTGGTTTTGATTTCGCTTTTCGTTTTGCTTCTCTCAGATTTCACTCTAGATTTGGGGATCAAATAGCTCTTCAGTTGTGCCCCATCCTCGATTCTGAGTTCGGTCGTCCTTGAAGAAGCTCGGTCGTTGGAGAAACCACAATCTATTTCGGGGTCGAACCAATTCAAAACAACATTGTAATGTCAGAATTAGGAACCACACGAGTGCAACTTAAACAAGGTGATTAAGACAACTAAAAAAGAGTATAAGGGTTCAGAGCCACCGGGGCCTAAAACCTTTGGCTGTTTACCATCTGGGAACAACTCTGTCACAAGTTGTTTGAGCTTTTTCATGTCTTTGGCATATTGTTCAGCTTCTATTCTTGCACCTACCCCACTCCCACATAACTCGTTTCCTGTTAAACCACACGTAGTAATCAGATTAACAGACCAAAATTGTATCTATATATACAGTCAAAAGTAAAAGTGATTTCATATACCAAGCTCATATGACTCAACAGGGTAACCCTTTGAGATGGCGTACTCCATGAGATCACGAGCGTTTTTTGCGTCCCAATCACCAACCCAAAGAATCTTGTCTTTAGGGTTCGCTTTCTTCCCATGAAGGGCATTCAATCCAAACAAGAGTTTGGCTTGTGTTTGGTTAAAGAACTCATGGATCTCATCCCATCTTTTCGGCTGAAGACAACCGCCAAGGAACAAGAAAGGCCCAGAACCATCTTTCACGATTTGGTTGCAGTCTTTCACTCCATAACCAAAATTATAAATAATTTGGTCTTGCAATGAACCTCCAATTCTGATCCTTATTGTATTGAATACTGAAATTTAACACAAGAGTCAGTTTCTTCTGCAACACTTCAACAATATCAGTGACCCTAACTTCTACTCAAAATATTAAGAACCTACTCACCCTTTACTGCATTGATCAAGGTCTTGTTCTTCAAATCCTGCAAATTAGTTTCCAATTACGCAAGAAGGTTAACTCAGTTCCTCATCACTTTGTTAACAAATTAAACAAGATGAAACAGTGAGAAAGATATATATATATATATATATATATATATATATATACCAGATTAAAAATTCCAGCTTTTCCCCAAGGACATTGATTGTAATCACATTTATCAGTTGGCCACCAATCCAGGGTTGCACATATGAAATTGTCATCTGTGCTAGCTATCGAAACCACTCCTCGAACCCTGACATCGACATATTCAGCTAAAGCTACTGAGAACAATGACAACAGAATGCAACATGCAATAGCTCTCGACCCCATTTTTCACAGAAAGAGAAGCTGATTTGATGAATAACCTCAAGAACATAAGAGTACTTGTATAGAAACGAAGACTAATTGGAGCTTATCTTTTAGTAGCATATGGATAGGATCAGATCTAGCTATGCATTAGATATGTGTATCTCAACATAACTGTACTAACTCAGTCTTACTAGAAGTCTAGCTCATCGAATCCATATTGAAACCAACATGTTTAGCATTCCGTAATTTAAAACGCAACAACTCCATAACAGAACCAAAATAAGATACAAGATGGGCCCGAATTTACCTTGTTGCCTTGGGTGTGGAAGACTCCTCCAATTTCAACAAAACTTGAGCGTTGAGATTCTTCACTAGGGTGTCCAAGTTCTTAAACTGTGATGAGTAATTACTGCCCTCATTTTCTTGCACATAATCACCAACACTGCAAAATTGTTTAAAGAAAAAACCCAAAACCCAATTAACAACCAAGAATTCAAAGACTACCCAATTCCAAAACAAACACAGAATCAAAGCAAAAACCTACTTAAATTCACAGTGAACGTTCTGAGAAGCCCCATCAGCCAAAGCATCTACACTTAATGTTCCATCAATCACAAGACACTTCACCTAAACCTTCTTCGAACCCTTTTCTGGGTTCAAATACACGAACGCGTACTCGTTCTTGAACTCGTTCCATTTCTCAATACCCACTTCCTCTACAAAACCCCCCAAAATACACAATTTATTTAGGGTTTGGGGTTTTTAGGACAGAGCAGGGTTTAGTACAATTCAAAAGGGTGAGTGACGTACCTGGCCGTTAGATTCAGTAGGGTGAGCGGCGAAGCCAAGAATGAGAGTGAAAGGAAGAGGGAAGAAGAAAAGCTGGGAAGCAATGCCTGTAGACGACGAGGGACCCAAACGACACCACTTTTGGAGTATCGGAACACCAAGTCACTGAGCCAGAGGTACCAATCGAGGCGGAGAAAAACCGAAACTAGCTAGGACGAGGCTCAGGCTGTTGAGGATGGTGACGGCGTGGGAGAAGAGGCTGAGAGGATGAGAATAAGGAGCGGAGTACAAAGCTTGAAATTGAATCCATTCGCCGGAAAAGGGTTCGAAAGAGAGATGGGGTTTTTGTCCAACTTTGTTTGGAATTTTCAATCTATGAAGAAGAGGACTGAGATCGAGATGGGTTTGTAAGAGAGATGGGTTTCTAGGTTTAAGAGGCTGAGATTTCGTTTAGGGACAGAGAGAGCTGAGCGTCGAGCGTCAAGTGTCGAGAGGAAGGCTTTCTTCTTCTTCCTTTCTTTTGGACACAATGGCAATTAAACCTAGCTAAAAAATTTCAAAGTTATTCACACAACCCAAACCTTACTAACTGTCGTCTGAGTGCAGCACTAAAAATCAAAATGTGAAATCATGGAGGGAAACATGGTGCCTACATCATTTTGGCTCAAAATGTTGCCGCTCAGTTCCAAGTTCACACAACAGAAAATCTTAAATCTATTGTACAATTTCTATAGCTTGCACTAGGCCTATCTAGGGGAAGACATTCAAGCAAGCTTCCTCAAAACTTTGATGCTTAGTTTTTCAATCACACAACGGAAATAGTAAAACCCGTTGTCCTAGTAGCCCAAATTTCAGTGTTTCAAGAGCCAACCAAGACTCGAAAGTGGAGGGAAATCTGTCGCTAAAGTTTTTAAGACTCAGACGACAGACATTACTTCATTTCCGTTGTGCCATGTAGTTATGATAAAAAAGTTATCACTTAGTTGACATTCACACAACAGAATATAAATAAAACCGTTGTATGATAGAGCTTACTTAAACACACAACAGATGATTTCTATTCCGTTGTGTGATTAGTGTTATGTGACTAAGTTTTTGTAGTAGTGCAAAACTCATTGTATCCAGTTCATTATTAATGAAATTTCTTCTTGATAAAAAAAAAATTATGTTTTTCATTGATAAAATCAGAATGACATGCATATACGTAAGCATTTTTTCAGATTCAAGTCATTCAACCCATGTAGCTGATGGCCAAGTAACAATCAAACCTGAGAAACACTGCTCATTAACTACATACTTCAGCTCGCTTTAAGTGAGCCTAAGATCAATATTAATTAGAACGCCTCGCACTCACCCCTCTAAGTAAAATCATCTTTTACCTGCCTCCACTGAGCATGTAATTGTGGTAGGGAACAAAATGTACTTCTTGAGAAGCCCATAAAACGAATTTCATCAAACCTAGACTTGCAAACGACAAAACCAAAAAAAAAAATCAATTTCGACAACAACGTTGATCTAAGCTTGCTGGCATTTGTTGAACTAATTTGTAAATAGACCACCACTTAGGACCAATGAATTAAGGATTCAAACCATAATTTGGGACAGATCGAGCCAAATTGCTAAGTAATTAACAAGCAAGGGTGACAAGATACCCTCTTGAATGCCCAAACAAAAAGCAGGCCTGCAAGAATAAAACCAAGGTTCAAATAGATTACCAGGGTTCTTTTGAATTCGAAATGGTTTGTCAACCACTCAAAATCGTTGAAAGTGAAAGTGATGATTAGTCGCTTCAAACTTCTTGCAGGTCAAAGACTTGCCCAACAAATATGATTGAGAGAATTTTGAACCAGCCTCCAATCCTAGTCAAATCTACCGTGTTATCACCCATAGCCAGAACCAAGGAGATAATGAAGCTAATGATGATGAAATTGATGGTCATCATGGAAAAGAACTCGTAATAAAGAAGAATTTAGGGTTAGAGTTTTAATTTAGTCTGAAGACTTTAGAAGATGAGAGGGTTTTTTTTCTCTTAGAATTTTTTGGGACCAACTATACTTCTCGAATCACGTTGTCATTTATGTTATTATGGTAGAATTTCATATGATCCTTTTTTCAAACATTGTTGTCAATGGTCTCACAAAAAAAAAAAAAAAAAAAAAAACTTTTCTTTATCAATTAAACATCAAATTGAAGCCACCACCATCACCATCACCAAGGCATGCATGTCGTGAATGGTGGCCACATCGCCTTCCCCTCGAATAAAAGCGCAAGTTCACCAGTTTGGTTACCAGGTCACCTATAATTCACTGTTTTTTAGTGTTTATTTCCACTCTCTGGGTCATTGGCACAGTTTCCAATAAGACCTGGGTCACCAGGTCAGCTTGCAGGTCACTAGGGTGACACAGGGCGACCCAGGGCACCAAATACACTGTGTCTGTGACCCAAAGAGTGAAAATATACATAAAAATCAGTCAATAGTAGGTGACCTGGTGACCCACGGGTGGACTTGCTCTAAGAGAATGCCTGTCCTCCATGGCCATCACGCCACCTAAATTGATTGGAAATGTCACGTCATTACCAAGTCATCAAAACTGGGTTCTATGAGGCTTGTTAGCAAGCTAGTTAACGGCCAAATTAACATATGGCAAACATGTCCAAATTGGTGAGTATATGAGTGTTATTGATGATATTAACACTATATATATATATATATATATATATATATATATATATATAAAGTGACTAAATTTTTTTTTAAAATAAAGTACAAGGTAGTAAAATTAAATTAGTCTATAATTTGGTAGTTTGCATGGGGTCCTATTTCGTGATCCTCGGGGAAGGTGGTTGGAGGTGTGTCTCAATTACCTCTCCGGAACTTATGGAAGCTTTGGCAAGGTGATGAGGAAACATCCAGAATGGCTGCTGCATGCGCATAATCTGATTTGTGCTTCTCGAGTTTGATTGATCAAATATTCGTATCTGCTGCAAAACGGTCTGTTTTGCAAACTTCTCTTTATTGGTAGTGTACGATGGCATTTTGTTCTTACTTTTGGAGCTGCACGGCTATTCTTTCACTCACAATTTTGCTGCTCATCAATTGCTTGCTTAGCTCTGTATTATAATTTGATTAAATGCATCATGGGTTGGGGAAGGCTCTTCCATGCTTAGGCCGGAATTTCCCTTCCTCCAATTGCACTCATTACATTCTTTCAATAAAGATCGTCTCTTTCATTAAAAAAGAAAAATTAACAATAAAATACTTAACTATTAGTTTAATGCAAATCGAGTCGGTGTGGTACTCTTTACTAATTATTAGTGCATGTCTAAATACATAAATTTAGTGAAGGTTCTTGTTATTATTTAAAATGCTATTTTATAAATAAGACTTGAAGACAACCGTATTTACCTTAAAAAATCAAACTACGGATTTATGTTAATTAATTATACGTTGTATTCGATTTATATTACATATAAATTTGAGATAGTACATTGCTTTCCCCCTTGAGAATGGTGGAACTGCTGGTTTTCACAAATTCATATATATTCAATCTCCATCTACAATGGCAAACCCTCCTTGGGCAAGTTCAAAGAGAAACAATAGTAAACACTGCAGGCCAAGATGGAGCCAACCCAGAAAACCCAATGACCATCCCATAATATCCCCCCTTGCAACAATGCAGGTCCTAAGCACCTTGCCGGGTTCAGCCCCACTCCTGCATACCCGGACTTCCCAGTGACTGTAATGGACACAAAAACTGCAAGTGCCATAGCCCCGGCCACCACGAGACACACCATTGCTAAACCAAGTTCCTTGCACCTTTTCTTGTCGAATGCTACAGTGACTCCAACAAAGAGAACCACAAATGTGCAAACAAATTCTAACATCAATGCTGTTTGGGTGCCTACTCCATGTGTTGTGCAGCCACCTAAGGAGTACTTTTGGGATGCATTATGGTCCATCACAGTCTTGATAATAAGAAATCCCACAATTGAACCAACACATTGCATCAAGATGTAGATGGAAGCTCTAGCAAGAGTTATGACACCTTTTAGCGCAGCTATGAATGTGAAAACAGGACTCATATGACCACCAGATAGAGGAACTGTCACCATGAGGAAAAGGAAGGCTATGATGAAGACCGCAAAGGGTACTAATAGCTTGGGATCAACCTCATGTGAATCCAAGCATGAGATGATTGAAGACGTCAAGGTGAACATTAGACACGCAGTTGCTACAAACTCTGTAAGAGCTGCTCTCCACATCTGAAACAAGAGCAGGGACTTTTAAGAATTCTGTTGATAAAATAAGATCGTCCTACGACCTACATACATCATTTAAGTGATTCTCCCAAAATGATCAAATGGAGACAATATCAGTGAAAAACAAGAAAAGTTAATCTCTGTATTACTAGTAGCTACTAGCTAGATTAAGCTGACCTCTGGTGAAAAGTATTCATGGGCACCAATTGAAGCAAGAAATCTTTGCCTTAAGGAATTGGTTTCCACTGATCTACTTTCTGTACCACTTCCAACTGCTCTCGGCAATTTATGATCAGCTTCATGGGGGACGATTATCAACTCCATTGCCTCAAACTGATTGAAGAGGGATTAAAAGTTTCAATTTAAATAAACTGCTTTGTGAATCAAGACACATAGGAGGAGACTATAATGACTGCTAATTGGTTAATCCTCCATATCTAATTAATGCATGCCATTTCATATATTGTAGAAATTTCCGAAACAAGCTTTGGTTTTAGCCGCCCTTTCGATCCTAGAAGATAGGCCTGGCCAAGCATTGTGGTATTTAAGTGATTAATTTTGGCAACATCTTCTTTGATGCCTTGGAGCGTGGAAGTCGAAAATGATTGAGATAAGGCTATGCTCTATAGCTGCAGGCATATTCATTCTGAAAAAACGAAGATGCTGGGCTTAGATCGATGAACAATTGAACTGATACTAAAATTAAAACGATTCAGTGACTAGAAAACAATCTAGCATTTGGAACGTATAATGAGGACAACCTATTCATCACCAGGGCTAAAACTATGTACGTAGGCTAAAAATTGTTAACTTATATATGTTAATTGTCTTTTAGTTAGATCGAGAAGCTAGGTTGCTTAATCATCGAATTAAAGATAATTATTTCATGAAGCATACGTACAATTGTGCTAAACAATGGTAACTACTCAATTGAGGCACACATACATAGTGTGAGTCGTTCATGCTTCATATCGACGGTTATTGATCATCATTGATGTATAACCTATGCGTTTAAACAACTTTGAAGCACTAATTAACACCAAAGCATATAACAATCGATAGTTGTAAATTACGTACTCAAGCTGTGTTAGCGTGAGTCATGGTACAATATTAGGAATGAAATATATTGTAATTATATTGATTGTATTGTAGTTAGTACTTATCTGTTTTGTGTGTGGTAGAGAATAGAGACGTAAGTCAATTGTATTCCTGTATTTTGTATACCTTCTTTGTGAGATAAATCAAATATCAGAAAATTTATTCTCTCAACCTTGTTCTATTTGACTGCGCGCTGCTTGGTAGTAAATTACGTACTTAAGCTAACTATAACTTTGGCGATATAATTTTTTTTTTTTTGAAAGGATGAATAACGGTTGTATTAGTCCAACATAATTTTTCTAGTTTTTTCTTGGCCCTCCGAGCTGGTTTACTCTTTGCACAACAGAATGGGTGGCATCACTTTGACATTGAAAGTGACTGTGGCAGCAGTTCACAGAGATGAGGAAGATCTTTCTATCCTTCGTTGTATCAATGATGATATTAACACTGGTAAGAAATATATATTGAGGAAATCAGTGTTCATCATATGTTTTGTGAAGCAAACTATGTAGCACATCGATTAGATTCACTTTATTATTGTTAAACAGCAAGAAGCGTGGTTCGTGACCCACCAATTTACTGATATTTTTCCAAATTACCACCCATTAAGTGTTGAGTTTTAACACGAAAAGCCTTGGTGTAATTGAGTGTAAGCCATATACTTGTAAGTAGTATTATCTTTTGTCACTTTTCTAATGTATAATTTTTCATCTCCAACAACATATTAGTTGCAATGAGGAGTATATGTGGTTAGGTGGGGCTCCTGAAATTGTCCAGAATGTTCTATTTGATAATTGTAATACTTTTGTACATGATTTAGGCTTGATGTCTCCCCTGATGTTTGAAATGTCAAAAGATAATAACATGAATGAGGAGAGAAACTACCCGGCTTGAGTGCTTGACTGGGCTCTAGTATTCTTATGTGTTATAGGATAATTTTGAGGAGTGAATGAGTGTCCGACTCATGATATAGCTCATACGCATCAATCAACATCAATTAATAATCGTAAATTTGCCAATTCTTAGGAAGCATCCAAATACATACATTCATTTAAGAAACAAGATCAACCAAATTAATTCAAATTAATACATTCATTTACGAAACAAGATCAACCGAATTAAAAAATGTCTCTTTGTCATAATGACTATCCAATTCGATCTACTTGGGAAGAGTCTTCACATAGTTGAAGATATCGTGCTTGTAGCCCTCCACGTGGAAATGTTGACGGGGAATGAGCTTGACGTACAAGTAGAAAGCGAAGCAAGAAATAGTAGGCCCGACCCAAAATACCCAGTGGCCGGTCCAGAGGTGGCCCCCACGAACAAGTGCTGGGCCTAGACATCTAGCTGGGTTCATTGCAGCCCCAGCGTAGCCCTTGACAGTTGTTACAGAGGTCGAGATAAACACAAGAATGCCCACCACTATTCCGACGATAGAGAGGACCATAACCTTACCCATGGCGTGGGCTTGGCGGTGGTCGAACGCCATCCATATCGAAGCAAAGAGGAAAATAAATGTGCATATTATCTCGAGCCAAAGGGCCTGGCCTGTCTCGATCCCGACCGTGATGGGCCCTTGTGGGCCCGGAGAAACCACGGTTAGGGTGCAACCTCCAAGTGAGAATGTTTCTTCAAGGCTGCTGTTAACAACAGCCTTGAGTGCCAGAGCACCTAGAACTCCTCCGACGCATTGCATGAAAATGTACACGGCAGCTCGTGAGAAGGAAATGATGCCGACCAGTGCCGCGGAAAAGGTGATGACGGGGTTGATGTGGCCTCCAGAAACCGGGTTGGTAGCAATTAGGAGAATCGCCACGATGATTGCTACCAGGATTGACAATACAAGGTTTGGTGCTGAGATATTGGTCACAATGGAGGAGATCACAATTGCGTCTATGGCAAAAACAAGCACTGCCGTGCCAACCAGCTCAGCTAGAGATGCTCTCCACACCTGATAGTGTAATCACACAACGTTTTTCACAACTTTACAATTAATTAAGCAATTTCAAAGTTGATAATATAAAGAAGCTAGGTTTATTTTTTATTAAGAAAAAATCCTTGAAGTCACTATTCCTTTTCTAGCATAGTTGGGGCACGTAGCAAGATCCTAATTTGTTGGAAAATTATTACATACCTAGGGACTAGGGCTGTCAATGGGTCGTGTCGGGTTGGGTTCGTGTCGGGTCAAGGTATTTGTTATGTCGCAAGATACAAACACAAACCCAATCCATTTAATAATCGTGTCAAAAATTTAAACTCAAACTCAACCTATTTATTAAACGGGTTACCCATTTCCAACCTGCTTAACCCATTTAACTAAAAAAATGCATAAATTGATTAAATTCACTAAAAACTCTACAAGACGAAGAATATAAATAATTATATATAATTCATAAATAATTAAATCCAATAATTATAAAGCAAAATATTTCAAATTGTCTAATCCTATGATCAAATACTTCCAACGTCCAAAATTTCAAGTATATACGGGTTCACTTCGTGTTGGCGGGTTGACCCGTGGCCGACCGATTTATTAAATGGGTCATGGCGGGTTGACCCACGGCCGACCCGTTTTTTAATCGTGAGGGTTCAACCCGCTTTCTTTCGTACGGATTTCGAGTCGTGTCGGAATTGACAGCCCTACTCGAGACCTCGAATTCGAGGCTAAATGCTAATTAATTGTTTATTTTGGTCGTGATTCAACACTAACCCGTGGAGAAAATAACTCGCGCAAGCCCAAAACCTCACTCAAAGTACAGGAGGGATTGGATTTCTTCCCTTCTTCAGTCTTCCAATGTTCTGACCTGCAAAATCGTTTCAAGAAGAAAACATGAGAGGAGTACAACATTACTTAGTAATCAAATTTAAGTTTATATATAGAACCAAAGAATTAGAGGATACAAAATAGCAGCTGAGGGACAATGTGCATGGTGCTTACATTAATGGCATGGGGGAAGAGAAAGCATGAACTTTATCTTCCTCCATCGTTGGCCTGTTGATTTGAGCCATTTTCTCTTCTGTGGTTGAGTGAATTAAGCTGGAGTTTTCGAGCGAGCATTACAGCTAGCTAGCTATATATAGAGCATTAGAGTGAGCACGAAAGGAATGATTGAGCAAGTAGACAATAGTATCTCCATTGCTCTCAACTCGCGGCCGCCCTACTTATATTCATTATGTGATGGACACCTTTTCTAATATCAAGGCGATCAATAACAATGTTCACACGGATTTTTCTGGTTTACAATAATTTAGAGGAAAAAAAAAAGAGACAAAAATCTTGGTTAGAACTTAGAAGTGTGTGAAGTTTTAGGTGGACTCATATCCAAGTAAATTTTGATACACACACATCAGCTAGTAAACACAATTCAGTAATCTACTCTCGTGATATAATAGACTAAAAATGTCGATTAAGTGCTACATTGTTGCAATCGAAATAACATATATCGAAGTCTTCTATGTAGTTCGGATCAAAACACTAAAAAATACATGACCTATATTATTTAGTAAATAAATTTGATATTTTTTTTACGGTTGAAACTTTCATTATATTAATGAACCAAATAATTATAGTCTACATAGAACATACATCAAAATAAATAAAAATAGGCTTATACTGGTACACGACTATTCTAGAAGATTTAACTGCTCCAGTGCCTATTACAAAACATGCAGAAGTGCCTTGCCTTCAAAGAGAGAAATATATTCTGCAAATCACCCACGCTGAGCACGCAATTATGGGACACTAGCACTTCTAAAAAGACTCATAAAAGCATCAATTGCCAGTGCAGACTAACCAACCTGCAAAAAATTAAGCAGTTGCAATCTCCTTCCCCATAAAATTAGAGATATTAAAACCTTTAGAAGAAAATTTGATATATTAGTTTAGGGTGGTGCTATTCGCACACCCATTTTTTCTATTCACACACTCCCTCTATTTATCTATTATTTTAATTGACTAAATACTCGTTACTCCTCATACTTTTGCATGAAAAACAGTTTAGTCCAAAATTTTAAAATTAAACAGTTTAGTCCTTATTCTTTCTAATTCTCACATAACAGGTCCTAAAATCACTATTATACCCCTCACTTTTTATTTTTTTATTTTTCTCTCTTTTTATTTTTATTTTTTCGGCCTCTGTCTCTCTCTCTCTCTCTATATATATATATATACACACACACACACACACACACACACACACACACACACACACACACACACACACACACACACACACACACACACATATATATATGTGTGTGTGTGTGTGTGTGTGTGTGTGTGTGTAGAGAGAGAGAGAGAGAGAGAAATAAAAAGTAAGGGGTATAATAGTCATTTTAGGACCTGTTGTGTAAGAATTAGAAAGAATAATGACTAAACTGTTTAATTTTAAAATTTTGGACTAAACTGTTTTTCATGCAAAAGTATGAGGAGTAACGAGCATTTAATCCTATTTTAATTTACTTTTTTTTTACCTATTACCCTAACTACCCTCACAATTTTTTTTTATTTGGCAAGTCAATCATCCCCAAATCTTAAACCCTTATTTTCTCACAGACACAGAGAACTTCAAAACTCTTTGCTATTTTCTCATTTACTTTCCATCAAAAACTTCTCTAGCATAGTCATTCTATCACTCTAATGGGATGCTTTGAAGTTCATTTGTTGCATATTCGTAGTGCCATTACGTAGTAACAATCTTTTGCTTGAAGTGCTATTGTATTTTCTTTGGATGCAAGTTCTGTTCTAAGCGCTCATGTGTTTTCTTCTGCTATTGTAAATTTAACTTTTGGAGATGATTTTTCCTTGTTCTTTTGAGATTAGAAACAGAGGTTCCAAAGTCTTCTCTCTTGAGATTCCTTAGGATATTGCAAACCAGATTAAATATAGTGTTGTAGTATAAAGTACTGGTGGTATCATGAAATTTTGCTGAGGTAATCATTCTACATGATTTAGAAGATGCCGATTAACATTACTGACAATTGTATGTTCAATCATATTTTGATTATTCTGGCCTTGCATATTACATTCTTATTATTGTTTTATGTTTTTGCTACACTAGACATAGATTAAGGAGTTGAGAAACTTAGTCATATTATCACTCTACATAATGTTTTATGTCACTGGGAATGGTATCTTAAAACAATGTTCATTAATCAGATGTGAGAGGTTTTGGATCTCCTTTTGTTTAGGTGATGAGCTTATACCTTTCTTTAGTTTTGTATAGCAGTCATGACATATCTAAATCTCCAAACTCAGTTATATTGTGATTTTCGTCTGAGCTCTAAACTTTGCCCCACTAATTGTAGAACTTTTGACAGATTGCACTTCGTTCTGCCCATCAATTTTTTTTTTCTCTAATCAGCAATGACATTCACAAGAAAAATTGATTTATTGTATAATGATGTTTAATTCATGATTGACTTGCCAAATAGAAAAAAGAAAAAAGAAAAAGAAACATAATTACAATGGAGGATAGTTAGGGTAATTTGTAAAAAAAATTATATTAAAGTAATGGAAAAATAGAGAGGGTGTGTGAATAGAGAAAATGGGTGTGCGAATAGCACCACCATTAGTTTAATATCTCTAACATCAATTATTAATATAATTGTATTCATTGAGAGTATATATGTTTTAAATTGCAGATATGTTGGGATTGATATCCACAAGAAATGCAGATTTTTGGGATCGATATCCCTTATTCATTTCTATATTATTGCCTCGTATTTATGGCATGGGGAACCGGAACTTCTATCCTCCGATACTTAATACTTTATGGACTCTCTTTTGGAACATTGGGTCCCTAAGAGCAAGTTCACCCGTAGTCAAGAAACGTCAAGGTCGAAAAGTCAAAAATTCGACCAGTCAAGTTACTGTTCACTGCCACTGGACATGGGTTTCCACCCGTTTTTTTTTCTTGACCCGTCAAGACTGTTCATCGATTTCTTTACTATTCACTGACTATTTTTTTTTTTGGCTTTTAAAATTAAAATATATTTGATGATAATAATGGAGATTTATGGATAATTAATGTCATAATTATGCAATTATATAATCATACATATTAATTGCCTAGCCATCAGATCTGCCTTCACTATTCAATCCAACGGTGTGGATCATTTGACCGTTGGGCCCTCAAATTCCAAACCAGCCAATTCCTCTCTGCTAGGCGGCAAAACAGATGCAGACGCCAGCTGGAGCTTCCTCATTCGTCCGTGCGCTCCAGTCTCCCTCTTCTCCGCGTCTGTCTCTGCGCCCTGACGTCAGCCACCTTCTCTCCACTTCCGACGTGGCAGCTGGGCCTCTCCTTCGATTGGTCAAGAAATTAGTCAGGGCTTTGCCCTTTTTCTTCCCCTGGGTCATCAAAAGCCAAGTTTTGGCTGGGTAAATTAGGCCCGATGGAGGAGTGGAAATGGAAATGCCCGGTCACCACATCATGTTTCCCTGCTAGTGCCAGGTCAAAATGAGACCGCTGCACTTGCTCTAACTCGAACAAAGTCAAATATGAACGTGGACTTCCCTGCTCTGTCCAGATTATAATAGTCTATTATTGTGCGTGCGTGAATTTTACAATAATAATTTCATTCCTAAAAATAAAGCAAGGAAGACTAGAATCACGATAGAATAAGTGGGATTTGTAGAGAGTTGTGAGTTGTTCCATGGCTGAAAGAAACATATTCTACACTTGGCGTATCATTTTTGCAAAAGTCTATACATTAACATTAACCCATTGTTGTTACCAAGGTTTTAAATATCGGTATCTTCATATGTATCGGTACTTTGAAAAAAGGAGATATCGGAAATATCGGGGATATATCGGGGATACAAGGTAACAAAATGTCATTTTTGAAAAAAGTCAATTTATTAGAAATTTAGAACTACATATAAATACATATGAATGTCAACTTCATCTACATCCAAAAAGAGACTCTAGGTGGTTGAAAAGCCGCTCGCTGGTTTACGAAAATGCAATAATCAGACCAAGACATATGACCCATATATGGCTTTATCTGCAATGTCATCCGTATATGGTTCCTTGACTTCCTTCTGCAATGTCATTTGGCCTCATTTGAATAATTGAACCTTTATGGCTTTATCTTCTTTCTATTATTCAACTATAGAGTTACAAACTACATACAGAGTTACAGACATAGTCACAGACTACATAGTACCAAATCTCTCCTCACACAGATTTGCATTTAGACTTTTAGAGAATTACTTCTCACCCAAAATCAAGGATTCAAATTTCGGTTTCGGTTTTGATTTCGGTACTTCAAATTTAGGGAAATTTCAGAGAATTTCGATTTCGGTGGAAATTTCAGTTAAAATAAAGAAATCACATTAATTGAATTTATAAAATGATATTTTTGAATGAAACTTTTACATAGACTAAACTAATCTATAATAAACCTATTTACAATGTAACCTCTGTAAAATTATACATTATAATAATATTGTAATATTTAATATGGACGAATAATTAACTAGTATTGTAGTATGTTGCTAAACTAGTGTTTTTATCTATGTGTAATTATAAATGTGTTGTATATTGATAATGCGAATGTGATTTTTTTTTTTTTTTTATGGTTGGAATCTAGTGAGAGGCTTGGTTATCAAAACTACTACAATGTGATTCGATTTAGCTGGTTGTACTGCTTCCATTTAGTATCATTCAATAATGCTCCCAAATTTCGACTTGATTTTTCTTTAAGTCTCAGGATCTAACTTAATTGTTCAAAATATTATTTATTTTATTTTTTATTTAATATTTTATTTTACTATTTACCATACTGCCACTCAATTATTAAAAATTAACATAAGATCTAAGACTTTTACTATCTTTTCACAATCAAAGTGGGTTCTCTTAAATATAAATATAGAGATATAGATAAGTATTGGTTGGTTCACTAGGTTGGTTGTTGTTACGTCTACATTAAAAATGAGTATGATGTTTTAATCAACTAGTCAAAATGGGTTCTCTTAAATATAATATAGATGAGTGTTGGTTTGTTGCTGTTACATCTACATTAAAACGGAGTATGATGTTTTAATCAACTAGTCAAAATGGGTTCTCTTAAATATAATATAGATGAGTGTTGGTTTGTTGCTGTTACATCTACATTAAAACGGAGTATGATGTTTTAATTATATTTAATAATTTTTCATATTATATTCAAATAAAACATGTTTTTATGTTTTTTTTTTATATATAAAATTAAGTAATTCAACGAACTAATTGATAAAAGAATGTATCTAATCGAAAAACTATATCATGTATATAATCGAAAAAATCATATCAGTAATGTATTCAAATATCTTAATCTGTAGACTATTTCAAAGAAAATGAGTGAAGTGTTGTAGAGAAACTGAATTTGAGAGGAATTTGCTGTGTATTCTCATTGATAATAGGGGCCTCTTTATATAGAGGATTACAATGCATAGAATCTCAATCATACAAGGAAAGTAATTCTACATTGATTAGGATTCTAGATCCTTCTAATTAAATCATATTACCACTAGGTCAAGTAACCTAGAGTTTGGGCTAAACACAAATTAGGTTTTCCTTCAACACTCCCCCTTGTGTTGCCCAAACGCGGTGCTTCTCTCGTTGCCTCGTTAAAAACCTTGCCGAGTAACAAAAACCCAGTGGGACAAAAATAACCTCGGTCGAAGGGGAAAAAGAGCACAACACACCCTTCACGATTCGAGACGAACATGTAGACATCTCCCCCTGATGTCTGCACCTCCCCCTGATGACTACGATCATGGGAGTTCAGATAATTTCCGCAAGTCAATTCTTGCCACATGTTTCTCGAACGTGGTATTGGGCAATGACTTAGTAAACAAGTCTGCCACACTGTCCTCAGATCGAACCTAGTTCACTTTGATCTCAAGGAGTGTTGTTGTTGCTGATTATGCTTGGTGTTGTCGCTTTTGATGTAGCCTTGCCTCATTTGTTAAACAAGTAGCATTATCCTAAATGCTCGTAGGCTCATCTGTGGTAGACTTCAAACCACAACTTTTCGAACATGCGTAATTATGGATCCAATCCATATACATTCACGAACCACTTCGTGAAGAGCAATGATCTCTGCATTGTTCGAAGATATAGCGACTACGGTCTGTTCTGTAGACCTCCAAGATATCACGGTCTTTTCCCATGGTGAACACTTAACCAGTTTGGGAGCGACCATTGTGTGGGTCAGAGAGATACCCAATATCAGCAAAACCTTCCAAAACACATGTCGTTTTGGGATGGGGATAGAGAACGCAGGCCAGCGTTGGCGGCGTACCTGGTGTGTGATGGGTCCGAATCCATCATCTCTTTGTAGGGATAGGACAAGCCCATATCATTCATACATCTCAAGTATCGAAAGATATCTTTTACACCAATCCAATGGCGTCGCGTTGGCGCAGAGCTATATCTAGCTAACAAGTTCATGGTAAATGAGATGTCCGGTCTTGTGCATTGAACTAAGTACAATAATGCGCCTATTGGACTAAGTAAGGCACTTTTGCCTCTAGCACATCTTCATCATCATCCTTTCGACGAAGAGGATCCTTTTCAGGATCAAGACTACGGACGATCATGGGGGTGCTTGAAGGCTTGATCTTGTCAAAATGCCTAAGCATCTATCGACACGATGCTCAAGTTCCAAACTGAGACATAATCGTGTTCTCCCAAAATCCTTCATCTCAAACTCAGATTTCAGGTGTTCAGCGGTTTCCCTTAACTCTTTAAGGGCTTCTAATGAAGATCATGTCCAACATGAACCGCGATAGAATCCGAAACTTGTTATAGAAACGCGTGGGCATATCCCTTCCCAATCAAGTAGTCACTTTAGTGAGCGTTTCAACCTCTTTGTAAACGTGCTCCATGGTCTAGAGCCACTTGACTTGGGTAAATGAAGTTCGCCATGAACCTTCATGTATATTCCGTATCTAGATCCCTATAGAGATACGTAGTGACCATATTTGTAAGCTGCATGTTCAGTTATTCGGAAACTACCAAACTGACAGGGTAGTGGAGTGCAATGACATCCATTACGAGAGAATATGTCTCATCGTAGTCGATTCCATGGCGTTTTGTGAGAAGCCTTGCGCCATAAGGCGAGATTACCATCTCTTTTTCTCATCACGCTTTCTAACGAAGACCCATTAGTCAACAGGTTTTATGTTAGGAGGTGTTGGCATCTCTAGCTCGAAAACCTTCCTCTTCGTTAGAGAATCCATCTTAACCTGGATCGCATCTTTCCATTTAGGCCAAAACTCTCTACCTTGGTATTCATTCATCAACGGAGTGTGGTTCGATATCATTGGACTCAGTAAACTCATGCGCAACAAAATGCGTAACTACATCATCAATTATGATGGAGTTTCTATCCCACGTCTCATGTACACTAGTGTAAGTTTCATAGAGCTCTATATTCTCAGGAATAGGGTTTGACGTTGAGGCGTCCCCCAGCGATAACCATAACCCGGAAGATACTCATGAGACGGATTTTGAGTCTTGATGATTAAATGATTGGAATGTGCCAAAGTATCCTTCGAACCCACGGGCCTCCCACGCATCCTAGCTGGGGCCATGGCCTGTAACGCCAGAGTGCCACTCTCTTTGGCATTGGCGCCATGCCTACCTCCGTGTAGGGTGGCGCGTACGTCCTCTCGTAGGGACGTCCTTCCTTGCAGGCATGTTTGCAGCATAATTGTGTGATCTCGTCACTTTAATAGGGATCAAGATGAGACATAGTGGGGACAGACTACGACAATTCCTGTCGTTCCTGTTGAACATTCGTGTTCTTATCTCCCCCTAACGACGGGAAGACTGTCTCATCAAAGTGACATCCGCAAATCTAGCGGTAAGGAGATCGCCTAGCAAGGGCATTTAAGTGGCGGACGATTGTTGGAAGCGCAAATCCAACGTAGTTGCCCATTCGTCTGTAAGGACCCATCATGGAGCGCTGTGGCGGCGCAATTGGCACATAAATGGCTCACTCAAATGTGCGTAAGTACAAAATACGTGTACCCAGTCACTAGCTGTAACGCATAGGTACATTGAGTGGCGGTAGGTCGTAGACGAATTAGCATGGCTGCATGCGATATCGCATCACCCCAAGCGGATGGAAGAAGATTGGTGCGCATTACCAATGTTCGGACTACATCGTAGTCGTTTCCACGAGACCAATTGGGTGTGTACATGGGAATGTGATGTCCAACATCAAACCCATTGCAATATCCATCGAAAGTCTTTCGATGTAAACTCTCTAGCATAGTCAAATCCAATTGACTGAATAGGATGATTCGGGGAGTGAGCCCGTTGTCACATGATATGTGCTAGGAGTGTAGCATAAGTAGCATTATAGGTGGACAATGGCACAACACGTGACCGGCGTGTTTGCGTGTCAACCAACATCATGAAATATTTAAGCGTCCGCAAGTTGGTTGAATCAATCCACAAAATCCCTACGGATTCTTTGTAAGAACAGAATGAGTATTGTCATATCCTTTGCATAGGACGGTCTCAGTCCTAATTTCCATAAGGAATGGGCTTTGTAAAACGAGCGAGAGGCCTTAGAAGCAACCAATGAGGAGTTTGGTTAGGCCTAAGCGTCTGTAGCGCTATTAGAAGCAAAATATGTGACTACATCTCCCATCATGGCGTGGGAGCCATGGAAATTAGCATGTATGGCGTCATGGCCACAAGAGGAACAACCATGGCGTTATGCCCATGGTTGGCGCCTTTTATGGCGGCATCTTGCTTCATTTTGCTCAAAAATGATGTCCATGTGAAGTCTTTTGTAGACGGATCATCATATCATGACTAGGATGATCTATCCTGTCGTGACAAAGCCAATATGTGTCTAAATCCAAGAGATTCTCTCATAAGTTTATTGGATTAAAGATCTCGAATAGTGACATAAAGTCCACTAGAGAGACACATAAACGTCTCTAAGATGCGTCTTTGTTCGCAATCATTAGAGGTAATGCAAAGGAACTCATTTCCGTTCTCTACATGCATTTTCGCATGGAATTCGTTGGCTATTCATAGGGTACTATTTGCCCTAAGAGCGTAGAGAGCTTCTGTGACAACTGTAATCAAGGTGCCATTTGGCAAGTGGAACTTGGGCTATTCCATGTCCTTAAATTAATACGGATGGTCTAGCCATCGTAGTCACAAAGTCATATGCTCAGAATCAAAATTGAGTCATAATGAAAAGAACTCGAAATTTTATTCATAAGCCAACGAAATACATCATTGTTTCTATGATCAAAGAAAATCTAATCCAATAAAAGGAATATGGCAATCGCCTACATCTCTTGAAAATAAAAAGACTCAATCAAAATCGCCAATTTCTGGGTCTTGATCCTTGTAGTCTTCCACCCTTAGATCTAGATCACCATCTTGATCATCTTGTGCCATGTAATTTGCTTCCCTTGCTTCACGATACGTCTTGTATGCGTTTGCAACATTCTGGGGTGCGGTACATGTTTTAGCCCAATGTTCAGTTGATCCACATCGAAAACAAACATCATCATGGTCAGGCTCCCTTGATCGAGGCGCCATTGGGGCGCGATTTGAACGACCTATCCTGTTGGTGGCGTTACCACCATGGTCGGAGGCTCCGCCTCTCTCTCTCTTCATACGTTGACCTCTACGGTTCCGTGCACGCCTCTCTTGGCGATTTCCTTCCTCTTTAGGGCGAATATATGGACCAGAACGTCCAGAAAAGTCCCTATCCTTAGGGTTTCGCTCCTTGCGTCCTCCATTGGGGGCGCGACTATAGTTAGACTCCGGAATAGGCTTAGTTCCCACGGGTCTAGCATTATAGTTCTTCACAAGGATATTATCGTGCTTTTCAGCTACGTTCATGGCGCCAATGAGCTCATGAAACCTTGTGATACGTCCTGCATTTACATCAATCCGATAATTCTTTGAAATCATCAATGCAGAGACGGGGAAGGTAGAGAGAGTCTTCTCGATCAACATCGTATCAGTTATGGCTTGGCCACAATACTCCATCAGAGACTTGATACGAAGAGCTTCCGAGTTATAATCAAGCACAGACTTGAAATCACAAAAGCGGAGGCTATGCCATCGCACTTCTAAATCAGGAAGCAGGGAGTCACGAACGTTGCCAAATCGCTGCTCTAGTTCTACCCATAGCTTTCTTGGGTCTTCCTCATTGAGGTATTCATTTTGGAGCGCGTCATTCATGTGCCTTGTCATGAGAATTATGGCCTTAGCTTGTTTTGCTTCAAAAGCATAGCTTGCTCGATTGAGAGCACGTTCTGACCAGGCTCTTGGATGGTTTCCAGAATTCCATCAGCCTTAAGATGTTGGCGCACATCTCGGACCCACCTATGGTATCCTGCGCCAGTTGTCTCGAGTGGGACAAAGCTCAACTTGTTCAGGTAACTCATCCTGAAAAACAACACAAGATTAGGGTTAGTTTCGGAGCGAAAAGGCTACCACGAAAAACTATTAAATTTCTGAGCGTAGTCGCTTCCAAGAAATTAGGGATTTTCTGAGCGTAGTCGCTTCCAAGAAAATCCAATTCCAAGAGGGGTTTTGGATTAGATCGATGTATATGGTCGATCGTTTTCTTCTCAACAAACTCTAAGTTTGGAGGACTCTACAAGCTCTAAGCTTGGAGTGAGCACGAACCCCCACAGTTCGGCTTTTGGTCTCCCCTATGTAGAGAAAGGGGGGTAGAAGAAGGGATTTTGGAAGTCCCCGAGAAAAGAAGAAGAAATTGAAAAACTTCATAAAACGGGAACTTTTAGAAAAATGTACCTTAAAAGATGGTCGGAAAAACCGTCGCCGGAAAGTTACTGTAGCGGCCGGAAGTTACTGTAGCTGCCGGAAAGTACTGTAGCTGACCGGAAAAAGTCGCCGGAAAAGTCACCGGAAAAGTGTCCGGAAGTTGGCCGGAAAAGTCGCCGGAAGTCTGCCGGAAAAGTTGCCGGCGGTGGTTGACCGGAGGGTTGACCGGCGTTGACTTTGGTTGACCGGCCTGCTTACGTGGCACAGGGGGCTGACGTGGCTGCTGACTGGATGTCTGCGTGGCTTGCTGACGTGGCAGTTTTCTGGCGGCTCGGCGGCTTGCGGCTTGGCGGCTTGCGGCTTGGCTTGCACGTGGGCTTCGCTGGGCCTGAAGGCGGGCTTGGGCTGCAGGCGGGCTTGGGCTCGGTTCTGCTTCTCCCCTTTTTTTTTTTTTTTTTTTTTTTTTTTTTCTGCCGGTTCGGTGGGAAGATTTTCTGGTGGCCGGTTCGGACGATTCTAGGCCGGTTCCGGTGGAGGATTTTCCGGTTCCGGGTTTCTGGGATGGAGGTGCTGCAGGGATACCAGTATGGCTGCAGGGGGTGGTGAGGAAAGCTTTGAACCGGGCAGGGGAACTTTGGTTTCTTCCGGTGGCCGGTTCGATGGTTCGCCGGCCGGTTCTGGGGATGGGGCCGCCGGTTTCGGACTCCTGGAGTCGAGATCTTCGAGTTGGGCGGCTGAGGTTTCTGGGATTTGAAGGTTGCGAATTTAGGGTTTCAGGGTTAGGGCTCGTGCTGATAACGTGTTGTAGAGAAACTGAATTTGAGAGGAATTTGCTGTGTATTCTCATTGATAATAGGGGCCTCTTTATATAGAGGATTACAATGCATAGAATCTCAATCATACAAGGAAAGTAATTCTACATTGATTAGGATTCTAGATCCTTCTAATTAAATCATATTACCACTAGGTCAAGTAACCTAGAGTTTGGGCTAAACACAAATTAGGTTTTCCTTCAACATGAAGCGTATTATTTTTAAGGAAGTCCATTGAAAGAAAATTCCCACACAATAGTCCACCATCTTAATTTGGACGTAAATAATTGGGCAATTGTAGAACAAATCCTCCACAAGATATTGATTAATTCATGGTCAGAAAATGCTGATTGAGACACTTGGCCGGCAATAATACAATTTTTATTTTTACAATTAAGCTTCTTAACACACTCTCGTTCCACCATTTTTTCTGCATACCTTCCTCAGCAAGTGGGGGGTCGTTTTGGCTCTTATAAATGCAGCCGAGAGGCTTTATAGTCTTCACAAGCATTTCAAGTTCTTTCATTATTCTCAACTGTGCTGAAAGGTGAGTACTCCAATTTTCTCCAAATTTGGTTGGAGATCAATGATATAGATAAGTGTTGGTTGGTTGATGTTACGTCTACATTAAACAGGAGTATGACGTAATATCAAAACCCCATAAATGAAAATGAACAAGTACAACAAAAAGAATGTCATAAGAAAAAAGTACAACAAAAAGAATGTCAGCAAGTGGGGGACCGTTTTGGCTCTTATAAATGTAGCCGAGAGACTTTATAGTCTTCACAAGCATTTCAAGTTCTTTCATTATTCTCAACTATGCTGAAAGGTGAGTACTCCAATTTTCTCCAAATTTGGTTGGAGATAAATGATATAGATAAGTGTTGGTTGGTTGTTGTTACGTCTACATTAAACAGGAGTATGACGTAATACCAAAACCCCATAAATGAAAATGAACAAGTACAACAAAAAGAATGTCATAAAAAAAAAGTACAACAAAAAGAACGTAAAAGCTACTACAATGTGGTTCTATCTAGCTGGTTGAACTGTTTCAATTTAGTATCATACAATACTGCCCCCAAATACATGAATTTTGAAAATGATTTTGGTACTTCATCACATGGGTATTGTATGTATGTTGATCTCTTTCCACATGCAATCCATATATCGGATATTGTGAAATTACTCAATATGGTGTTTCATTTTATGAAGCATACGACATTTGAGACAAAGCAAAAAAAGGAATTATGTTATTGTTGAAGCATTCAACTTTGTAGCAGAAAAAAAGCAAAAAGGTGTTTTTGTTGTATTCAATTTTTTTTTTGGACGTTTTGTATTCAACTTGATTGCAAAAAAAAAAAAAATCAAAATCAAAATTTCATTTTTCTTCATGAAAGTATGAAGTAAAAAAATCATTGTTGGTGATATACAAATTTCACAAAAATTTAAGAGAAATTTTGGACAAAATTTCGGTGTAAATTTTTAAATATATTTTTTATGTGTAGATATTTCGGAAATTAAGAATTGAGAGGAAATGTACGGAGAATTTCAGAAAATTTCAGGAAACTCCTGACGGAAATGATATAGCATATAGATCTCGTTTCGGTACTTCAAAATTACGGAAATTTCGCTGGAAATTTTGATAGTTTCGGAGAAATTTGAAACCTTGCCCAAAATCACCTTGAGGATATTTCTCCTCACCTAGATTCGCCTTGAGGGGATTTTTTTCCTCACCTTGATTTGCCTTGAGGAGATTTTCTACTCACCTAGATTCACCTTGAGGGGATTTCTCCTCACTCAGATTTGCTTTTAGGAGATCTCTCTTCACATAGATTTTCATTTAGAGAATTACTGAGTTTTTTTTTAAATATTTTTACCTCAAATTTTACAGATATTTCTTCACTTTATCGGGGATATATCGCAAATATCTAATATATCGGGGATATTTGACGATGTCGGAGAAATTTCGCAGAAACGATAAAAGATAAGATATTTACCCCACTAGATATATCGGTTTGTCGAAAAAATGAGATATCAGAAATATCAGAAATATTTAATTCAGTCGTGCACGAGGCCCTTGCCGCTTCTTCGACACTGTTGCAAGTACAGCCATCTGCCTAGTTATATAAGAGCTAGCACAGCTCACTTGGATATATATCAAGCGGCACAAAGATAAAAGCGACAATAAAGTTTTGATTAAGAAATGATTACTACCACAAGCTTGTTGTGCTGCTCAGTTATAACTATATATAGTACACTCATGCTAATCAGAAGTTCTTAATGTTTGAGCCCAAAAGTAATTTTGGCGAAATCCTTTAGTGGGTCTGAGCTAGTGGGCCGATACCTGCGGCCCAAAAATGAGACTACACGGATTTGGGTTGTGATGTTGCTCATCCCGTGTTTCATAAGGAGATATCATCCTTAATTGCATGAAGATATGAGCGCTCGTGAGGGCGTGAAGATATATTTGCAATTAATACGTGCGTATCCTACTGCTCGCATCCAGCGATCACATCTAGGATTCTAAGAGGCAATTAATCTTTACCTATATTCTAGCGACGACAGAAGCGGATAGTTATCACCCACAATCATATCAATACTATTAAGAGTTTTGATTTGATTCAAGGCCAATAACTATGGCCCAAAATATAGTATTCCATTCATATTAGGAAAGTGAATCTGCAGTAGCCTATATATAGAGGCTAAAGATGATACAAAAGGGAACTCTCTCTCGAATCAATCAATCCCAGCGATTACAAAGCCTCCCCGGAGCAAACCCTCAACCTCGTTGAAACCCGGTGACTGCCCGCCAGTCCTAGTCTCCTCGCGAGCCGACTGTCAGCCTCACCAGATCAACCCGGCGACCGTACTTCCAGTCCCAGTCTCCCCAGGAGCCGACTGCGAGCACAACCGCCATTGTTACTTCCAGCGAAGCAAGGGTAACGCCATCGCAGCCCAGCGAAGCTAGAGTCACGCTTTAGCAAACCCGTGCTTCTCTCAACTTCCCAGTGATTGCTCTGCTTAGTCTACAACACTAAGTATCGATTCAGTGAACGCAAAGAGACCACAACCAAAGCCCTTACCCGCGTAAGGCAAAGAAGTCCTTTTCAGAAAGGCAAGAAAAGAACCCTGTGACGAGGTTGGTGCTCTCCTCGTCCACATCGCTTGAAGAAGAAGTCAGGTCACGGGACTACCCCAACGACTGCACCCCGCGGTGCTGGCATGCCTGCGCAACCACTCGCCCAAAAGAGACTGTTTGCACACCAGCTGGTTTTGGAGCCAAACACTTAGTGTTCAAATATCAGATGCATTCACTTCTTTGTTTTGGTTGATTATGTTTTATGCTGTAAAGGCTTGACCTTATCCGTAAAATTTGTACACCGAAAACGGAATGGAGCCTCTCAAAGTGGTAGTGGTTCAAACACAATTTCGCCAAGATACCATTTACCGTACAGACAAACCACACCACAAGACACACCATTGCCGGACCAAGTTACTTTGCTCCTTTTATTGTCAAATGTCAGAGTGGCCCCAACAAAGAGAAATACAAATCAACAAATGTGCAAAGCAAATTCTAATGTCAATGCCGTTTGGGTGCCTACACCATTGGTTATATACACAACCACGTAAGTAGTACTCTTGGACGGCATTATGGTCCATCACATTCAATTGATCCAACACATTGCATGAAGATGTAGGCGGAAGCTCTAGCAAGAGTTATGACCCCTTGGAGGGCAGCTATGAATGTGATAACAGGAGTCAATATGACCACCAGATAAAGGAACAGTCACCGTGAGGAACAGGAAGACTATGATCAAGCCTGCAACTGGGATTAGTGGCTTGGGATCAACCTCGACACCTCGCGTTTCCAGCAGGCATGCAATGATTGAACATGTCAAGGTGTATTAGATGTTAATGCTCAGTTCTGGCGGTAGTCAGACCTTGGTAGCGCTGGCCCAATTCTGGACCACTAGAAGAGGATAGATAGCGCTAGCATCACCCGTCAAATGAAATACACAGGGTGTCAGGAGGGAGACCACGGTTGCCGGTCTTCGCTACTCGTTAGACGGGTAATAAATACATAATCAATGAAGAGAGAGAAATTAATCTTTTATAGGTGAAGAGGAGAGTGAACTCCATTTGGTTTCTGATGTGAGACTAATAGGCATCAGTTTACACCATCTGATACCTCAGCGAGATGGTCTGGGAGCGGCGAGTGACGTTGCGTCAAAGATGATCTTGGCCTAAGCCTGAGCTCATGTGATAGACTTTTTGGCGGCGGACTGGGACGGACCCCGATAAGCTAATTATGCTTACAATTGCTTATGTAAGTACATTAGACATGTAGTTGCCACCAACTCCGCAATAGCTCCTCTCCACAAGTCCACATTTGAAACAAGAACACGTACTGTTACAAATAATGTGGATCAAATACAATTTTCCAGTATGCATCTGATAAGTGGCAGTCTAAATTGAGTATATATCAGTATCTACTTATCTAGCGTCAAGCGGGATATCCCTTTAGTTGCCCTCATGCCTGCCCACAAATGACTAAGTTTGGATAATATTGGTGCAACAGGACAGTTAGTACAAGTGATGAGAATAGTAAACACTAGTGCTATAATAAAGTAAGCTGATCTCTGGTAAAAAATATTCATGAGCACCAATTGAAGCAAGAATTCTTTGCTCTCATTGATTCATTTATTTCCCAACTGTCATTGGATTTGCCCTAGGGAGTTGCTTTCCATTGATTCATTTGTTTCCCAACTGTCAAAGGATCTAGGTAATTTCCGATCAGCTTCACGTTGGAACTCCATTGCTTTATCTACGTGATTAATTTAGGCAACATACTCTTTGAGATCCGTCGGAGCGTGGAAGTCGAAAATGATTGTAAAAAGGCTAAGATCTCTACTACAGGCATAGTCATTCTGCAAAGACGACGAAGATGTTTGGCTTCGATTAATGAACAATTGAACACCATATTTAATTTAAGCGATACGAACAGTGACTAGAGACAAATCTAGCAAGATTGGCGGCAATCTTTTCATTTTCCGGCGTAACCCATGTAGGCCAAACTGTACTAAAAAAGGTCTTTTACAGCCCATAATGTGCACTATAAATGCATAATTACGGCGTACAAAAACACGATGCTCGAGCCTTAAAAGACTTACTTAATTCAAGAACGCCGTCAATGTAATTTTACATATGTCAATCCCATTTTTACTGCACATGTTGCACGCCGTAAAAGACATTGTATTTAAGGCGCACCCACGCATACTGTAAAAGAGTCGTTGAGTTCCCATTTAAGGGCAATCTATTTTCATCTCCCAGCGTAACCCATGTAGGCCAACCAAAGATTGATAAATTACCATATATAATTTTCTCTTAGTAAGTGGAGGGACTAGACTACTGGAGGCTTAATTTTCTATATTAATTGAGCATATTTGATCCATGAAAGCACAAGCATATCTTTGCTACACAATGTGAACGGAAGCTAGAAGATCCTTTGTCCTTGGTTTTCTTCTCTGTCTTCCCGTGATGTTCCTCTTTAATACAGATTTATCTCTGTTAACTTGTGCTACATAATCTGAAGGGGTGAAGATACTTTTTCCCTAATGTTTATCGTTGTATTCCCCTGATGTCCTTAATTATTAGAGATTTATCTCTCCTAGCTCAGAAAAAAGTTCTGTTAAAAAATGAAAGAAATATCATTTTACTCTCCTGTACGACTGTACGCATCGTCTTCTCGTCTTTTGAGTTCCAAACCAGTTGCATACAATTTTAAATTGTACGTGGTTGATGTACATGTTGCTAGTTCTGAATCGATTATTGATGATTTAATGCAAAACGTTTTACAGATATTTTTGAACTACTAATTAGCATCCGAGTTTATTTCAATTAGCTAGACAATTGTCATTTACGTTTTTTTTTTAATAGTCATTTACGTTTTTTGAGAAACAAAGATATGTTTTTTATTGATAAAATCAGAATGACATATACGTCAGCATTTTTTCAGACTCAACCCATGTAGTTGATGGCCAGGTAACAATCAAACCTCACAAACACCGCTCATTAACTACATACTGAAACTCGCTTTAAGTGAGCCTAAGATCAATATTAGAACGCCTCGCACTCACCCCTCTAGCTAGGTAAAATCATCTTTTACCTGCCTCCGCTGAGCATGTAATTGTGTAGGGAACAAAATGTACTTCTTGAGAAGCCCATAAAACCAATTTCATCAAACTGCTTAGACTTGCAAACGACAGAACCAAAAAAGATATCAATTTTGACAAAAACGTTGATCTAAGTTTGCTGGCATTTGTGAACTAATTTGTAATTAGACCACCACTTAGAGCAAGTTCACCCGTTGGGTCACCAGGTCACGGTCACCAGGTCACCAGGGCACCAGGGCAGGAAACTATTCACTGCCACTGGATCTTTGCTTCCACCCGTTGGGTCAGGGTCACCAGTCAGTTACTGTTCATCGAATATTTTATTATTTTTTTTTTTGGAAAATGAGAAATGTATGATGTAAATAAATAGTATTGATAAACATTTTGAAAGCTACGAGAAGGAGGAGGAACAACAAATTTGGAGGAAGTAAAAATGAAATTTTTTTGTGTGAGAGGTAAAATAGGAAGTGAGGTATTTATAGAAAATTTTATAATTTTTTTTTAATTATTACCGTTTAGAATGTAACCGTTGTATTCTCAAAAAAAAAAAAAAAAAAAAAAGAATGTAACCGTTGTTGCTCTAGGAGCCTAGGAGGTGAGTTAAGAATGAATTAATTTGTTTTTTTTTCATCTTCATTCGGACACATTCAGCCACCGTTGGATCAATGGAAATATTCAAAACCAATGGTCCAGAAACTGACGCACATGATGGCTAATGGACAAAACCGTGTAACCCACGCGACCTGCAGCTGTCCCCGCTAGAAGACAAGAAACTGACGCTCACCTCCTTGCCTTGGCGCGTCCGTCCGCTTCTCCCATTTTGGGCCACGCTGGCGCCCTAGGTCACGGGCTCAGTCACGAAGTTGACCGAGCTAGTGACCCAAGGCACTTACTGTTGAGCAGCCCATGCCCGGTGGAAGGTCCAATTTCGATTTTTTGGTGACTTGGGTCACCAAATGACGTGGTGCCCGGGCAAGAACAAGCCCGGTGAACTTGCTCTTACACTACCACAAAAGTGGGCTTTGGATACCATTTTATCCCCACGTTTTGATTAATGGTGACAGCACCCAATTTTGTTCTCACTAATCCTCCCAAACGTGTGTATCTTTTGTGAAAATCCTGCCAAATGTGGGGTCAATATACTGTTGTAATATCACCAATGTTAGAAAGTTTTAGTGCCTCTTTAAAATATTCTTGTTATCTCTCTCTTTTCCCTTTGCGGTGTAGAACTCTCCCTCTCCCCTATTTTTTTTTCCCATCTCTCAAGTGTTGAAGAGAGCAGCTATCTCTTCATCACTAACCATCCTTTAAGAGTTGGGCTCATGTCCATCTCCATCTCCATCAAAATGGCGAGAATTTTATACCCATATCGAATGAAATCTCAGACTTGCACAAGAGGTACAACAGATTATTTCTCTTCGTTAAAATCTAGTGTATTTGCTCTTTAATGATGTTTGGTCGGCTTCGGTTTCGGTTTCGATTTTAGGCTATTGCATGCATATCTCTTGATGGCAGATCTGAATATTGGGTTTATTTCTGTAGGTTATCTCTCTTGATGGCAGATCTGAATTTTGGGTATATTGCTGTAGTTTATTTTTGCATCTCTCTTGATTCCAGATTATTTCTTTTACTTCATTTCTATGGAATTCAAATCATGTTCAGAATGTTATGCCTTCATCAGAGTTGGTTCGATTACCAGAATGTTTCCTTCGTTATACGCCTTTGCCTGAAGCAGGGCTTGTTTTCCTTACTCCCAACTGCCCATGGCTTTATTACATATGAGCACTAATAATCTCAGAAAGGTTTGAATAGGTTAGTCTTTGCCTTCTATTTTCTTGTAATTGAGTATTTCCCTAACAGCATAAGCATCCAGTTTAATTATCAGATAATTTTTTTCTTGACTCTTGTCTATTAAATATAAGTCCTCTAGTTGTGAAATGTCGGAAAGATTTCTTTCACCTTTTTCAGATATATGATAAGGAGCTAGAATTGTTGTTGTTTTTTTTAATTAATTTATTTATTTTTTAACACCTTAGCTACTGGTTCTAATTTCTAAGCTTACTCCTCTGTTGTTTGGTTCATAGCTGACAAAATTGATGGAACAGAAAGAAAGAAAAGATTTTAATATACATTAAGCAAGCCAAATGTCAGAAATTGGATATAATTTTAGGTTGCTATGCTTATTACAATCAGTCTTAAGTTTTACCTTGTTTTTAAAATTTCTTTTTTTATGTATGTATATAAATCAGGTAAGAAGGGATTTGAGGCTTTTACAATCAACTAAGTTGGAGGAGATTTTGGGCTGCTGTTTCCAAACTATCACTGGAAAGAGACAAAGCAAAATGTGCATCTATTAGAAGGTAAAAAATGAAATTGGAATTGTCATCACATGGATCCTATATAGATAAAAAAATTATTTATTTTTTGTCCCCAGTGGGGAAACTTCAGTTGTGTGCTTGAAAGGGTTGGAACTTTCATCGGCTTGACCACAAAATTAATCACCTGTCAAACCCTTTTGTCACAGTTTGAAGAGAAGAAAATGTGAAAGTGGAAAATATAATTCATGGAACGACTTCTGGGAGCTGCACGTCTTCTATCACAGGTGTTTCTTGCTTTATCATATGAATTCGGTTTTATCTTCTTTAACTGCACTTGTTGTATGGTTAACATTGTATTATTGACTATCATATATCGATGGAGATCCAAAATCGAGATTTGGATC
The DNA here is from genome assembly GCA_024704745.1 of Rosa lucieae. Taxonomy (NCBI): domain Eukaryota; kingdom Viridiplantae; phylum Streptophyta; class Magnoliopsida; order Rosales; family Rosaceae; genus Rosa; species Rosa lucieae. The sequence goes on along the minus strand of CM045497.1, from coordinate 4,161,273 downwards.
AGATTATTCATCTGGAATTGATGGAGATCTGCACACCATGAGGTTGCGTCAGATCTTCACCTTGAGGCTCGGTCTCATGCATTGCATGGCCATCTAACCGATTTTCGAAGGTTCATAACTTGAGATCTCTTCTCTCAGTTTATTATTTAGATATGGGTTATCATGTCCATGTGGATTTGGAAAATGATTTCTCTTTCCTTGAATCAATTTTAGATTTGTGAAATTTCTATTTTTTCTTTTCTTTTTATGGTCAGATTGATTTGATTCAGATTTACTGCTTTTGTTTGCATGTGAAACCATTATCGTGGATGGATCATAAATCCTTAACTTGCTCTTACATCCCTTGAATTTATATAGCAGATACTATACGTGCCTTGATGCTCACTTTTTGTTTGCAAAAATCCTCATTTCTTTACTTGTTTTTCAGTGTTGTTCATCACGTACTATTGGCTTCTTCCATGTTGGGGTATCCAAGATCTTCTGGTATCTGACCGCCCATATATTCTGTTCAGAAACATATTTCAATTCTATGGAAGCAGTACATGTATGTAATCTTCTGATTATAAACTGTCTTTGGCATTGTATTTTATTATTGCTTTTTAGTTTTTCTCAATGGTTCACCTGGAATTCTTGTGTTAACCTGCATGTGTTTAGGATATTTGCAAACTCTAGTAATAACGGAAGCAGTGAGCAACCTCTTGGTATTTTACCTCATCAAATCCATGGTTCCCTAGGACACTTTTCACAGGACACTTGTGGGCCACTCCTCAGACAGTTTTGCACGATTTGCTGCAGCATTGTAAGTTTTACGTTGAATCATCTATTTATATAAAACTTATATGGGTTTATATTTAGTAATTGGTGAAAATATGAATTGCAATTACAACCATCCATTGCATCTGATTCAACAAAACTTCTAGTTTTCAGTACTTGTACCTGGTAACAGTCTAGCAGGCATCTCATTCTATTTCTTTGTGTCAATAAAACTAGAGAACTACCTCTAGAATATGTTTTCTAGGTATTGAGTTAGGCGAGAATGAGAATAGGATTTCTTTATGCAAGCAGCAATGCATTTTTAGGGTGTTGTTGATGGCCCCTGATCCCTGATAATAAACGTTTTTAGCCACGACATATTTACAAGAAAACTTCATTGGCATGAAGAAAAGGAAACGCTTCTTTGTTCTTTACTTGTTCTGTGAGGAGCATGTCTGTATACCGTATTTGATCAGCGAAAAAAAAAAAAAAAATTCAAAGGCTCATGTTCTGTGGTTTATGCTCCATACCTTATTACGATTTTGTAAAACTGTCTACTGCTCAATTGGGAAGTACTGAAATTAGAAGTGAAGATCTTGAGTCACTTGCTTATAGACTTACTCCACTGGTTTAGAGGGAGAGAAAACAGTTTGTTTACTGTCTTTCTTTTTGCACAGAAATAGAGGACATTGTAATATAACAAGAAGAGGATAAGGGCCTCTGAAGAGTTATTATTGTCTGTCGACATGACAGCTCGGATAGTCTCCTCCTTACTCTCTCGCTCTCTCTGCTAGGTCTGCTTCTAATCTTCTCTCTCAAGGTGACACCACCTTTACCTTTGTATTCTTTACTTTTTGCAGTCTTTTGTTTAGCTCTCATGGCTTTTCTCTTTCCTCTGTTTACCTTTCACGAATTTATGTAATGAAATTGTTTCTGATGTGATCTTCAGGGAGAAGTGTCAGTAGATTTAGCACTGCTGCAGTAAGTGAAGAGTTGATCACCCCACCTGTTCATATGAATTGGTTAGTTTGTTTCACTATACTTTTTATAGAGTGCTAGTTATCTTGGCTCCCTGTCTCACTTCTATGGTTTTGGTTCAGCTTGGTATGTATTAAATATATTTTAAGAGTTTGATGTTGTCTTTTCAGGCAGCCAGATTAAACAAAATTACATACTTTCCAGGTATGGATCTTGCTTTTTATTTCTGTGCTTCACTGTCTTTTTCATGCTAGGAGTTATGATTCGAGTTTTGTATATTAGCCAATGAGTTGCAGACTATTTTGTGACTTAAGTATTCCTTTACATAGGTTGGGACGTGCTACATATGAATGCTAGAAGATGTAGGCAGTTTAAGTATCCCTCGTCTTATAGTGCACTTTAATTAATCGCTTTAATTAATTATCAACTAGTTTAGTTTCCCATGCATCTCATTATAGGTGTTAAGTTTAAATTAGATTATTTTGTACTTCAATTATGTTGCTTGAAGCCTTAAACATGTTGCTGGAAGTCATCAATCGTCTCTCTTTAGGTGCATGCATGTTTTTGTACTCTGCCCAAATGTACTGAACTGTATTACAAAGTGTTCAGTTCAATTATGAGTTTTCTTTATTCCACACGGTGATGTGATTGCTAATTGAGAATTTAATGCATTTTTATGGTTTGATACTTCAATCTAAATTTCAGGCTCAGAAATCATTGATGTTGAACAGCAGCAGAGGAGCAATGGTGACAGCTTTTTCGATATTGAAGAGCTCCTGCAGATTGGGACCAGATGCAGAGGGGTGTGGTTTCTGCTTTTGAAAGTAAAAGAAAAAATATATTGGTTATGTTGTGCATCAAAATTATGAATATGAACTGCAATACGATAGGAATTAACTGAATTATATCCAACCAAGCAGCTTAAGAAGGTAATAGTTACACTTCCTTTTTGTTGTGTTAGTCAATGTATTGGTTTGTTCAGTATTATGGCTTGAGAGAGATTTTGGACCGTGAGTTCCTGAAACAAAAGGCTACTTGAATTTTGTACCATTCCACAGGATTTCGATTTCATATTGTCTTTTTCACACTATTGATTTCAGCTGCTGCTAGAATAGATGTTTTTTTTATTTTTTTTAAAAGAAATATAGTCACCAATAGAATTGGTGTGGTGCTAATTGTAGTGATATACCCAGGCTGACTATTCAACCATATATTCCACCAATCACAACATTGGTGTGGTGATCCATAGTCACCAATGCATGAACAGTACCCATCAGTTGAGGCACCAAAAAAATGATAGTGAGCCCATGGGTAATTGTCACACCACTTTTAGCAACCAAAACAATAATAGTGAGTGGGTTGGTGTCTATTGGCTTTACACACCATTCATTGGTGGTCTGAAGCCCAATACACACCATTAATAATAGTGTCTAAAGCCCAATTTTGTGGTAGTGTTAGGACCAATGAATTAAGGATTCAAACCATAATTTGGGACAGATCGAGCCAAATTGCTAAGTAATTAAAAAGCAAGGGTAACAAGATACCTCTTGAACGCCCAAACAAAAACAGGCCCCTGCAAGAATAAAACCAAGGTTCAAATAGATTACCAGGGTTCTTTTGAATTCGAAATAGTTTGTCAACCACCCAGATTCGTTGAAAGTGAAACTGATGATTAGTCGCTTCAAACTTCTTGCAAGTCAAAGACTTGCCCAACAAATATGATTGAGAGAATTTTTGAACCAGCCTCCAATCCTTGTCAAATCTACCGTGTTACCACCCATAGCCAGAACCAAGGAGACAACGAAGCTAATGATGATGAAATCGATGGTCATATATCATGGAAAAGAACTCGTAATAAAGAAGGATTTAGGGTTAGAGTTTTGATTTAGTCTGAAGACTGTAGTAGATGAGAGGGGTTTTTTCTCTTAGAATTTTTTGGGAGTAACTATACTTCTTGAATCACGTTGTCATTTATGTTAGAGAAAATTTTGCAAACAGTACACCAAGTAAATGTCACTAATAATTTCTATACATAAAGTTCCAAACCAAACATTTTGATACACGGAATTTGAAGACCGACCCACTTTCCGTACACGACGTCAATGACGCCGTGAGATCTCGGCCAGCTGGCATATTTTTTGGGGCAAATTGGTCTCTATCTGTTTCTTACTCTGGCCACCCAACTCTATCTCTCTCTCTTACTCCGGCACATCCCGATTGAATCCGAAATCTTCGAAATTCTGGCAACAATTGTAGCCATTTTCTTCCTTGCAGCAGAGTCCTTCACTCCCCCAACAGACAATCTTCTCCCTGGAGAAATCCACCACCAGATGCTCCGGTGAACCGACGAAGGGGTGGCAGCCAGCGATGGGGCTGATTTCGGCGACGCGCGGAACCGGAGAGTCGAAATCGAAGCGGTCGACGTAGACGAACTGGCCGAGCTGGAGGCAGTTGGCGAGGATGAGATCGGTGTCTTTCTCGGAGAGGGAGACGTAGGTGGAGTTGAGGGAGTCGGAGAGCTGGACATAGAAGCCTTGGTTGGGCCAGAGGTCGTCAGAGTCGGCGAGGGCGGGGACTATGCCGATGACTTGGAGCAGGGCAGAAAGGTGGTCGCCGGTGACTTTGGTGGCGGAGTTCATGGACTGGAAGAGCCGGGAGTGGGTGACGCCAGTGGGGGTGAGAGAATCAGAGAGAGGATTGGGATTTGGAATGTGGAGGACATGCGGTGGTCGCCGGGATTGAGCTTTTTGGGTTTGGGTGTTTGGGGGGGGGAGGGGAGCTAGAGAGATCTGTTTTTCCTTGTTTTTTTTTTTTACACCAAAAAAATGAATAAGAGTATGAGAGTACTAAATTACCCTTTAATAAATGAACAATGACATAAGAGTTAACGGCATTATTGACGTCGTGTCTACATAGTGGGTCGGGCTCAAAAGTCTATGTAACAAAATGTTCGGTTTGAAACTTTATGTATCGAAATTATTAGTGGTCTTTACTTGGTGTACTGTTTGCAAAATTTTTCCTTTATGTTATTATGGTAGAATTTCGTATGATCCTTTTTCCAAACATTGTTGTCAATGGTCTCACAAAAAAAAAAAAAAAAAAAAAACTTTGCTTTATGATTAAACATCAAATTGAAGCCACCACCACCACCATCACCAAGGCATGCATGCATCCGTGAATGGTGGCGACAACGCCTCCCCCTCGAATAAGAGAATGCCCCGTCCTCCATGGCCGGCCATCACACCGCCTAAATTGATTGGAAATGTCACGTCATTACCAAGTCATCAAAACTGGGTTCTATGAGGCTTGTTGGCAAGTTAACGGCCAAATTAACATATGGCTAACATGTAGACTAATTTGATCAAATTGGTGAGTATATGAGTGTTATTGATGATATTAACACTATATATATAGTGACTAAATTGTTTTTTAAAATAAAGTACAAGGTAGAAAATTAAATTAGTCTATAATTTGGTAGTTTGCATGGGGTCCTATTTCGTGATCCTCGGGGGAGGTGGTTGGAGGTGTGTCTCAATTACCGCTCCGGAACTTATGGAAGCTTTGGCAAGGTGATGAGGAAACATCCAGAATGGCTGCTGCATGCGCATAATCTGATTTGTGCTTCTCGAGTATGATTTATCAAATATTCGTATCTGCTCTGTTTTGCAAACTTCTCTTTATTGGTAGTGTACGATGGCATTTTGTTCTTACTTTTGGAGCTGCATGGTTATTCTTTCACTCACAATTTTGCTGCTCATCAATTGCTTGCCTAGCTCTGTATTATAATTTGATTAAATGCATCTTGGGTTGGGGAATGCTCTTCCATGCTTAGGAATTTCCCTTCCTCCAATTGCACTCATTACATTCTGTTGATACCCAAATTTCCACAAGTTCAAATTTAATGAGTGACAAGTAAAGGGGGCGAGTCATCAACCTCATGACCTAATTAGACCTTCAAGCAAGCCCACTTCATGTCAAAAAGAGGCCCTCTAGTTAGCAAGAGATGCGACAATCCCAAACACTCAAATGACTAACATGCATTTTTAAAGAAGCCGACACGCTTATTTACCGTGCGATACGCGTAGACCCAAGCTACGTTTTGGGGCTTATACGGAAGGGCGTTGTAACGCTCCAAACTGCACCTCATCAGCTTGAGCACGTCACAGTGCCGTGTGTCTCTAAGACATAAACTGAATGTTCAGTTTACATCCTAAAAACCCACAAGGCATTTTAGTTAAATCGCTTTTCGTAAATCGCGTAGCGGAAACGTCGAAATACTTTTTGAGGTGAAAACTTTTTAGAATCATTTATCAAACTTATTCGTCTAAAGTGCTTCTAGATCACCGCTAGGGTAAATAAGAGTTGGCACACTCCGATACAAGACGAAATAAGGAATAACAAGTTCCAAATTAACGACTCTCAAGAGATAGAATTCAAGACTAGACACGGAACCTGAGTTCAGTTACTACTATTCACCGAAGCTATCTCCGCGCACCCTGCTCCGTCCGTCAATCCCGTCACCAGTGCACAGTACCTGCATCCACACTGTTGTAGGGGTGAGCTTTCGTCCTCGCTACTCATTGGGAAATCATCTCGACTAGGTTTGAAAACAATGTAGTATTGCTTTGTGGCCACAGTATAAAAACATACTCAAAACCATGTCATTTAAAGAATGACAAACTTTAAAATATTTTTCAACTCGAAAACCGATGCATGATACTTAAATAAATACGACGTCAAATCCAAGTATTACCTAATGGCCGGTCCCATAGACCCACTACACGCCCATACCTCAAATTAATTTATAACCAGGTAAGTGTAGCGAGAGCGTCCGCTACCTAGCTACACATACGGATCGGGTCGTCATTGCGATCCCGCACCGTCCGACCGGTGTAACTAACCCTCTGGAGGTTAAGGGGATCGAACCCAAGGAAGTCAGAGCCACCTTTCGCTCTCAAGCCATCACATCTCTCACGGTTTGGTTAGTATGCATTGCATTTTAACATAACCAAACCGCAGGTCTTAACATGCATCATTTAATAAAAAGCGTAATATAATAAAACCGCTAATCGAGGAGAGTCCCGAATCCCCTACCTGGATTCCGATGCTTTTCTTCACGTACTCTGAGAGTCATGAACCTTCCGTTCCTCGAGTAACTGGAGTCCTAGATTCCGACACGATTTCATATCAATAACACTTTCTTACGGAAATAATTATATAAACCTCGACAAATTAAATTGTCCGACCATTCCCTAGTTTGACCAAAATTTACCAATAAATATATGGAGTCTCTGTCCAAGCTTATAAATTAACCTCAACCTTGTATTTGTATTTAATTGTGCTGCTCACTGCACATATATTAAATAGAACCAATCTCTACATTTAAACCACTTAATCCCAAGGATTGAACAATGTGGTACTTAACTCCTTTAAAGGCAACGTGACCTTTTTAACATTTTTGTCACTACTTGCATAATTAGGATATCAATTCCACCCTACAAATGGAACTGGTTTGCAACTTTTGTCATTCTTGTAAATATGATGCAGCATATTTCCAATTGATCAAAACCATATCAAGTGATCATTACATACGCACAGTAGCCTAGTAATACTTTCACAGTTTCACCAAAATATACCCGTGCCACATACGTTCAAGTCTAACATTAATTGTCCAAAGTGATCTCCCACTTACCTTATAAATTCTTTATTTTTAACTCCTTCTTCCTGCTGCGTTGTTGGATCTTACCTCTTTCTGTTTCCTTCTCTGTTTACCTTCATCGTCCACCGCTCTCCACCCTTCTCAATTCTGACTTAATGGAAATCCTTATATTGCTTCTCAACCCAATTAAGTTTCAGTTTCCCGTCATCACCGTGTACAGTGAGCTCGTCGATATATACCCGGAAACAACCAAAACATCAATTCATCAAAATCCATCCAAAACTGAAAAATAAGTATACCAGTACGTAGAGCTCACCGAGAGGATCGATTCCATACCAGATGCAGCCCCGAAGATCGCCGGAAATTGCAGGAAACTTCGCCGGAAAACCCGAAGCTTTAGGGCTTCGATTCTCTCTCCTCACTCCATGCATGGATGATCCGTAACCACAGGAGGAACCACGACGATGAGAGGCGTCGAAAGTGAACGGTGCACCGCCGTATCGTCGCCGGAAGAGGAAGTTATGGCCGGGTTCAGTCGCCGGGTCGAGAATCCGGGTCGAAGAGCCCAGAGACCTCTCGATCATTCTGGGACATTTGATCTGATCCAGCCCTATTTATAGCCTCCCTTAATTGAATTTCAACGGCTATGATGAAGCGGTGAGAATTTGGACGCCTCAGATTGTACCGTGGGTTTTCTCTTTACTTAAAATGAATTTCTATAATTTTCCAACTTCAGAAATTCATCATAAATAGCTCTCGTGTCCGAAAAATTCTCCGAAAATTACCACGAACTTGTCGTGTCGTGTACTTTATTATCACACTCTTAAATCAAGGATTTCACCTTATGAAAAATATTCTCGAGCACCTTTATTAATTACAGAGATCATAAATTAATTCCTCAACAATCTCAACTTAGCTTGACAATTTTACCGGGGCTCACAGGCGTGGTGTGGAAGGTAACGGATTCTGTGAGGCCTGTTGTTAAAATAAGGCTCATCGACAATTTTAGGCTTGGGGACCAAAATTCATGCTTGAGTGGTTAAAATCTTAACAAAGGCTAGTAGAGAGATGAAAGCAGGCCCAGCAAAACTCAAAGCCCATTAGAATTATCTCCTTACCGAAAGACCATTACAACAGTCTCTAGCCCAAGCCCGTTGAAACCATCTTCTTCCCCAAACCAGAATGTCGCTCTATTAAAATTGCTGCTCGGATTAGTGCTTCACCATTTTTGGCAAGAACCCAAAATCTATGGAGAAGATTTCTGATTCATATACCCAGCAATTCCGTTTCAATTTCCAATAGCCCTCAAACTTTGTGATTGCAATTTACAATAGCAGAAAATATTAGATTAGAATCCCTCAAAGATCACAGCATCACATAATTTGGGATTGCCACCAACCTTCACTCTCATAGCTAGAGCAAGCTTTCACTCTTTTGGTTTCATGGAGAAAACAAAAGTTGAAAGCTTTAGGATTATCCCACCAAAACTAAGAATACCACTTCAAAACCCCCGGATCTTAGCACGAATCTTCCCTGCCTATCTCCGCTATAAAAAGCGGGTTCATCGCCGTTGGAAGCAGACCACAACGACCCTAAACATCAAGCAAGAGATCAAGCTTTATCTCTGAATTCCTAGCCATCAATTCCCCCAGTCAATCTTAACCCAAAACCCAGAAATCATGCCATTGCTGGAGCTCTCTCTCTTTTCTAAACTCCCAGGCATCTAGCTCCCACACCATATCCACCTATATATAAGTTCTATTCTCGAGAAATCAAGCTCTAATTGCTGCTGTTATCATCTAGCTGGTCACAACAAAGTTGTTCTCAGGTCTAACCTTTGATCGATTTTGGGTCTAGTCTCGCTTAATCAAGAGGGTTTTGCTGCCGAAAGTCCAAAACACAAAAATCACCCTCACACATTCTTTCAATAAAGATTATCTCTTTCATTAAAAAAGAAAAATTAACAATAAAATGCTTAACTATTATTTTAATGGAAATAGAGCTGGTATGGTACTGTTTACTAATTAGTGCATGTCTAAATACATAAATTTAGTGAAGGCTCTTGTTATTATTTAAAATGCTATTTTATGACTAAGGCTCGAAGACAACCTTATTAACCTTAAAAAATCAAACTACGGATTTATGTTAATTACACGTTGTATTCGATTTATATTACATATAAATTTGAGATAGTACATTGCTTTCTCCCTTGAGAATGGTGGAACTGATAGTTTTCACAAATGCATATATATTCAATCTCCATCTACAATGGCAAACCCTCCTTGGGCAAGTTCAAAGAGAAACAATAGTACACACTGCAGGCCAAGATGGAGCCAACCCAGAAAACCCAATGACCATCCCATAATATCCCCCCTTGCAACAATGCAGGTCCTAAGCACCTTGCCGGGTTCAGCCCCACGCCTGCATATCCGGACTTCCCAGTGACTGTAATGGACACAAAAACTGCAAGTGCCATAGCCTCGGCCACCACGAGACACACCATTGCTAAACCAAGTTCCTTGCACCTTTTCTTGTCGAATGCCACAGTGACTCCAACAAAGAGAACCACAAATGTGCAAACAAATTCTAACATCAATGCTGTTTGGGTGCCTACTCCATGTGTTGTGCAGCCTGTAGAATAACTGTAAATCTTATGTAATTATGATTCTTATTTATTTAGGTTATCATGTAATTATAGGAATGATTGTTTCCTATTAGGGTTAGACTACTCCTCTTGTCCTTGTATATATACCCCTTTGTGGGATGAATAGTATTATTATTGAAAACCCTAAAATCAAAGTATTCTTTTCTACTTGGTATCAGAGCAGGTTCAATCCTTTGAACTTGCCTGCATCCTTTGAATCCTAAATCCTGAATCCTGAATCCTAAATCCCAAAGCACACCACAAACCGCTGCGTACCACCACCATTAAAATCAAGCCATCCCTGAATTTTTTGAAACCCTAAAAAAACCAAACCTGGAAAAAAAACAACCAAACCCCAAATTCTTCAATGGCCGGACCTGCAATTGAAGGCGAACAGTCAAATCCCGAGCGTTCGGTACCTATCGAATCTTCTGTTATGGCGTTTCAACGCCGACCAGGTCCTTCTCCACGCCGTCCTCATGACAAACCAAACCCATACGCAAACAAAAAATGTGTTGTCTGTGGGGAAGTAGGTCATACCAAGGAGCGGTGCTATGAAGTGATTGGCTACCCTGATTGGTGGGACTTCACCAGGAAACCGCGAAAGAATCCGGGCAAGGCGGCTATTGCTACTACAGAGGAAGAGCATCTCGACAATGCCTCCGCTAATGTAGCGCAGTCAGGTATGAAGGGTAAGGCTACTTTTCTACTCAGCCACCTAAGGAGTACTTTTGGGATGTATTATGGTCCATCACAGTCTTGATAATAAGAAATCCCACAATTGAACCAACACATTGCATCAAGATGTAGATGGAAGCTCTAGCAAGAGTTATAACACCTTTTAGGGCAGCTATGAATGTGAAAACAGGACTCATATGACCACCAGATAAAGGAACTGTCACCATGAGGAAAAGGAAGGCTATGATGAAGACCGCAAAGGGTACTAATAGCTTGGGATCAACCTCATGTGAATCCAAGCATGAGATGATTGAAGACGTCAAGGTGAACATTAGACACGCAGTTGCTACAAACTCTGTAAGAGCTGCTCTCCACATCTGAAACAAGAACAGGGACTTTTAAGAATTCTGTTGATCAAATAATTAAGATCGTCCTACATACATCATTTAAGTGACTCTCCCAAAATGATCAAATGGATACAATATCAGTGAAAAACAAGAAAAGTTAATCTCTGCATTGCTAGTAGCTAGATTAAGCTGACCTCTGGTGAAAAATATTCATGGACACCAATTGAAGCAAGAAATCTTTGCCTTAAGGAATTGGTTTCCACTGATCTATTTTCCGTACCACTTCCAACTGCTCTCGGCAATTTATGATCAGCTTCATGGGGGACGATTATCGACTCCATTGCCTCAAACTGATTGAAGAGGGATTAAAAGTTTCAATTTAAATAAACTGCTTTGTGAATCAAGACATAGGAGGAGACTATAATGACTGCTAATTGGTTAATCCTCCATATCTAATTAATACATGCCATTTCATATATTGTAGAAATTTCCGAAACAAGCTTTGGTTTTAGCCGCCCTTCGATCCTAGAAGATAGGCCTGGCCAAGCATTGTGGTATTTAAGTGATTAATTTTGGCAACATCTTCTTTGATGCCTTGGAGCGTGGAAGTCGAAAATGATTGAGATAAGGCTATGCTCTATAGCTGCAGGCATATTCATTCCGAAAAAACGAAGGTGCTGGGCTTAGATCGATGAACAATTGAACTGATACTAAAATTAAAACGATTCAGTGACTAGAAAACAATCTAGCATTTGGAACGTATAATGAGGACAACCTATTCATCACAAGGGCTAAAACTACGTACGTAGGCCAAAAATTGTTAACTTATATATGTTAATTGTCTTTTAGTTAGATCGAGAAGCTAGGTTGCTTAATCATCGAATTAAAGATAATTATTTCATGAAGTAACTACTCAATTGAGGCACACATACATAGTGTGAGTCGTTCATATATGCTTCATATCGACGGTTATCGATCATCATTGATGTATAACCTATGCGTTTAAACAACTTTGAAGCACTAATTAACACCAAAGCTTATAACAATCGATAGTTGTAAATTACGTACTCAAGCTAACTATAAATTTGGCGATAGAATTTTTTTTTTTTTTTGCTTTAAAGGATGAATAACTGTTGTATTAGTCCAACATAATTTTTCTAGTTTTTTCTCGGCCCTAGCCTCCGACCTGGTTTACTCGTTGCACAACAGATTGGGTGGCATCACTTTGACATTGAAAGTGACTGTGGCAGCAGTTCACAGAGATGAGGAAGATCTTTCTTTCCATTGTTGTATCATCGATGATATTAAGACTCTTGTGAGAAATATATATTGAGGATATCAGTGTTCATCATATGTTTCGTGAAGCAAACTATGTAGTGCATCGATTAGATTCACTTTGTTATTGTTAAACAGCAAGAAGCGTGGTCCGTGACCCACCAATTTACTGATATTTTCCCAACTTACCACCCATTAAGTGTTGAGTTTTAACACAAAAGGCCTTGGTGTAATTGAGTGTAAGTCATATACTTGTAAGTTGTATTATCTTTTGTCACTTTTCTAATGTATGATTCTTCCTCTCCAACAACGTATTAGTTGCAATGAGGAGTATATGTGGTTAGGTGGGGCTCCTGAAATTGTCCAGAATGTTCTATTTGATAATTGTAATACTTGTGTACATGATTTAGGCTTGATGTCTCCCCTGATGTTTGAAATGTCAAAAAATAATAACATGAATGAGGAGAGAAACTACGTACCCAGCTTGAGTGCTTGACTGGGCTCTAGTATTCTTATGTGTTATAGGATAATTTTGAGGAGTGAATGAGAGTCGAACTCATGATAGAGCTCTAACGCATCAATCAACATCGATTAATAATTGGCCAATTCTTAAGAAGCTATCAAATAAATACATTCATTTAAGAAACAAGATGAACCAAAATAAACAATTCACATTTATTTAACAGGAGAAAGCGAAACCTCTCTCCACTTAGGGTTTCGAGTCTAGCAGCGGCGCCACCATCCCGGCTGGTTTCCGTCGTGCCTAGCGACGTTCACTGTCGAGAGTTTGGTTTTGAGGACTGCGTCTCCCTGGGCAAGAAGAAGTCTGCTTTGAAATCGATTTCGGGTTCCGGCAAATCGATCTCTTCCTGGGTCGGGTCATCTGCAGGTTTACAGTGCATAGGAATCGGGGCTCGGATCAGGCGTTTATCACCACCGGCGCCATTTCGTTTCAGTGAGGCAGCTACTTGGTCTGTCAAGAGGAGGCACCTTCGAGTTAAAAGGAAAGGCGTGCATCTCTGGTGATCAAGGAAGCATCAAGGTCGACGCGCGCCGGTCCTTTGCCAGATTAACGGCAGGCCACCGAAGGGATGGATGGCGGTAGAGGAAGCCTGGCCAATGGAGGCTAGGGCTGCTGTTGTCTCTGCTCGGGTATGGGCTTGGGCTTTTGGGCCTGGACTTGAATTTGGGTTGATGGGCTTTTCTCCATCTGCTTGGATTTGGGCTTGGTTTTTGAAGCTTGGACTCGAGCTCAAGCTTGGGCTGGTTGAGTTTGTTGCAGTTGATTCGGATAAGAAGAGCAAGACCAACCTGTTGCCGAGGTTGTTGGCTCCTGAAGAGGCCGAGGATGGTGCTGGCTCCAACCCTAAGCGGAAGGAGTTAGCATTTTTCTAGGTCTCTACTGTTAGACATCTGGTTACAAGCCTTCTAAAGTTGGAGTAATCTCTATGAGCTTTTTCTAAGATGTTTCTAGTTGTATTTGTACCACAATCGTGTGCTGGCAGATTAGACTAGATGAATGATTTTTCCTTAGAATAGCGAGGTTGTCTTGCTTGCTTAGGCTTGCTATCCAGCGAGCGTCCCTTAGACTTTAATGAGTTTAGTTCAGCTTAGATAGGTTATCTGGAATTCTGGATTTTCTTATGTAAGTTCTGTTAGACTCTGGCCTGTTTTCATGGCTTGATTACTAATGAAATCAATTCCTATTCAAAAAAAAAAAAAAGATGAACCAAAATAAATTCAAATTAATACATTCATTTACGAAGCAAGATCAACCAAATTAAAAAATGTCTCTTTGTCATAATGACCATCCAATTGCATCTACTTGGGAAGAGACTTCACATAGTTGAAGATATCATGCTTGTAGCCCTCTACATGGAAATGTTGACGGGGAATGAGCTTGACGTACAAGTAGAAAGCCAAGCAAGAAATAGTAGGCCCGACCCAAAATACCCAATGGCCGGTCCAGAGGTGGCCCCCACGAACAAGCGCTGGGCCGAGACACCTAGCTGGGTTCATTCCAGCCCCAGCGTAGCCCTTCACGGTTGTTACAGAGGTCGAGATAAACACAAGAACGCCCACCACTATTCCGACGATAGAGAGGACCATAACCTTACCCATGGCGTGGGCTTGGCGGTGGTCGAACGCCATCCATATCGAAGCAAAGAGGAAAATAAATGTGCATATTATCTCGAGCCAAAGGGCCTGGCCTGTCTCGATCCCGACCGTGATGGGCCCTTGTGGGCCTGGGGAAACCACGGTTAGGGTGCAACCTCCAAGTGAGAATGTTTCTTCAAGGCTGCTGTTAACCACAGCCTTGAGTGCCAAGGCACCTAGAACTCCTCCGACGCATTGCATGAAAATGTACACGGCAGCTCGTGAGAAGGAAATGATGCCGACCAGTGCTGCGGAAAAGGTGATGACGGGGTTGATGTGGCCTCCAGAAACCGGGTTGGTAGCAATTAGGAGAATCGCCGCGATGATTGCTACCAGGATTGACAATACAAGGTTTGGTGCTGAGATGTTGGTCTCAATGGAGGAGATCACAATTGCGTCTATAGCAAAAACAAGCACTGCCGTGCCAACCAGCTCAGCTAGAGATGCTCTCCACACCTGATAGGGTAATCACACAACTTTACAATTAATTAAGCAATTTCAAAGTTGATAATATAAAGAAGCAAGTAGCAAGATCCTAATTTGTTGGAAAATTATAACATACTCGGCAGGCAGTGTTTATTTTTTATTAAGAAAAAATCCTTGAAGTCACTATTCCTTTTCTAGCATAGTTGGGGCACGTAGCAAGATCCTAATTTGTTGGAAAATTATAACATACTCGGGACCTCGAATTCGAGGCTAAATGCTAATTAATTGTTTATTTTGGTCGGGTTTCAACACTAACCTGTGGAGAAAATAACTCGCGCAAGCCCAAAACCTCACTCAAAGTGGAGGGATTGGATTTCTTCCCTTCTTCAGTCTTCCAATGTTCTGACCTGCAAAATCGTTTCAAGAAGAAACATGAGAGGAGTACAACATTACTTAGTAATCAAATTTAAGTTTATATATAAAACCAAAGAATTAGAGGATACAAAATAGCAACTGAGGGAGAATGTGCATGGTGCTTACATTAATGGCATGGGGGAAGAGAAGGCATGAACTTTATCTTCCTCCATTGTTGGCCTGTTGATTTGAGCCATTTTCTCTTCTGTGGTTGAGTGAATTAAGCTTGAGTTTTCGAACGAGCATTACAGCTAGCTATATATAGAGTGAGAACGAAAGGATTGATCGAGCAAGTAGACAATAATTTCTCTTAGAAGTTCTTATTCTATTCAAGTCAACTCCATTGCTTTCAACTCGCGGCTGCCCTACTAATTATATTCATTATGTGATATGATGGGCCCCCTTTTCTAATATCAAGGCCATCAATAATAATGTTCACACGGATTTTTCTGGTTTACAATAATTTAGAGGAAAAAAAAAGACAAAAATCTTGGGTTAGAACTTAGAAGTATGTGAAGTTTTAGGTGGACTCATATCTAAGTAAATTTTGATACACACACCAGCTAGTAAACACAATTCAGTAATCTAATCTAGTGATATAATAGACTAAAAATGTCGATTAAGTACTGCATTGTTGGAATCGAAATTGTCTTCTATGTAGTTCGGATCAAAACACTAAAAAATACATGACCTATATTATTTAGTAAATAAATTTGATATTTTTTTTACGGTTGAAACTTTCATTATATTAATGAACCAAATAAGGTCTACATAGAACATACATCAAAATAAATAAAAATAGACCTATACTGGTACACGACTATTCTAGAAGATTTAACTGCTCCAGTGCCTATTACAAAACATAAGTGCTTTGCCTTCACAAAGAGAAATATATTCTGCTAATCACACCCACGCTGAGCACGCAATTATGGGACACCTAGCACTTCTAAGAAGACTCATAAAAGCATCAATTGCCAGTGCAGACTAACCAACCTGCAAAAAATTAAGCAGTTGCAATGTCCTTCCCCTTAGAATTAGAGATATTAAATTTCTCTTAGAGAAGAAAATTTAATATATTAGTTTAATATCTCTAACATCAATAATTAATATAATTGTATTCATTGAGAGTATATATGTTTTAAATATTGTGTATATGGCCATCGCATTCTTTTACACTAGCGCCCTCCGAATGCAGTTATTATTTTATTAAAATATTTGATTTAGAAAATTTCATTTAGATTCCTAACGTCGCAAAATATTGATTCTAGAAATAAATAGCATGAAGAAGAAGATGATAATGTGCTGTCAATCCACTATAGATATTGAAGGAGAAATTGCAGATATGTTGGGATTGATATCCACAAGAAATGCAGATTTTTGGGATCGATATCCCTTATTCATTTCTGTATTATTGCATTGTATCTATGGCATGGGGAACTTCTATCCTCCGATACTTAATACGTTATGGACTCTCTCTTCTGGAACATTGGGTCCCTAACTCGAACAAAGTCAAATATGAACGTGGACTTCCCTGCTCTTTTCAGATTATAATAGTCTATTATGGTGCGTGCGTGAATTTTACAATAATAATTTCATTATTGAAAATAAAGTAAGGAGGACTAGAATCACGATGGAATCAGTGAGATTTGTAGAGTTATGAGTTGTTCCATAAGTGCAAGTTCACCCGTTGAGCTTGATCGGTCAAGACTATTCAGTGTTTTTTTTTCCTTGTATTTCCACTATTGAGGTTGGCAGGTCAGATATTGTTCACAAAATGTCAAGAATGGTCACTTTCATAAATGCCCATTCTTGACTACGAAAGTGACCATTCTTGACATTTTGTGAATAATATCTGACCTGCCAATCTCAATAGTGGAAATATAATGCAAAAAAACAGTGAATAGTCTTGACCGGTCAAGCTCAACGGGTGGACTTGCTCTAATGCAAAGAGATGGCTAAAAGAAACATATTCTACACTGGGCGTATCATTTTTACAAAAGTCTATACATTAACATTAACCCATTGTTGTTACATCAACATATTGGTGCATGATTATATACGCCATATATATATAATACATAATAATAGATTAGATTATCTGGCATATAAGATAATTAACATATCGGTACATGATCAAGTACATCAGTTACATATATGTGTGTGTATATTTGTCCAACGATAGATTAATGAATCGGTTATATCTAATTGTAGATAAATTCGATAACATGTCAAAATAGTTTGTTACTGCATATATAGAAATAATCTATTATTGTATATTAATTTAACGAATTTCATGAGTCGATATATTAATATACGGTTGTGCAAATCTGAGCTCAGACATTATTGGTTCGTTGGTACTGAAAATATCTTTGATCTCTAACCAACTAGTTGAGAAAGTTTTGTATATCATCGTTTACTAGCTAGTAGTACAGATCGGGACCAACTTTTAAGAACACTTAATTAAGCAATGAGTTGGAGTTGTAAACAGCAATCAGAACTAGCTTATATCATCATTTATAAATGAGTAGGTAGTTCGTCCATCGATGTCAGCACGGGTACAGGCAACTGGCTTATAGATTTATGGATGTAATTCGGACTTTGGACTTGTGAGGACAAAACCTAAGAAATTTATGGAGTTTGGACTTTGGATGTTATGCCTATTTTTTTTGTAGCCTTGTGTAGTTGTGTAGATGATCATAAACAATGAAAGAACTGACTTGTTTCGATCAAATTAAAACGTTATTGATCTGAACCGAAAAATTAGTGACGTCCAAACGTAAAATCTATTAACAATAAAAGCCACTGACCTTATAAAAAAAATACTAATAATTAGTTGATAATTATGGAAAATTAAGTTCATTAGTTTTTCCACTATTCGAAACATAGGAATTTATGCGTGATGCATGGCACTAGTTGAATAAATGTTAGGGGCGGCCCATTGCCATATATGTGCATTCTAATCATTCAAACAAAGAGCAGCCCATGTTGTAAGGATATAGCCTGATTCTGGAAGGTGGTATCTAGAAGATGAGAGAATGACCCGACTCTACCAATATGAATGAATTCATTCAATAGAAAAGTCGAAAACCAAAGAGTGTATATAGGCTAGATCGGTATGTGAATGTGATGCAGGGTCTCTGATGTTAATTTTAAGAGATTATTTTCTATGAAGGGAAGAGTATAATATATCAAGATCAAAGATTATTTTAAGAGAATATTTTCTATGAAGGGCCGGGAAGAGTATAATATATCAAGATCAAAGATTATACACAATATCACATCCTTTTTGGAGCTAGATAAAACGAGACATCATTTGAATAACTTCATATGTTCTCTAATACAACTACTATATATGGAAATTGCATGGTGAACAATTATAAAACATCTAAACTGGCCGAGATCTTTCTACGTCATTTTACGTATAAATAAAATGGTCAGTAGCCCAAATTAAGGTCATTGGAAACCCTTAACACCACTGGGGTAATAAGAGTTGCAACACATAACAACTAAGCTCTAAACGTAATGATCCTAGTAAGTTATGCCGAAGTGAGCCGAAATTGACCAAGTAAAGGAATGCTTGATTGATGTCGGTTACTTGAGTCTAAAGTCAACCAATTGAACCGCTTGTAGAAACTTTCAAGGACCATCACCTGGTTTATAAGGAGACAAGGATCCGCCCAACACCACTACGAATTCCCTTAAGGGAAGACTATTGTTGAACCGCTCCAGCATTGCAATAAAAGCTGAACGACAAAGAGGCCACCACTAAGAAAAACTCTGCACCACTTGCTAAGAAACCCTGATAAAATCGATGATGTCGTGTACCAAATTTCCATAGAAGTGAAAGTATAGTTGGATCGAGACCGAATAATTCGCCTTGACCTACAAACTTTCGCTACAGCAACCACCAAGGCCAACCATATTTTTAGTCCAAGTAGTGAACCACCGACTTGAACCTCCTAACAAACAAGTTCGGAAAAGAAACATCCCAACGAGCCACCACCAATCAACCGTCCAAGACGATATACCTCTTCCTTAGACCAATTGGCCATAAAAGTAAAAAGAGAAACCAATGAAAGTACGTACGATGGAGAGACCCAAAAGGATCAATAACAAAAGGCTTGAAATGCCGACTCAACATCACCAAACCTAAGTGATCCCCAAAGGAGAGGAGGGAAAAAGTAGCTCAACCCCAGGACCACAAAGATCCGAGGGAGGAACTAGATTGTTGGCGAAACCCTATGCAAATCCGCCATATGTGCTTAATTTGTGATGTCAAAATTTGTTCATTGATATTATAAAAATTAATGTGATAAATCAGCACAGTGGTGTTCACCTGGTCAGTTGCTGACCAAAAAATTTATACTCAACAACCCTTAGATTTTACATCCAAGGGTGGAAAACAAAACACCTCAACTTAATAATAATTCTCTCTGCCCTTGGATTTACATCTAAGGGTGGTTGAGCATTATTTTCTTGGTCAGCAACTGACCATGTGAACATTTTCGTAAATCAGCATGCTAATTTTAATGAACTTAATTTCCGACATAATCTTTTCATTTGAATGTTTAGTTCAACACTAAATCCAATCTGACCTAACTGTAATAGACTCTGTTAACTCATACGAAAAGATATTCAATTCCTCTTGAAAAAAATTTCAAAAAAACCCTAACGCAGCCTAGTCGCTGTACCTCTGTGCACCCCCTAGTAGTAGCCTTTGTGATGCTTCAGATTAATGTGATCACCTGGAATTGCCAAGGCATTGTGAACAATGAAACTCAGCGAGCCTTGGTCGATCTGGTACAAGCGAAGAGACCAAGTTTGCTGTTTCTCTCTGAAACCCTAGCGCAGCCAAGTTTATTGGAATCGCTCCGGGCTCGAATGGGTTTTGCAGGCTGTATTGCATATCCTTGCGAAGAAGGTTCACAAGGAGTGGCGCTATTCTGGATGGCAGATGTCCCGGTTCAATTGAAAATCTATTCCCCACATCATATCGATGCAGAAGTGGGAGTTTTGGGGTCGTCGGAGATTTGGAGGTTTACTGGGATTTACGGTTTCGCTTCCAGAAGTCAACGTTGGCGAACGTGGGAGTTGATCAGGCAATTGGCGGCAGATAACACGCTACCTTGGTTGATGGTGGGTGATTTCAATGAGGTTGCATGTCGGGAGGATAAGTCAGGAGGCAGGCCGCGTGTAATGGCGCCTATGCGGCACTTCAGAAATGCCATGGCAGAGGCGGGGCTGCTGGATATGGGATATTATGGAAGTCGTTTTACATGGTCCAACAGGTACACAAAGGAGAGGCTAGACAGAGCTTTTCGTTCTGCACGATGGAGAGACTGGTATTCGTGTTCTAGGGCTATTACTCTGCCTCTGAATGAATCAGACCATAGTCCGATTTTGGTTGAAGTTAGTGTTGACCGGTTGCAGATTTGGTGTACACCACGTCAATTTCGCTTTGAGTAAATGTGGGCACAACATCATGATTGCAAAACTATTATCAGTAAAGGGTGGTCTCGGCCTTCAACTGGGGATCCTTTAAACTAGATTGCTCTAAAAATTGCAGAGACTAGTAAACACCTTATGGCCTGGCATAGGGGCGGTTTTTGAACATGCAAAGGTTGAAATGAAATTGCTTAAGGAGAAAATGGATGGTATTATGCGATAACCCTTTTCTGACATCCAGTATGAGGAGCAGCGGTTACTCCATATTCGATATAGTGAATTACTCGCACAACAGGAGACATATTGGCTGCAACGCTCTCGAGTGTTGTGGCTAAAAGATGGAGACCGAAATTCTGCGTTTTTCCACATAAGGGCATCAAACAGGAGATGTAGAAACAGAATTAAGGGGCTGCAGAATAGTGATGGTCAATG
Source organism: Rosa lucieae (assembly GCA_024704745.1). Taxonomy (NCBI): domain Eukaryota; kingdom Viridiplantae; phylum Streptophyta; class Magnoliopsida; order Rosales; family Rosaceae; genus Rosa; species Rosa lucieae. Next base: position 4,140,065 of record CM045497.1, on the reverse strand, counting down.
GTGTGCACAACCGGAAACAATCAAAGATATTTTGCTTAGGTATTATGAAAGTATCTATAAATCTGAAGGGGTGGATGATGAAGCTATTCAGGAGGTGTTGGCCGGTTTGAATTGTAGGGTGACACCAACTATGAATGCACAGTTGTTATCAGCTTACTCGGATGAGGAGATTAAGAAAGCTTTATTTCAGATGCACCCTTTAAAGAGTCCAGGATCGGATGGGATGTCACCATTCTTTTTTCAGAAGTACTGGGATACGGTAGGTACTAATGTGTGTTTAGCAGTACGGAATTTTTTGGAAACAGGTGTTCTTTGGAAGGAGTCAAATTTTACTCATATTGCTTTAATTCCAAAAATGAAGGACCCTCAGGATGCTACACAGTTGAGGCCAAGTGCACTTTGTAATGTGATATATCGAGTTAGTTCCAAGGTTTTGGCTAATAGATTGAAAAAAAAAATGTACCCGCGATTGTTTCCCCACTGCAAAGTGCTTTTGTACTTGGAAGGTTGATTTCAGATAATACTTTGGTGGCTACTGAAGCAGCTCATTTTATGCATAAATTGCTTAAACAAGCATAGGGTTTTTCCTCACTAAAGTTGGATATTAGTAAGGCATATGACAGGTTGGAATGAAATTTTCTGGAAGCTGTGTTGGCAAAGATGTGGTTTGAGTCAAGTTGGATTCGAATGGTGATGAGTTGTTTGACTACCGTTCAATACTCTATTCTCATAAATGGGGAACCTTCTGGCTATATTACACCTACGAGAGGGATTAGATAAGGGGATCCTTTATCGCCTTATCTATTTATTTTGTGTGCAGAGGGGTTATCGTCAATGATCACAAATGTAGTGGCTGAGCATAGCTTGCAGGGGTTGCGTATGTGTCCAGATGCTCCTATTTTACATCATTTATTCTTTGCAAATGATAGCTTAATTTTTGGGTCAGCCGTGGAGGCAGAGTGTAGAAAATATAGAGCTTTGCTTGATGTATATGAGAGAGCGTCAGGGCAGAGGATAAATTTATAGAAAAGTAGTGTGGTATTTAGAAAAAATGTGGCTCCAAGTCTACAAGCTCAGTTAGCTGCTATTATGGAAGTGAAGTGCGTACAAGAGCATGATAGATATTTGGGTTTGCCATAGCATGTGGGGAAGTCCAAAACGGAGATCTTTGAGTATATCAGAGAGAGAATTACAAAGAAGCTGACTAGTTGGAAAACAAAAATATTGAGTTCAGCAGGAAAAGAGATTATGATAAAGGTGGTAGCACAAACTATGCCTTTGTACACAATGAATTGCTATTTGTTACCAAAAGGATTATGTGATGATTTGCAACAATTATGTGCTCAATTTTTTTGGAGTGATACAGATGATAAAAAGAAGATTCATTGGCGTTCCTAGGATAGAATGTGCCTTACTAAAGCAGAGGGTGGAATGAGTTTTAAAAACATGTATGCTTACAATTTGGCTATGCCTGCGAAACAGGGATGGAGATTGATTTCGAATCTGGCTTCTTTGATTGCTAGATTGTTTAAAGCGAGATATTACCCTAATTGTTCTTTTTGGGAGGCAGATATGGGGGAAGTCTCCATCTTTTTCTTGGCGGTCCATTCTAACAAGTAGATCGGTTTTAAAGGCTGGGACTCAGTGGCAAATTGGTACAGGGCAACAGATTGATATATGGAAGGAGAATTGGATACCGGATGTGCCTTTTGGAACTTTGACCAGACCGGTACATTGTGAGTTCAATACGGTGGCAGATTTGATAGATGGAGATTCCAGGAGGTAGTCCATACATGTACTTCATACTATGTTTCCTCCTACTATTGTGGAAAAAACCATGTGTATTCCTTTGAGTTGAAATGGTAGAAGTGATAGAGTAACATGGAAATTGAAAAAAAAAAAAAGGTTTTTATTCTGTCAAGAGTGCTTATTGGGTGGCTCGAGATATGGTGGTAGCTAATCTGAGGGCTTCAACATCTGTGGGTGATCCGTTTGCACTTCTTGGGAAGGCTTTATGGACTGCTAAAGTTCCAAAGAAGGTTCAAATTTGCCTATGGAGGGCGTGTAATAATTTGTTGCCTACAAGGGATAGATTAAGTACTAAAGGAAACACAGGGGAGTTGGGTTGTTTGCTGTGTAGTCACCCTTATGAAGATAGCAGGCATGTTTTTTGTGCTTGTCTGGTAGCCAAGGAAATATTGAGTGCTGCTCCTTTCAAATAGTGGATTTTAGAACAAGCTATTCAAATGTCTGCTAATATTTTTGCCAAGCTTCTTATGACTATTTGATCGTTGTGGAAGAATCGAAATGACAAGCTATGGTCAGATAAATCTCAAAGTGCAATGGCTATTTCTTTGAGTACTGAGACCTGGTATGAAAGTTTCTTGATAAATCGGTATCCCAATGCTAAGCAGAAGAAAGCCCGTGTTCATCAATTTTGGAAAGCACCAAGGGAAGGAGGTCTTAACTTGAATACTGATGGTGCGTTTTTACTATCAGTAAGGTATGGTGCAGTTGGTGGTGTTATCCGGAATGATCACGGTGACTTTGTTGCAACTCTAGCGCATAAGGTTTGTTATGTTAACACAGCTTTATAAGTTGAGTTGTTAGCTATACGAGCTGGTATAGATCTATGTCAAGCTATGATGATTGAGGAAGTGATTATTGAAAGTGATTGCTTAGTTTCTATTCAAGCTATAACATCAGAGGCGCCTGATATGTCTGTTTATAGTGCTATTATTGAGGATATCAAGGCTCATACAAGAGGTTTTCGGACCATCTCTTTTGTTCATGCTTCTCGTTCTGCAAATTGTGTTGCTCATAGGCTAGCTAGTCATGCCTTTGAAAATGAAGGTAACTTTGAGTGGTTTGTTCATGCTCCAGATTTAATCTTGGATGCCATCATGTACGATTGTAATCATCGTAATTGATCAATAAAATTTCCGGAAGTTTATTTCAAAAAAAAAAAAAAAATCCAATCTGACCCAGTTTCAAATTAAATGATAAACTTAAATTGTTTGCTTGTGTCATGGTTGGGTTCGAATTTAGTGTTGATTTTTTTATTTTATTGTGAAACCGAATAAACCGAATTGAAATGATAGTTCTTTCTTCTCCAGGTTTTGGGTCGCTCCTTCTTTGTGTTCATTTGAATGATTTTTATAACTATAGCATCAAATTGAGTGTTTAAGCTTGTCTCTCCTCATATTGCATCAACTGAGACATTTGTCACCATGTTGTCTAATAACATCTAAATTTCAAAACTGATCCAACAGCACTAAGTCACATGTGCATATATGTAACTGTGAGTTTCTTAAAAAAATAAAATATTATATATTAAGCTAATTCCTCTTAATATAATTAAATTTTTGAACATTCTTAAATGCCATCACATAATAATATTATAACATAAATATTTATAAATCAAGGTACAATAATAAAATATAAATTACAATATCTCCCACAAAAAAAAGAAGTGTTTTAGGGAATCAGAAATTGAGAGGAAATTGTTACGTATTCTCATTGATAATAGGAGTCTCTTTATATAGAGGATTACAATGCACAGAATCTCAATCATACAAGGAAAGTAATCGTATATTGAATAGGAATCTAGATCCTTCTAATTTAACCCTATTACCACTAAGTCAAGTAACCTAGAGTTTGGGCCAAACACAGATTAGGGTTTACTTGAACACTCCCACTTGTGTTGCCCTAACGCGGTGCTTCTCTTGTTGCCTCGTTAAAAATCTTGCCGAGTAACAAAAACCTAGTGGGACAAAAATAACCTCGGTCGAAAGGGAAAAAGAGCACAACACACCCTTCATGATTCGAGATGAACATGTAGACATCTCCCCCTGATGTCTACGCCTCCCCCTGATGACTACGATAATTGGGATTCAGATAATTTCTGCAAGCCAATTCTTGCCACATGTTTCTTGAACGTGGATTTGGCAATGACTTAGTAAACAAGTCTGCCACATTGTCCTCAGATCGAATCTGGTTCACTTTGATCTTGAGGAGCTTCTGTTGTTGCTGATTGTAGAAGAATTTAGGCTATATATGCTTGGTGTTGTCGCCTTTGATGTAGTCTTGCTTCATTTGTTCAATGCAAGCAGCATTATCGTCATAAATGCTCGTTAGCTCATCTGTGGTAGACTTTAGACCACAATTTCTTCGAACATGCGTACCTATGGATCTAAGCCATATATATTCATGAACTGCTTCGTAAAGAGCAATAATCTCTGCATGATTCGAAGAGGTAGCGACTAAGGTTTGCTTTGTAGACCTCCCAGATATCGCTTTCTTTCCCGTGGTGAATACATAGCCAGTTTGGGAGAGACCTTTGTGTGGGTCAGAGAGGTACCCAGCATCAGCCAAACCTTCCAAAACACTTATAACGTTTTAGGGTGGGGAGAAGGAATGCAGTCCACCATGTGTGGCGTCCCTGGCACTTGATGGGTCCGAATCTATCTTCTCTCTGTAGGGATAGAACAATCCCATATCAATTGTACCACTTAGGTATCGAAAGATATCTTTAACAACAGTCTAATGGCGTCGTGTTGGTGCAGAGCTATATCTAGCTAGCAAGTTCAGCAGATGAACGAGATATCCAGTCTTGTGCATTGTGCTAAGTACAATAATGCTCCTATTGCACTTAAGTAGGGCACTTCTACCTCTAGCACTTCTTCGTCGTCATCTTTTGGACGGAATGGATCATTCTTTGGATTAAGACTACGGACGATCATTGGGATGCTTGAAGGCTTAATCTTGTCAGTGTTGAAGCGCCTAAGCATATTTTGGGTATAATCTGATTGATGAATCAGGATACTATCTCTATGGTTCTCAAGTTCTAAACCGAGGCAAAACCGTGTTTTCCCAAGATCTTTCATCTCAAACTCGGATTTCAAGTGTTCAGCAGTTTCCCTTAACTCTTTAAGGGTGCCGATTATGTTCAAGTCATCGACATAAACCGCTACTATTGCAAATCCGAAACTTGTCCTTTTTATGAACACACATGGGCATAGTTCATTGTTGACATATCCCTTCCCATTCAAGTAGTCACTTAGACAGTTATACCACATCCGTCCGGATTGTTTCAACCCATATAGTGAGCATTTCAATCTAATTGCAAACGCGCTCCGTGGTTTAGAGCCACTTGACTTTGGTAACTGAATTCCATCTGGAATCTTCATGTATATTTCCGTATCTAGATCCCCATGTAGATACACTATAACCACATCCATTAGCTGCATGTTCAGTTTTTCAGAAACTGCAAACTGACAAGGTAGCGGAATGTAATGACGTCCATTACGGGAGAATAGGTCTCCTCGTAGTTGTTTCCAGGGTGTTGTGAGAAGGCTTGCGCCACAAGGCGAGCTTTGTACCTTACAATCTCGTTTTTCTCATTACGCTTTCTCACGAATACCCATTTGTGACCAACTGGTTTGGTGTTGGGCGGTATTGGTACAACTTTGCCAAATACCTTTCTTTTCGCTAGATAATCAAGTTTTGCCTGGATCACACCTTTCCATTTTGTCCAATCAGCTCTACGTTGGCATTCATCAACGAAGCGTGGTTCGATGTCATCGGTCTCAATAATCTCACGCACCACTGAATAAGCGAATACATCATCAATGATGATGAACTTTCTTTCCCACGTCCCATGTACACTAGTGTAATTTATAGAGATCTCTACGTTCTCAAGGATTGGTTCTGACATTGAGGCCTCCCCTGATATCTCTTGGACATAACCATAATCCGAAACATTCTCATGGGACGGATTTTGAGTATCGATGATCAAAGGATTTGTTTGTGCCTCATTCGCTCTCTTTCTAGGGCGAGTATCCTTCGAACCAATCGGTCTACCATGCTTCCCTGCAAGACATGCGGCCATAGACGCCACATCATTACCATGCTAGGCAATGACGCCATCTCCTGCTGTCACAGAAGTGGCGTTATGTCCATTATTCTGGACATCAATCCTTACAGGCACATTTGCAGCGGGTATGTGTGATCTCGTCACTTTGGCAACATCAGAAAACGCATCAGGCAAAGTGTCTGCTACGTTCTGGAGCTCGATTATTCTTCGCACTTCAAGTTCGGACTGTACAGTACGGGGATCAAGATGAGACATAGTGGGGACAGACCACTATAATTCATGTCGTTCATGTTGACCATATGTGCTCTTATCTCCCCCTAACGATGGGAAGATTGTCTCATCAAAGTGACAATCTGCAAATCTAGCGGTAAAGATATCACCTGTCAAGGGTTCAAGATAGCAGACGATGGTTGGAGATTCATATCCAAGGTAAATGCCTATTTGTCATTGTGGACCCATCTTAGTACATTGTGGCGGCGTAATAGGCACATAAATGGCACACCCAAAAATGCGTAAGTGCGATATATCAGGCTCGTACCCAGTCACTAGCTATAACGCAGAGTAAGATTGGGTTGCAGTGGGTCATAGACGAATTAGCGTCACTGCATTCAATATTGCATATCCCAAAGCAGAAACAGGGAGATTGGTGCGCATAACCAATGTCCGCGCTATCATCTGTAGTCGTTTGATAGCAGTTTCTGCGAGACCATTTTGGGTATGAACATGGGGAACTGGATGCTCTACATCAATCCCCAGTGACATGCAATAGTCATCGAACGTTTTATATGTAAATTCCTCAGCATTATCAAGGTGAATCTACTCAATAGGATGATCAAGGTAGTGAGCCCGTAGACGGATAATCTGGGCGAGGAGTTTAGCATAAGCAACATTTCTAGTGGACAACAGCGAGACATATGACCAGAGTGTCGACGCGTCAACCAATACCATAAAGTATTTAAAAGGTCTGCATGATGGTTGAATTGGTCCACAAATATCCCCTTGGATTCTCTGTAAGAACGGAATGAGTATTTTGGGATCCTTTGCGTAGGACAGTCTCGGTCCTAATTTCCCAAATGAACAGGCTTTGGAAAATGAGCAAAGGGCCTTAGAAGCAACCAATGAGGATTTGGGTTGGGCCTGAGCGTCTTTAGCGCTATCAGAAGCAAAATGTGTGACTACATCTCCCATTATGGCATTAGAGCCATGGAAATTGGTGTGTGTGGCATCATGGCCACTAGGAGACGCAACCATAGTGTCATGCTTATGGTTGGTGTCATTGATGGCATCATCACCTGGGACTTGGGCAGCCCTATGGCACCCCAAGACAGCTGCAGCGCCATATGCTGCAATTGTTGCGGTCTTGCTAAGTCCATAAATCAATTTTCGATTCTTACTTCTTCTCACTCTGAATAATGGATGTCAGTGTGAAGTCTATAGTATACGGAGCATCATATCACGACTAGGGTGCCCTAGTCGGTCATGCCAAAGCCAATATGTGTCAAAATCCAAGAGATCTTCTCTTATTACATTATTTGATTCAATAGGTCGAATTGTAGTGACATAAAGTCCACTAGATTGACACATAAGCTTCTCTAAGATGCGCTTTCGTCCTCAATCATTAGAGGTAATGCAAAGGAACTCTTTTTGGTTCTCATTATGCGTTTCCGCATGGAATCCGTTGGCTCTTATATCTTTAAAACTCAATAAGGTTCGGTTGGCCTTAGGAGCGTAGAGAGCTTCAGTGACTTTAATCATGGTGCCATTTTGCAGTAGGAATTGGGTCATTCCGTGTCCTTGAATTAAACCTGATGGCCCAGTCATTGTAGTCACAGAAGAATATGTAGGCAACATCTATAAGAATAATTACCTATGTCGTAGAATGGTGTGCGTAGTCGCACTATCCGCAAGACATTGTAGCTCATTCATTCCTAAAAGAAAAGCTCATAATTAAAAAGCAGTCATAAAGAAAAGAACTCAACTTTTATTAATAAGCCAAACGGAATTACATCATTGTTTCTTTAACTAAAAAGAATCTAATCCAATAAACTAGCTAATGCAAAACAATGGTAGTCGTCTGACTCATTTTAGTAATTTCAATGCAAATGTGACCAGGTCATGAGTAGAGAGATGTCGGTGGAGCAAAGCTCACTTCAGTACCACTTATCTCAAAACCTTCCTAAACATCACACTTACATTGAGTACGCCTCTTTGAAGAAAGACTAGTACCATTGGCATTTACTATAATAATATGGCAATTGCCTACATCTCTTGGAAAATAAAAAGACTTAATCAAAATCGCCAGTTTCTGGGTCTTGATCCTTGTAGTCTTCCACCCATAGATCGAGATCGCCATCTTGATATTCTTGTTCCATGTAATTTGCCTCCCTCGCTTCACGATACGTCTTGTATGCATTTGCAATATTCTGGGGTGCTTTACATGTTTTGGTCCAATGTTCAGTTGATCCACATCGAAAATAAACGTCATTATAGTGAAGCTTGGAGTAAGCACGAACCCCCACAGTTCGGCTTTTGGTCTTCCCTATGAAGAAGAAACCGGGGTAGAAGAAGTGAGGTTGGAAGTCCCCGAGAAAAAGAAGATGAGATTGAAAAACTTCAAAAATGTGAACTTTTTGTAAAATATACCTCTTAGGATTGTAGAGTGATGGATGAGGTGCTTTGTAAGTAGTTGCGGGGTTCACGGATGTCGCGGTGTTGCTAGCGTCGCTGGCTTTGAGGGGTAAGAAGGGTCGTTGTGTCGCGGGTATGCAGAGTCGCGGGACTACGGGGTTGAGGAGTCGCGGGCCAGTCACTGGGGTCGCGGTATCACGAGTATGCAGAGTCGCGGGACTGCTGGGTTGAGGAGTCGCGGGCGAGTCACTAGGGTCGCGGTGTTCAGCATATGTAGTGCGCACTTGCGGGGAGCGGCGAGTGCAAGGGCGCATAGGAGCTGTGGGGGATTTAGGGTTTTTGGTCTTTAGGCCTAGGGTTAGAGTTCGTGCTGATAACGTGTTTTAGGGAATCAGAAATTGAGAGGAAATTGTTACGTATTCTCATTGATAATAGGGGTCTCTTTATATAGAGGATTACAATAATGCACAGAATCTCAATCATACAAGGAAAGTAATCGTACATTGAATAGGAATCTAGATCCTTCTAATTTAACCATATTACCACTAGGTCAAGTAACCTAGAGTTTGGGTCAAACACAAATTATGGTTTACTTGAACAAGAAGAAATTTTCTCTCATCTGTGTGCTCATGCCTCATGGTTTTCAAGTTTTATTTTTTATTTTTTATTATTTTTATATAAAAAAAAATTTGAGGTATGTGGAGCACATGAAATTTGTCACCATGTTGTCTAAGAACATCTTTAGTAGACCCTCTATTTTAGCTTTTTAGCTATTTTGAAAAGCATGTTTAGCTTTTTATCTATTTTAGCAGCTGCACCATACTCTTAAGTGACTCTCTATTATAACTTTTAGCTATCTTGCTCCTAAATATAGAGAGCGAGGTGAGGCTCTCTATAATTGAAAACATTTATTTTAAGTTAGTTATGTAATTTATAATTACATTTAAACTATTTAATCTTCATTTAAAAATTAATATAAATTTAAAACTTGATAAAATAGAGAAAACTGATGTAGACGTTTTTTAAAAGTGGCTAGCCAAAATAACTTTTTAGCTGCTTTAACTAAAATTTGTCTAAAATATAGCTATCATTGCTAAAAATCCAACACTAGCTAAAATAAATCCAACGCTAACTATAACAATGCTAGTGTTGAAGGAAATCGGTTATTAGTGTGCCTAATCAAACTAGGAGTAATAATAGGAGAGAAGATTCTAGAATTCCTAATCCTACGCTGATTAGCATTCCTTGTAACATTAGAATATGTACTTGTAATCCCTATATATAGGGCTCCTATTCTCAATAATACTACACACAATTCTCTCTACATTCTCTCTCGATTCCCTTTTACTTAAACAGCTAGCTAAAAGTTGGATAGATAGATAGAAGTTGTTATGGTACAATGAGATTAAAATATAGCTAGCATTTAAGTTGTTATAACATCAAAACTGATCCAATGCTAACTCACATATGCATATATGTAGTTTATTTATTTTTGGGCGGCAGCAAGCTGTGAGTTTCTCAAAAAATAAAATAAAAATATAAAGAAAAAACATCCAATTAAGATACTTTAATTTCTTGCATTTTCGAAAACATAGCTGTGATGAGTTAGAAACTCAGAATGAACAAAGGTGGGTCGGAATGAGATGAATGAAGAATCCCCATCCATTCTAATTGACGTAGCCAACACAATGTACCTACATTTCGACAAAGAAAGGCTAAAGTTCGATCTTGGTGATATTCCATCATGTAACTGAGTCTTGTGCAAGAAAACCTAGCATGGATACTGCCATCTTGGCTGAAATTACGATATAATTAACATTTCAATTCTCGACCCAACTCCTTATCGAAAACCATACCTAAATCAAAACGACATACGTCTTGGCATTATCTATATACATTTCATTTCACAGTTACATGGAATATAGGTATCCCATGTTTATATAAGCAAAGTGGTGCAAGAAGAGAATGAGAATAGAGGACAATATGCCCCATATTCTTGGACATCCCTTTATGGATCAGTATTATTCCTGACATTAATTACATGGTTATAACAGCAACAGTATGAGTTTTTAACTCCAATATGATCCAATGCTTAAGTTTCAGACGTCCTTTCACACTATATCAAATGCTCTGGTTTGAAAATGACACGGGGCAGCTTCCAAACCAGTTCCGTCGCATAGTATTCTATTCATATGCAAACCTGGAATCTTATTAACCAGGTCATTTGGATTTGTCTGCTCATATCCAGTTGATATTTCCAATGATTCTTGTTTGATTTGTGCCACGAGTAGAAAAAATTGGGTTCATCTTTAGACTGATGCAGAACGTTTCTTGTTTATAAAGCCAAATAGGGTAACGTGCATTTTTGTCTCATTGTACTATAACAACTTCTATCTATCTCTATTGTTGCTCATTCCTGAAACAAAAAATGGCATTCATCAGCATCCCCTCTAATAATTTGTGGCCTTTCGCACTAGTGTTGATAATAGTAGTTGCTATAAGCAGTTTATCAGGCATGAGACATCATCGAGTTGTTATTCCTTCGCTACTTCTTTTGTTTCGAGTTTTGGGAGAGATCAGTTTCTTGCTAATATCTGAACCAATTAAGAACTGCTTTCTTTGCTTTGCAGATTGCTATGATCCCTTGGATCCAAATGGAAATATAACAGTTATTTTCGACACTTACCAATGGGAAAATGATGGCTATTTGGTTAGTATACTGTAATTCTGCTCAAAACTTCATTCAACTTGGTTCAATTACATCAGAAATAGATTACTGTTATAAACTTGAAGAGAATTTTCGTGGACCATCTAAAATTTATGGCTGCCAAATTGCTAAGCATGCAATCGGAATCTCTGAAGCTTATGCTTCCATACATTTGTATGTGCACAAAAGTTGTACAGTGAACTCATTGTGATCAGACTTAGACGCTCAGATTTGATATTTCTTTCGATATATGCTATGCACATCCTAAGGCTGAAGACTGAACATTCCCCGGCCAGGTTTGTATTAAAGATTTAGTCTTAAAATATTGAGTTATGATGTCTAGTATACCTAAAAAATATTCCCCAGGTTTGTATTCTGTAGTAACTTGATACACTTTGTTTCACTTATTCCCTAAACTTTTTGCGGTTCAGTAGTTCTCTAACAATATATCACAATACTGATTCCATGAGATCCGAGTTTTCAAACCTACGACAGTCTTCAGCATGTTAATTAAGAATATGCAATTTGCAACTAAAAAGCTTCTAGAAATGATGAAGACTAACAGAGATATTTGCAGGCAAAAGTAACTATCCAGAATTACTACCAATATCGTCATGTAGACAAGCCAGGTTGGGAGCTGGGATGGATATGGGCACAGAATGAGGTGATTTGGTCAATGAAGGGTGCCTTTGCTACCAAACAAGGAAACTGCTCATCCTTCAAGTCAGATATACCACACTCCTGTGTGAAACATCCCGAAATAGTTGATCTCATGCCAGATTCTTCCCTAGAAAACATGTCAGTGGACTGCTGCCGTGGTGGCGTTCTTGATGCCTGGGCTATCAACCCCTCCAAGTCATTCTCTTCCTTTCAGATTAAAGTCGGCAATTTGCAGCAAAATTCTTTTGGAACTGCACCTCTCAACCTTACTTTGATGGCACCAGGTCTTGGATACACTTGCGGACCGCTTTTGGATGTCGATCCTACAGTTTCTTTGGATATTGGGGGTAGAAGACAAGTTCAAGTTTTCAGTAAGTAGTTTAACCAAAACAAGTTAATACATATAAACACACACACACACACATTCTTTTGTTCTGTATCTGCCCTGTTACGTTGTCAAACTATGAACTCACAATATTGAAATGAGTATCTACCTGATCAATGGTTTCATATTGGTGATAATATTACTGATTTTCAGGAACATGGAAAGCAACATGCACTTATTCAAGTTTTATAGCTGCTGAAACACCTGTCTGTTGTGTTTCACTCTCTACATTCTACAATCCTACCATCACATCATGCCCCTTGTGTAGCTGTGGATGCAGATTAGCAGATAAAACTACAGAGACATGCATAAGGTATGCTTCTAATCGTTTTAAACTGCACCAATCTTAAAGATGAGAGCTACGAGTCAAAGTACGTAGCGTCGGCTACCTGTTTTATTTTGGTCCACAGCATGCATTATGCAAAATTCAATTCAACTCAACCTCACTGTGTCCCTGTCTCTCTCATCTTTGTTACAACAGAACCAGTTTCCCGTCGATAATAACAAATGATATTCAAAGTGATCCTGATGTGGTGAAATGCACTGATCATATGTGCCCTGTTCGAGTTCATTGGCATATTATGAGCAACTATGTGGATCACTGGAGAGTAAAACTTACAATTACCAACTATAACTATAATAAAATCTTCTCGGACTGGAACGTACTGGTTCAGCATCCGGGTTTCAGCCAGAAGACAACAATATATAGTTTCAACAGTACAATGCTACCTGCTGGGTTTAGAGGTACATCCTGGTACTCTTTTTTCAAAAGAGTTTGATACTCGATGTTCAATAATGTTGAAAGTACAAATAAGGAATGCTTAACATCAAATTGCTAAGTTCACATTTAGTAGAAATTAAGTTAGATGTGTAAGTAAAGAAGGATGAAAATTTAGTCACAAACAGCAAATCCAATAATTGTTTGACATTATAACTTGGTTCAATTTCAATCCGAGAGTTGGTGACAAGCTTTTCATGATCCTAATTAACACAAAAGTCATCAAAACTCCCATAACTTTTAAAATTTACTGATTAAGGCTTTCGACTACTCAAATGAGTTTGCGTGAGATCATCCTTCAAGTTTCAAAGTACAGTTAAGGAAGAAGTTCTAGAACCAAACTCCTTTCTCAATCTCAATCGATCTCTAGTCTCCCACATGGTATCACTGTATCACACCATGTGAGAAAGAAAAAAAAAAACAAAAAGTCGGGTTCTGAAGCATTTTCCGAAACACATAACATGCAAGTTTATGATGCCTTGTTACAAAAGTAATAGAAAAGGTTATAGTTTCTCACCAATTTGAACTTTTGCAGATGAAGTTGCCCTCTTTTGGGGTATACCCTACGTTAACACCGAGCTGATTTCCACCAAGAAGGACCAAGTGGGTTCAGTCTCAACTGAAATGCTTTTGAAGAAGGACATGGACTCCTTCACATTCTCAAATGGATGGGCTTTCCCTAGGAGACTATATTTCAATGGAGAGAGTTGTCAGATGCCCCTACCAGACAGTTTCCCAACTTTACCAAATGGTGCTGTCTCCAATTTTGCAAAACCCTCACATTGTCTTTTCCTGCTTTTGACATTTTTGATTTCTCAGGCACTACTAGTTCCATGTCTTTGATGATGAACTACGTACCCACAAGGCCTGGTTTGAGTGAGTGATTCCCAATTTTTTTCATGGGTTTCTTGATGACCAAATTCTAGAGTTTCCCAAGTACATGTTTGCACAGGATATTTGTGAAATTGAAATTGATCAGCCTAAGTGTTGGGCTGATGTATAATAACTGTAGTTTGCCTAAATTGTTTGGGTTGAATAGAGTGTTGATATTTGCAGTGTTGATCATACTGATCTCTCATAAATCTATTGTGAAAGTCTAATTTTTTTTTTTAGTAATAAACTTTCCTATATTATTGGTTTACCAATGTTATCTTTTTAAGTTCAGTGTTAAATCTTCAATGTACAAAGCAGCAAAGAATTCATTTTCTTTTCCATCAAATACCATGGTATTTTTCCTTCTAGGGGATGAACTCTACCACTGGCGTCCATACAAGGCATAAATCATCAAAAGTTCTATATCAAACAATGCTATGCTTTAAGAGGCGAAAGCGCTTAGCGAGGCATTTTGTTCTCTTGAGAAAAGAAAATTAATAATGATACTAAACATAAAAGTTAAGCACAAATATGCAGCTACTGTTCTGCCGAAGCTTTAAAGATGTACGCCAATGCTTAAACCTTTAACCGCCTCATCGCTGAAAGTGCGACACATACTTTATATAACCTCATACCATCTTGGTATGATGGCATCCCTTGGTTCTACCTCGTGTTGAAATCTCACATCCTATATTGCCGTTAAATGAATACAATAATCTCACATTCTTGTTTATATGATATTCATCCATAGTACCAATTACCGAATTACCTTAACAATGAAGATATATTTCAATGTAGTTATTAGCTTTTTGTTACGATTGTAGCTTTAATCGTTAAAAGATTATGCAATATGCATCTTATATTTGAGATTCCAAATTTAAATTCTATGTTTCCCAATGTCATATAATAATGTAGCCAAAAAAAAAAAAAAAATCTTAGCAGAATTCAAAAAGCATAATTACAGTATTGTGGCTGCAGCACGTGCCAATAATGACAGACGCCTTAGAGGAGAGCACGAGAGGCTATTTTTAGCTCATTCGATGGCCAATTCAGCATGAGATATATAATCATTATCAGAATAAATATAGGTTGGTATTTATAGTTTACCATTATTAAAAAGAGAGTGTGCCTTTTATATATAAGAGAGGTCTATTGATGTGAGGCTGAATGTCCTACCACTCTAAAATGCTACTTCGAAGTGTTGCAAAGAGAAAGAGACCAGCCTCGAGCCGAACCTCATGTCCGACGAGGTCTCATCTAGTGGTGTCTACAACCTCACCTTATTGATTTTTTCCATGTAAATAGAGTATGAAAATAAAAATTTCAACAAAACATAAGTCGAGTTTTTCAGATAATGATGAAGATAATGCTAAAACTAGCTTCTCATAATTCGAGTTTTTTAGATAATGGGGAAGATAATGATGAAGATAGTGCTGAAAACAGTTTCTCGACTTTGTGCCAATTTTTGGGGTAAAAAAAATATCAAGGTCCAACATGAACCATGGCTTGTTGAGTTGTTGTCATCTCCATCTTTCTATCAATTTCATGTCCCAATCAACATGTTGATCAACACAAAATTTTCAGAAAATCATATAAATCACTATCTTAAGCAAAGAAGCCTCATGGTTAAGAAAAAAAAAATCCGGAAATATAAAAACCGTGGAATACGCCTGCCCTACTTAAAAATCTCTCGCGGATTTTAAACCACGTGGGTCCAGAGGGTTCGAATGGTTAACCAATCAACGGTAGGTGATCCATTGCATTCATCCCTCCCATTCGTTCTTCTCTTCACTTCTTCTTCTTCTTCTTCTTCTTCTTTTCCGAGTCTCTCAGCCGTAAACGGAAGTCACACTCCCCCCGCCTCCACCACCGTCGTAAACCCTCCGATTCAGGCCAACACACTCGGTTATGGCTCCTCACGGCGACAAATCGGACGCTGCGGAGGACGCCATGGTTTCCGGAGCTGAGAAGCGCCCCATTTCCTCCGTCCTCATCGTCATCGGTAAGTTTTGAATACAAATTTCACTTCTTCAGCTGTTGTTTTTTTACATGAGGTAGTAATTTTTCGAAGTAAAAACACAGCTATGCAGACTGAGGCGCTTCCGGTGGTGAATAAGTTTAACCTCACTGAGGTCCCTGACTCCGGGTGAGTTCTTTCTGATCGTAACTAGGTCGTTTTTACTTGAATCAGTTCGTTTCACTTTGTAGTTGCTGTTTGTGATTTTTGAATTATGAAATGTTTTCATTTTTTTTTTAGAATTTAAGATCATTATTGGCTTCTGTGGTAGTTTTTTTTTTTTTAGAATTATGACTGTTTTGGATGCGTTTAAAGTGTTTTTAACTGCTTGGATGGTTTAGTTTTTGATATGTTTATGCACGGATGATGCAGGTTTCCGAAAGGAGTTCCTTGGGTTCGGTATCATGGTTTTTACAAAGATCTTGAGATTAATCTAGTGTGGCCTGGAAAAGATGAATCTTTGGGTAAGTTTTTGGAGCTTTTGGAATTAGGATTCTTTTTGTGCATATAGGGAAATATATGTGAGTGATAGAAACCATAGATTCGTGTCACCTACTTGCTGAAAGCACACACGAAATTGCCGATCATTTGTTATTGATTGTTGATTTGGTTGGTTCATGGCCTTACTTTTCATTACTTATGAGCTTAAATGACATTAGATCATCAGGATGTTGTTGAAAAGGCCAACATGGTTAAGAGACTTAACTGTCTTGAGCGGACTCTGAGAAGACGAGAACTTGGAGGGTGAGCAATATGCTTGAACATAAATCAGTTCAACAGAGAAATCTATAATGATACCTCACTAATTAACATTTACCTCACTATTCATCTAAACTGGAAATAACTTAGCTACCCCTAGCACCAAATTTGAGTTTATAAATTATCACACACACACACACACACACACACACACACACATAGATATGATATCAACTGCCAAGCATGGAAATTTAACTACCTCAAAATCTTCATATGCTATGTTTCCTACATGGTGACTTGTATTAATCATAAAAAAGAGTACTATGCCTTACCTAATCCTCTTCTTTCACGTCTAGATATGATTAAACTATCAACTGCCAAGCAGTTGCTCTTTTCTCGGAAATTTAACTACCTCAAAATCTTCATATGCTATGTTTCCTACATGGTGACCTGTATTAATCATAAAAAAGAGTAGTGTTTTTGTTTCTATGCCTTACCTAATCCTCGAATTTTCTTTCAGGGGTTGATTGTGTAGGCACAGTTCCTGCATCTCTTGTGACCTATGCTTCCATTCAAGCATTACAGCCAGACCTAATTATCAATGCAGGCACTGCTGGTGGCTCTAAGGTATTTCATTTTTGTATCACCTTTGCTCTTCATCTTAATAGAAACTGATTTCTGCTTTCATTTTACTTTCTCTTCTGTTGAGATATTAATTGGAGAGTCTGCGGAAGAAAAATAAGGGCCATCGTCTCTTACAAAGGGCCACCTTAACTTTTCAGGATTGAACTATAATATTGTAGGACTATGATATGAATGAATTATACGACTGCTTGTATGGATCACAGACTATGCTTTTGTGTGTGAATGCACACTCACACACGAACTTTTATGTACGAATAATGATGTTATGTGAAGCTATTTTTTTTAACCATTTTGACATATAACAAATTATTACTTATGACCGTCTAATGGATGCTTTCAGGACAAAGGAGCATGCATTGGTGACATTTATCTCGCATCTGATGTTGCTTACCATGATAGAAGGATACCTATTCCTGTGAGTACTCCTTAGTTTTCCATTTAAGTAGTTTTCAAGCTTGGTTATGAAGGCAAATGATAAAGGATATGCTTCTCCATTTATAGATGCCTGCATAAGTTGAACACAGACACAGAGGCATGGCAGACTTCTTTGAGTTTTTGGGATAGTCAATTGAGATTTGTGTGCACAATTGGATAATAGAAAATCCTGTTTGCAATATTTTGGTGATAATTATCAACTCTTTAACAAATATGATTCAGTACAGGCCCAAATAATTACATCTTTCTCCTCTGTATTTCGTCCCATTTACTGTCAATATCATGAAGCTAGACCTGGTTGGGAAAATTCTTCTGTAGCCTAGAATGGTTAAAAATGTCAAATTGGTGTTGAATGGGTAAAAGTGTCATACCCCTATTGTCATTTGTTGTTGACCTCCCTAGAAGCCCGACAAACATTGTTTCTAGGCTGCAGTAGTCTCTGTGAACACTTTAGAATCACAAGAAGATGCAATATATTCTCCTAGCTACTAGCAATAAGTTTCCTGCTTCATGCTCTTTGGGAAAACATTTATGTGGCTATTAGCATAAATAACTTTTTACTCAAGTTGGTCTCCCTTGTCTATCTGCTACAGGTTTTTGATTTATACGGAGTTGGCTTGCGACTCGCCTACGCAACACCCAGTCTTCAAAAGGAACTTGAGCTAAAGGTAACTAGTAACCACTATGCAGAAATTGGCGTCAAAAGTTACTGAAATGATAAACCCTTCTTAGATTGGTTTAGTTTCGAATAATTTGATATATTGTGAGTCAGTTCTTAGATTGGACATGTCATGATCTGTGAATGAGCTTAGGCATAGCTACGTGGATACTTGGATTTCCTTTTTCTGTTTAGTAGCATCACAAAGAATAAAAATGTCACTCACTGTCTGCATGCTTTAGGTTGGCAAGCTGTCTACTGGCAACTCTTTGGATATGTCTCCACAGGATGAAGCATCAATAGTTGCAAATGATGCTACCGTTAAAGACATGGAGGTAACCTTTTGAATAAACCTTACCTTAGAATTCGATAAGGGTGCCCCTTCTTTTTTCATGCAAATAGTACCAAACATATTTCTCTGTAAAATCTAATATTAGATAGATGCAGTGAAATATCTAGTAGTATTGAGGCTAGGGGTGGTGGGGAGATGCATTAGGTCTGTCAATCAGGGAAATAGAAAACCTATTATCTAAGAGAAGTATCATGTTAATTGGCATTCTAGTTGAAAATAGCCATGCAATCAGATATTTAAAGGTTTTCATCAGTCTTGTACACATGAGATTTCCTTCGTGGCGGTGTAGATATCCATTTACCATTCAGTGCTCCTTTTCCTGCATTTAGTTTTACTTTGAATTAAAGCAATTTTTTTTCCCTTACATGTTCTGTCTTTCAGGGTGCAGCCGTTGCCTATGTGGCAGATCTGTTGAAAGTCCCAGCAATATTTGTTAAAGCTGTGACTGATATAGTCGATGGTGAAAAACCAACTGCAGAAGAATTCATGCAAAATTTGGTTGCAGTAACTGCTGCACTTGAACAGGCGATCACCAAAGTTATTGATTTTATTAACGGAAAGTGCCTCTCCGAACTTTGAGGCAAACTTATATGTTGTGTAATGAAAAATGTCCCTTTCACGTCAAATTTATTAGTTAGATCTGCTTATTTTAAAGGGTTTATTGTTAAGTTCCAAATTTGCAGCAGCAAAGGTTCATAATTTGTGTAAACTATATTTGACAGTATTTATGGCGACTTGATTACTAGTTTGCTTTCACGTTCTCGTAACGTCGACTTTTTTAAGTAAACTTTCTCCTAGGTGCTCGGAAGCAATTTACAAGTTAATCGTTGTATTAGTTACTGATATTCCGAGTGGTTTGTTTGAGCTAAAGGGAGAAGAAACGTATTTATACCAATAGGGAGAAGAACAAGGAAGGGTAAGCAATCACGTACGATGATGGGCAAGCCCAAAAATCATCCCTGTCTAGACTAGGGAACTAAGCAAAAAAGGTAATTGGGAAATCCCGTATTGCATATTATCTTTCAGATTCTTAAAAAACAATGGACGATGATCACCTTGCCTAAAACTTCAAATACATGACACTAACGAGAAGGCTCTAACTAGTCCACTGGTATACTTGTAATATTGAATTTGGATTCTCCCAGCATTCAGATGAGCAATATATTGGGAAAGCGTCTTCGAATAGACTGACGGTTCCGCAACCTTCTGTTTTGCAAGGATCGACCCTTCTGTTTCGTAACGATCGACGATTATAACCAGAAGAGTACCATTCCAATCAATACATGGAAATGATGCACTATTTGTTGTCCCAACAGGCTACAGTCCAACACGTCTAACTACGTAAAAGGCATCACACGATTCCATGCATTCTCCCACCATAGGGCATTGCTTAATGCTTACAGCTGCAACCAGATTACCCTTGGCTTCATTTCCGAAACAAGCTGAGGCTATCAGAAAGACAGCAAGAAAAAGGAAGAGAAATTTGAGATACATCTTTTTATTAATACATGGAAGCTAAGATTGAAGATCAAGCGGCACTGCAGCGTGATTAAATTTGAGAAAAAGCTTTTTACATAGATGGAAGGTAAGATCGAAGATCATCTTGCATATACAGCTTGGTTAAATAACTTAAATTTGAGAAATTTGTACATGAAGAAGAGAAACATTTTTTCCTCAAAACTTGGTATGACGCAAGTGATCACTCACAAGAAAAAGGAGGAAAACTACTTTGGAATCTACGTGCTCGTCGTGTTTTAGCTTCACTTTCTAATTTAGTTATATTTAACACTAATTTTGATTTTCAGAAAACAACTGTACTTGCATGTTGGTTCGGAGATATAATTGTGAAGCTTACGTGATATCATCGATGGTGAAACCCAACTGAAAGTACTAGGATGGATATCGTTTAATCCTCGAGGAGGGTGAATAGGCTTAGATGAAAATTATGCTCTACTTTAACTTGAATAAAATTACCAAACTGCAGTAAGGGGTAAGGGGATTGCAGATGCCTATCGATCCTTGCGACCCAGATTTTGTGTTTTCAAAATTAATCCTAAAGAGAGCAACAAACAATCAAAAAGGCACAACAGAAATAAATAACTCAAACACAAGAGATTTGCTGACGCAGTAAAACCCTCAAATCGAGGTAAACAACTACGGAACTTAACCCTTGAAGGCCAAGTGTAAAGCCACTCATTAGGTGAATATGAACAGACAAATATGAACTTACAACCAACGCGAATAGCTCTAACCTTGGCTATTTCTGAGTAGACTCCTCTAGACGGTTGCACGAACACCATCTTGTTTTTCTCCACCTTCAGAACTGCTTCCACTCGTCTCTCTAACTTTGATACATGAACTATGCATGACACTTCCTCCCAACTAATCTCGTGGGGTTCTCAGACATGCAGATGATATGAATGATATGAAGGTGTTTGATTGACTTATCAATTCACTTCAACATGGAACAAGTGAATTAATAATTCTCAATGAAGCTCATGAGTTTTTCTATGAATGAAAAAAACTCTGTCAACTAACAATGGACGCACAATATAATCTTCAGAAGCGTAGAAGAAAGAAAATATTTTTCTCCTATTTGTATGCACAGCCAACATCCCAAGACATCAACAATGCGTTTGGATGAGACAATTGTGAAATTTGTAGGAATTTATAAATGATGGAATCTATAACTGCATATATCTAAAATTTCATTAATTGCAATTTTTATTGTTTGGTTGTATCTATTTAGGATTTGAAATGTGTAATAAATTAAGAAAGTTTAAAACAAATAAAAATATAAAATAGAAAAAAAACTTGTTTTGGAAATAAATATTGAATACTACAAAGGAGTTCTAGATGACACCTATTTTGGTGAAAATTGAAGTGGGGAATTTAAATAATGAATTCCTTTGTTTTTGTCTACAGAGAAATTTAAAACTTCCAATTTAATAATGCCAAATGAATCGCAGTACCATAGCTTGTGTTTTTCTCTAGTTTCTAATTTGGCCAATGAGATACAAAAATCGTAAAATTACTTTGTCTGCAAAAATCGTAATTAGGAACACCCGCTAGGGTTTGAGAGAATGCCGTCCTTGGGTATGTGTTTCTGCAACTTCCTCCATCTCCGATGGAGCAAATTTCTGGCACTTCCCCTGGTGTCGTAGCCATCGAGTACGGTCCAAGCCGTCTCCCCCTTTTATCTGTTATTCTCCAAGACGTCGAGGTCCTCGACCCGTGTTGAAGTGACTTCATTCATTCCTCCTCAGATTGGTTCGATCTGGGCCTTGAGGTTGCTTTTGGTTCATCGTCCATTTGGATTGGGGATTGTTGGTGACTGAAAAATCTCAGGCAGAACAGATTCGAGAGTTGGACGTCTTCGGCCATCTCGGGCAAGGCTCAAGTCGACGGTGTTTGGATCTGGACTGGGGGTGAGTGAAGGGCTTGTGATGGGCCGGTTGTCGATCTAGTTGTGCATTGGAGCGGCGATCGGAGTGGAGCACTGCTTGGGCTTTCGGCTGGACCCGCACTACATCTGGTGGAGGTGGGTGGAGTCGTGCTGGAGGGATCGAGTTCTCCGACGTCGGGCGATGGTGCAACTGTCGAGGCCGAGATCCATGAGGTGGCCAGAATAAGGGTTTGGCTTTGGTGTTTTCTGCCCTGCAGCTTTGATCAAAGGGGGTTGGGTCGGGCTGAGAAACAACCTTCCTATGGTTCTTCGTGGGAACCGCCCCAAGGCTGGTGGGGTAGGCGGCGGCGCATGATAGGAGCATTTTAATGCGACGTTTTAACTGCTATTTCCCTACATTTCCTGTGTTATATCCTTAAAGAAACTCTGTTTAGGGAAGTTTCTATTCTTCGTTTGGGAAAGTTCCTAATTGTAGAAAGTTTCCATTTTGTAGTTTCTATTTCTCGTTTTTAGCAAGTTTCCATTTTAGTTTAGGAAAGTTTCTATTTTTCACTTTTAGTAAGTTTCTATTTTTCATTTTTGGAAAGTTTCTATTTTTCATTTCAGGAAAGTTTCTATTTTTAGTGATAGTTTCTATTTTCAGGACCTCGGAGCTCAAAAGTGGAAATGAACTCACGAAAGGAAAGAGGAGCTAGCGAACGTTAAGAGGAGCAAAAATGAGACACAAAGGGCCACACAAATGAGCAGAAATGAAGAAATAAGCTTTCCTGTTCCAACCAGGAAACCCTGCGCAAAAGAGGAAAGTGTACCAAGCAAGTTTCCGACGCAACCAAGAAAGGAAAATGGAAAAATGAAGTGTCATGGGGTTGGAGGATGACAAGGCTTGAAGTTGACGCAACAAGGCCCAAGAACTCTCTAAAATGACTTGGATTTTCGGCAAATGGACAAAAGCCCATAGAATTAGGGTTTTGTGACGCAAAGAATCATATGTGGAGGATTTTTCCGTGAAATACAAAGAAAATAGAGAGAGTTGGCGTGAAAATCAAGAAGAAAAAAAAATTACGCGAAGAGATTTTCTAGGGAGGAGTTTAAAGAAAGAAGAAGTGTGGACATCAAGAAAAGGCTCAAAACGCGTCTAGATTCATTCCTATATTCCCTAAAGGTATTTTGGCCGAAATAAAAGAGAAAAATCAGAATATATTCATGCAATTTCGGCAACAATATATTAGGGAATCATTTTGGAGTTTTATGATTGGTTGGATGACACACTAGGGCTTACTTGGCAAATTATCATTGGCGGAAGCTATGTGGAATTATTAAATTAATTCCATGGAAAATAAAAGAAGAATCTCGGCTTGGAGACCAGGTTTTTCCGTCCCCTATATATAGTCCCCTACTCTAGATGTCTCACACACTTTACAATTCAGAAAATTACTCTATACGCGAAAGCTCTCTCCATCCTCTAGTGCATTCAACGTTTCAAGCAAGGAAGAAGGAGAAGAAGAAGAAGGAGCCGTGAGCATCATCATCCATTCTCCACCTTGAAGCTTGCTTTCGAGATTCAAGAATCCAAACGTTTCATCCTCCATCCCCATCTCCATCTCACGGTGTAATTCAACCTCTTTCTTTGTAACCTTGTTTGATTTTCGTTAGAATTGTTCTAGTTGACATTGATGTTTGAAGAAAGTTTAAATCTGAAATTTTATGATTGAATGAAGATTTCGATTCCTATGTTGTGATTCCAACATTGCTTTTGTGAGTTTGTTCAATTAAATTTGCTTGATTGATATCTTTTATGTGTTTATCTAAAGGGTTCGAAACTTTTAGGGTTTGCATGTAATTGGTGCTAGATTTAAGTTTATGATTCACCTAATTGTTTTGTGAACTTGAATCAAAAGTAGTAAAGGCTTTGGACAAAGGTCGAATTTAATTGAAAAGGATTGCAATTAGATGAACTTCTTCATACTAAGTTGTGCACTTAAGTTGATAACCTTTCTCTTTGTTTATTGCGTTGAACATGTTTTGATTAGCTAGCTTTCTAGACTTTGATTGCATGTTTAATAGGATTGATCTAGGTGCTTTCACTTAGATTAGTAAAGGAAAGTGAAATATGGGAAATCGTTTGCTTCAAATGTTTCACATGATCAACTTCTTTCTCATGACTTGGAAGAACAATTGTAGGGTTGAATTGAATTTGATTATGAACTTGGTTTTGATTTTTGTTTCTTATATTTCATTCTTGTACTTGTGTTTTTGTTTTTACTTAGTTTTATTTCTTTATTTTAATTCTCGAAACCTAAAACCTAAACCCCCCTAATTTCGTAAATTGTATATAATCTTATAAATATTATACTTTGTTTTTATTTTAATTATTTAATTGTCTTACAATGACAGGTGTACCCTCAATCCCCGGAATAGAACGATCCCTACTTGCTTATACTACTAATGATATTTATAGGGTTAAATTATGCACTTGCTTTTGAGCGTATCAGGGCATTGAATCGAGAGGCAAGGGATGGCGGAACAGGGGAGGTTAGGGCTAGTTTGGGTGCCCATAGAGGTTTCGGGTGCCCAACGGGTTCTGGGCTTCTTTTTGTTTGGGCCATTCAAGATGGGCCTTTGTTTGGCCTTATATTCTGTTTGGATCCGCATTTAGGACCCAGGAGACTTTTTCGGGACGCTGTTTCCTGCTATACTTTGGAATTGGAATTGCGGAAACTTAGGTAGAAGATTGCTCTCTACTTGACGTATTATTTTGCATGGGGTGGGCAAGGTCAATCACACTACCGGCGGTTATCTTGATAGAAGGTTACCCTCTATTCGACGTATTTATATGCGTTAAAGCATGGTCGGCCATACTATTGGAACCGTTTTACACAGCCCGAACTCTGTTCTGGGCGTCATCAAATGCTTAATTGCATCCCTTCGTACCTTTGTTAAGTTTTATTTCCGATGCTTTATTGCATCTAGTATTTCCCTTATTATTTTATATTTTGATGTAGTTTCTACATCTTTTAAGTTGTAATTTTTGTTATGTTTATTATTAATAAAATGGTTGACTATTATTCTCAAAAAAAAAAATTAATGCCCAATGAGGGAATTGGTTTTTAAGAATTATGAAATCCTCACTTTCAATTAAATTCCATCAATTTTTTCCCTCATCCAAACACACTCCAAGGGAATTTAAAACTCTAGACCTAATTGATTTCTATTAAGAAAGAAATATTCCTCATATATCTAGGTAATAAAAACTGATTTTCATCCCTAAATAAAATGCTATGCATAACTAACCAAATCAATCAAATAAAATGCAATGCTATAAATCATATATATGATTGATTTCAATTGAAACTCTTCCATAATGACAGACTAACATTAATCACGCATAAATACATTTCAGACTACTTCGAAATTGAACCACAGTCTTCAATCCCTGCATCCAATCACACAAGAAACAACCATGCTATATGAGATGCAATGAATGAATTACCTTTTCAAATTATCATCTAGGATTAGTTGGGGTCTTGATCTTCATCTTGTGATTCAATCACTTTAGTCTTTACTTCAAATAGGCCTAAGACTCATTGTTTTGTATAGGGAATGCTAATACACAATATTCTTATACTAACACCAACTGCATAAGAATTCATGCAAAATTTGGTCGCAATAACTGCTGCAGTTGAACAGGCTGTTACCAAAGTCATTGATTTTATTAATGGAAATTAAGTGCCTCCGATGGTTGAAATTAATGGAAATTAAGTGCCTCCGATGGTTGAAGCATTCATTCAAACTTTTATGTTACCTTCTGAGTTGCACATTTTCTGAGTGGTTTGTCTGAGCTAAAGGGAGTAGAAACCTATTCATTTATATACCAACAGGAGAAGAAACAGAAAAAGAAACCAAGTACAATGACGGGCAAAACCTAAAGCATCCCCGACTAGTCTAGGGAACTAAGAAAAACGTATGGACAATTAGGAAAATCCCATATTACAAATTATCCTCCAGATTCTTACAAAGCAATGGTGCATGATGGAGGATGATCATCTTACCTATAACTTCAAATATATGACACTAAAGAGAAATATCTAACTAATTAATTCACTGATTTATCATATTTATAGTATTGAATTTGGATTCTCCCAACTTTTAGATGAGCAATAAACTTGAAAGCATCTTTGGAAAGATTGATTGTTGCGCAAATCTTCTGTTTCGCAACGATCAACAATTCAAATAAGTAGAGTATCATTCTGATCAATACAAGGAAAGGATACATGATTTGTTGTCCAAACACATCTATCTACATAAAAGTCATCGCACACTGTTCCGTTCTCCCATATGGCATTGCTTACAGCCACAACGAAATTGCCCTTCTCCTCATCTCTGAAACACGCCAAGGCAATCAGAAATGTTGGAGAGGAAAGATCCCACATTGGAAAAGTGACAAAAGAAAATATAACTTATAAGTGGGTGACTTTTACCCAATTGTACTGAGGCCTTTTGTGATTAAAACTCAACACCTAACAGGTGGTTAAGTTGGGACAGTATCGGTACAATGGTGGAGGAAATATCCCACACTGGAAAAGTGACAAAAGAAAATATAACTTATAAGTGGGTGGCTTTTACCTAATTGTATCGAGGCGAAGATCCCACATTGGAAAAGTGACAAAAGAAAATATAACTTATAAGTGGGTGGCTCTTACTCAATTGTATCGAGGTCTTTTGTGATTAAATCCCAACACCTAACGGGTGGTTAAGTTGGGACAGTATTGGTACAATGGTAGGCCACGAGCCACGTTTGTCGTTCTTTAACAAGAAAGACAACAGACTTCATGATATTAAAAAGCAATAAATCCCTTAAATTTAGATAAACCTTTTTCTTATTTTCTTACAAGAAAGCAGCTAAGATAGAAAGCCAAATAGCCAAACACCTCTTTGAGAAATTTGTACATGAAGAAAAATATTTGTTCCTCAAAGACGCAAGTGATCACTCACAAGAAAAAGGAAGAAAACTACTTTGGAATCTGCTCGTCGCATTTTAGCTTCATTTTCTCATTTAATCTGCTATTGTATTTAACACTATCGATCATAAGGAATCATAACTCCAAACACTATATCAAAGAAAAAAGTAAAACATTATATAAAATCATATCTTATAGCCCAGTACCATTTGATCTAGTAGCATACATCTCCCTTTTATAAGTGGGAGGTCATGAGTTCGACTCACAAAATACTAGGCGTTGATATAATTAAAAAAACATCATATTTTATTATAATTAATTAGATGTTCGGCAATAAATATATAACATTTTCTAATAGGGACGCTCTCCAATAATGTTACCAGGAGGATCATAGTTACAAACTACCAACGCCCGCCCATTTTTACACTTGACCCTAGCACAACCAAGATTAACAGAATCGCGCCAAACCACTTGTGTATAAAGCAAACATTCATTATTAACACATGTGTTAGAGGCATGGTCATAGTTAGGCTTCTCTGACGTCACCCAAGACTTCACAGCTTCCGCTCCCGTCATTTCACCATAACCTTCAGCCAAGCTCTCGCCATACGGTCCTCCAGAAAGCTTCATTTCGCAGGTCTCAATTTTTGACTCGGCATACTTTTGTGCGTACAGTGCTACTGTGTTGTTCCATGTCATTGGACCAACACCGACCTCTGCTCGAGCTTTGTTGTGTTCATCAATGAAGCCTTGGTTGGGATTGTTGTTGTCTTCATCAAGGAAGCCTTGGTTGGGATTGTTAATTACTGTAGCTTGAGAGACATGAAATATAACGATTACTGCTAAGCAGCATACACCAAAGAAAAGCTTGCTAAACCCCATATTTTTTCCTCTATGCAGTATGTAATGGGAAAACGAGATTGAGCATATTTATAGAGGGATATGGCATTTGTTTTGTAACGGTTAAAACAAAGGCATTAAGGACGAAATTAGGAAATTAAATTATGTGATCTTTAGATTTGGTCAACACAAAACGAATCAAATACCTTAAATAGAGAATCTGTTTACTTTTAATTTGCACCATTATGAGTTGATTTTATTGGTCTATATAACTTATACTTATTTCTGATTGGTCTTTTTTTTTCCACCCCCTGAAAGGTCCACACAAAATTCGAGTGATATTATTTGCCCCGATCACCACATGACAATGTCACATGGTAGATTTCCATCCTTCAACCTTAGCATTACAATTTTATTTCTAATTAACAAATGATCCTAGACAAGGTTGTTTATGGCTATACAAGTGCAGGCCCTCACTTGCAGCAAATCCTAGGAACATTTTTTGAGAAAGAAATTGCACATATTAAGCAACTTAGATGCATACATCAGTGAGTACATCGGAGAGCCATTGTGGCTCATTTTCTACCCAAATTTGAAATGCAAGAAACAAAAGCGTTTGCCTAGCAAACCCTAAGAACTAAAGAAGAACAATGCAAATAAATCATGATTTTCTAAACTAAATTTAGGTTTAATCCAAAAAAAAAGTTTATTTTAGTTCAAAATTTTTTTATTTATTATTAGTGATCACTAATAATAAATAATAATAAATCAAAAAGATTCTGAACTAAAATAAACTTTTTTTTCGGATTAAACCTAAATTTAGCTTAGAAAATTACTCGTAAGTGTTATTTTGAAACTTTAATTAGCCACACGCCCAGGGCAGTGCCAAGCCCATGGGTTCAAATCTAGATTTATGATATTATATTTAAACGCCATCATCAGTGCAGCAAATACTGATCCAAACCCCATTACCAAACCACTACCTGCATCTTTAAACATAGCCTACATGATCACCATGTTTCTCAACTAAACCACTATTCTATGTACAAGAGAGTTTCACACAATATGTTTCACCCAATATGAAAATGTTCATACCTTAGCTACCTCTCAGCATAATCTAATGTCATAAGTATGCAGTTGATCTGTATATATAAGAGCAGCAAAGTTTCAGAAGTCATAAGGCCTCTTATAAATCCTAGTTGAACAAATCAGCATCTCCTCTCTTTGTATCTATACATGGGGAGTGAAGGTATTGCACAAGGAGATTCTACAATGAAGGCTAACCCTGGAAAAGCTACGATTTTGGCTCTTGGCAAGGCCTTTCCTCACCAGCTTGTCATGCAGGATTTTCTGGTTGATGGATATTTCAAAGATACCAACTGTGATGATCCAGACCTCAAGGAGAAGCTGGCTCGACTCTGTAAGTCCATTACCTTCTCTCACCAGCTATATGTGCATGAAACCGACAACATAACATGTCAGATGTCCTATGTTAATTATCTTGGGATAAAATAACAATCTTAAAAGGAAATGTAGCATTATATAGCTTTAAGTGGCTTCTTTACCAACATAAACCAGAAATAATTGTCGCTAATTCAGTCATTCATCTATGTCAATTCTTAGGCAAGACAACGACAGTCAAAACTCGGTATGTGGTCATGTCAGACGAGATTCTAAAGAGATATCCAGAGCTTGCAATTGAAGGAATTCCCACCGTGAAGCAAAGACTAGACATTTGCAATGATGCTGTAACACAGATGGCCATTGAAGCTTCACATGCTTGCATCAAGAACTGGGGAAGGCCTGCTTCGGACATAACGCACTTAGTCTATGTCTCATCCAGTGAAGCTAGACTACCTGGTGGAGACCTTTACCTAGCAAGAGGACTTGAACTCTCCCCTCGGACTAAAAGAGTCATGCTTTACTTCTCGGGTTGCTCTGGTGGCGTGGCAGGTCTTCGTGTAGCAAAAGACATCGCCGAGAACAATCCAGGGAGCAGAGTTCTGCTTGCTACTTCTGAAACTACTATTATCGGCTACAAACCACCAAGTGCACATAGACCATATGATCTTGTTGGTGTAGCACTCTTTGGTGATGGGGCTGGAGCTATGATCATTGGCTCAGACCCCAAGCTAGTCTCCGAAAAGCCTCTATTTGAGCTTCACACAGCGCTTCAGGAATTCTTGCCCGGCACGGAGAAAACCATAGATGGAAGGCTCACAGAAGAAGGGATTAGTTTCAAGCTAGCTAGAGAGCTTCCTCAGATAATCGAAGATAATGTGGAGGGGTTCTGTGGAAGATTAATGGATGTAGTTGGGTTCGATAACAAGGAGTACAATACGATGTTCTGGGCTGTTCATCCAGGGGGTCCTGCAATCTTGAATCGGATGGAAAAGCGTCTGGATTTGTTTCCGGAAAAGCTGAATGCTAGCAGAAGAGCTCTGATGGATTATGGGAATGCTAGCAGCAACACCATTGTGTATGTGCTTGAGTACATGATAGAAGAGAGCAAAAAGATCAAGAAGAAAGAGCAAGCAGATGGTGAATGGGGTTTAATTCTGGCCTTTGGACCTGGTATAACTTTTGAGGGCATCCTAGCAAGGAACCTAACTATCTGAAGTATGGAGACAATTCTTACATAGCACTGAAACTTTTATTTCTGCTATCATTAAGAACACGACCAATCGGATTCATGTTGGCACAAATGAGGTGTTTATATACTTCTCTTTTGGGTGTATATCTGTGATCGTCTTTCCACAAACTCAACTGATTAATCTAAAACCAAAGTTCCTAAGAAGAGTCATGGCAAGTTTATTTACTGTACATTCATATGATAATTATATCTCAAGTCTTAAGGCCGGTTAAGAAAAATGATTTCAGCAAACCGGTCCCAACCAGGTTTGAAGTCGCAACCTGCGGCTCGTGTTCAAGTAAATCTACTTTAGTCAGAAAACCAGATATTTCAAACGTTCAAGTGAAAGGTGCTAGATCAGATCCCTACTGTTTATCATCAAAGAGTAGTGGTGTAGGCACTTGGCAACAAATCACAAAAAGGTAGTTGGTGGATTTGTATTTGCTAGGAAGTCTTGAAGTGGCTTAAGGTATCCACACCAGCAAAAAGTGGCTTAGGTCATCTCTACCAAAAGATGAAATGGTTAGGTTATCAGTAACTCCAAAAAGCCATGGGAATCCACTGAGATTGTGGGCACATGGCAGACAATCTGTGCTGTGGACTTTTGAATTATATGACCGAGCAATGTCATCTCCATATTATGTGTATATCTACATCTACAGACCTGATTCAGCATCAACTGAAAATTATATGCGTCAGCACATCATCAGCTGTAGATTTGAGTTTATGGTAAAGCTTTAACAAAATGTTAATACCCATTGAAAAAGAGGAACCAAATCATGTCTAAATTATAAATACGAAATTTAGTTCACTCCATCCATCCCCAACTTTACAAGCAATCCACTTCATCTCCAGTCATGAATTTTTTTTCATAGAAAGAGAGAACTAGAAACTTGTGGAGAGCAAAACGGGGAACTTAAAAAAGGATGAACAACATGCTAGCTAAGTTAAGTGTTGACCGCATTGTGCTCCTAGACCACGGCAGAAGCAGATTGAAATCATACAACTCCAGAAGGGAGACGAAGAACAAGCTGCCCTCCGAAAACACTGGAAAACAGAAAACAATCCCAATAAGTAAATTTTGGATGCCATTATACAATTGAGGAGATAATTGGAATGCAAACGAACTTGACAAAAAAACACCAGGGATTCAAAGGCCAACCTTTTGACATAGTAGTAACAAAAGTCTGCTAATATGAAAGTTTGGACAATTTCCGAAATAAGAACCATAGAAGGCCACAAACCATACCCCAAGGCCACCAGCAAATGTCCGCGAGTATCTAATACCTGTTGAGCAATTGAATAGATTTTATTAGCGTCGGAATGAGATAAGATAATACCCTTTAACTAATAACAGCAACATAATTTTTCCAAAATTTGATCGACCACATCCTTTTAAAGCAACTTCAGGCACAAGGATTCTCATTTCATCATTATAACAAAAGATAAGAATAAATTAGTATAAATTGTTCCTTTATAAGATGCTTTCAGTCCAAATAATTAATCAGATGCCACTTTCGAATATGATAATAAAGCCATCTCAGCAAGTGCCTACACTGAAAATTAATTTTAGGGGCATCTACAAACAAGTCTAGGAATCAACTTAGCAATTTTATCTTCATGCAACACCAACAATTTTCCAAAATGTCAAAACAAACCTAATTCAAAGAAAACATATGTCACAGAAGATCAGACCTGGAGAACCCAATGGGCACAGCTCAGGAACCTTGCGACACCAAGTGCAAACACGTAATGAGCTGTGAATGGCTCAACAATCTGAAAGTAGAAAACCGCGGAATCATAGAGGAATTAGTTGCATGCCCTTTTCTGGTAAACTCATAAATACACAGATTTTCCACTATATGATGTTAGACCTTTGTATTCTGCATGACCCTCAACTGGGGCAGTACTGAAACAGCTTCTAGATACACACAAAAAGCCCAGGAAATCCTGTTCAATAAATGATGAGAAGTTGAAGGATGTATAAATAAAGCTAGTAGAGCACATGGTGCAACCTGTATCCAAATCAAAGGGTGAACATGTTAGTATTAGAACGAAAGCAACAGAGGTGAAAAAGATAATTGAGAATGCATCATCAGTGAAAGAGAAAGTCAATCAATTTGCCTTAATTAATATGTACCCAATATTTACAAAGTTTCTTTGGTACAGATAAGATTACACGCTTACAAGATCACATAACTCCAGGCTAAAAACCGATAATTATTATCCAAGATTAATCTTTAATACAAGATGTAAGTACAAAGAACTAAAGAAAAGAATGCATGTTCTTAATGTCATAACCACTAAACAGGGGTGATCTAATTCACTCATGAACACCAATATTTTCATTTCTATACCTCAATTCATGTCCTTCATAAAGCTGAGAGTTGTAACACTTATTTGACGATAAATATTGAGAAAACCAAAACAAAGATAATTAACACTCCATTCTCAACTCACAGAGAAATTGATTTTGCCTCTACACACACGGATCTATATAGACATACACACATTTATTTGATGAAAAAAAACTCTAAGGGAAAAAGAAAAAAAAAGTGATAAAGAGAAACTCACCACATAGTATATTGCAAAGTTGTCTTTGTCCTCCATGTAACTAGACTTCAAGTTAAAGCGGATCATATAAATAACCCAGAGGGTGGTCACCAGTGTAGCTAAATCAAGCAGGGTGTGTATGTCATATTCCATAACCACACTGCAGTACAATCTCACAGCTAAAAACATAGCTGTAAGTTCCTGCGATTTGAGTGATAGCCCTGCATACAATTCCCAACATTCCCCAATCAAACTTTCATGAGTTTCATAGCCTAAACCTCATTGGGTGGGAACCGAAAAAGGAAACATGATCTAAAACAAAGCAAAAAAAACAAACTTTTCCATAGCAAAAATCACATGAATCCAATAAAGCCCAGATTTTTCCCTCCAACTTTAATCAACTTCTCATAATCCAAACAATTCCTACCTATCAAATTCCAGTCTTCCCAATATTACAAGAATCCCAATTCCCTATCAAAACATTGAGTTCTATACATTACAATGCAATTTAGATCACCAATTCCAGAAATCCCCAATCTTTCCGAACCCGATTTCTCAATCAATCCCAATCAAACGAAACCCTAAAAAGCTGAAAACTTTTACCGGCGCAAGTCTTCTCCTTCATGAGCTTATAGATGAGGACGGAGATTCCGGCGGAGTGCACAGCCTCAGCTGCGACGAAGAGGTTATCGTGATCGTGAACGACGAATCGGAGCAGAACCAGAGTCGCCATGCCGGTCACCACGGCCAGAAAGCCCTTCACTTTCGGCGGTTGGCGCCGGACCCATGTCGACACGGTGTTGATCGGCGTCTTCGGGGCCCTCATGGGGTCGAAATTCGTCGGAATTTTCCGGTGATCGGGTTTCGCCGGAAAAGTGTGGGAAAAATTTATGAAGAAGGGAACCAATTCTGGCTATGAAAAGCTTTGTTGAATATAAATCGAACCCGGAGACCCGAACGACGTATGAAACTCGGCCTTTTGGATGTCGTTCGCGGCACGCTGCATGTCGTTTTCTTTCTAATTAAGGTGATTAACAATTTTAGACCAGTTGCTAAAGTAGAGGTGGGTTGCGTACGTCTTCACATATCCAACCAAAATAAATTAGTAATCTTTAATCTTAACCCTTGGCCAAAATAAGAAACTCTTTCCTGTACAGTTTCTAACACTGACATTTTGTTTGTACCAAAATTGCATCATTTGCATGATACACAAGTGAAGTATTAGCCGATCTTAGAGGTGCAGAGCATTTTTCTAGTTTGTAGGCTTGCTTTTAATACTGTGAGCGTCAATTGTAGTCTAATGCGTGATATAATCTTTTTTATTTAGGAGATTGATGTACGTGTCATTCTAGATATAGTTATATGAGACTATTTTCTTATCTGCTAGCAAGTTTCAATTTATTGATTATGTGGAATAACCACCCCTCTAGTTCTAGATAATATGAGTTAAAATCTCACTAGCATTGTGATTCAAAAAATATATATCTAAACCCTTCAATTATCAATTATTCAATTCTTATGAATAACACATCAACATCTACATAAATGACTCTCAGTACTTATATAGAACGGTATGACTTAAAACAAAGCTACCTTCTTAATTACTTAAAACAGAGCTACCTTCTTAGTCTTTGGTCTTGACTCTTGGTAGGTATTACTTGAAACAGAGCTACCTTTTTAGTCTATGTTGTTGATAGGTATTACTTGAAACAGAGCTACCTTCTTAGTCTTTGTTGTTGATAGGTATTACTTAAAACAGAGCTACCTTCTTTATTGTTGATACTTTGGATATGTAGAGTGATGAGAGTTTTGACTCTTCCCCTTCCTCAAGCTCTTCTAACTTTCTAGAGTGAGAAGAAACAGGAACTACTTACCGGTATTAGCACTTTCTGCAAAGGTTCATTTCCAGAGAGTATTACTTTGTCACAGCTTTTAGCCATGCTACAATATGACACCTCAGAAGGTTAAGCAAGCGATGTTTCTCTCCCTCCGAATTAACAACACAACCTTTTAGCCTAAAAAGCTACCAATTTGGCTAATATGACATCATACGGTTATCCATCACAAACAACACGGATAGAGAAAGAAGAAGGGTAAAAAGTTCAGTACTATGAAAATATGATATTACAAGCAAACAGTTGTTTTATTTAATTGCAAGAAGCTAGTAGTTCATAGTCATTGGTTCCCCACAATCCTGAAACCAACCCTTTAGTGCAGAGTGGTCGTAGGTTGATCAATAGAAATTAATAGAAATTAGCAAGTCCATGAATTTGATCTCCTCATTGCAGGCTTCATCTGTTTGTCTTCCTCGAGCGCTATCATTCCCAAATGGGATGGGTCTTCCAACATCATCTTGGCCACCAAGTAACCTGCAATGGACCAAGTCTGGAATTTGCGAGCCTGCTTCCCAACATAACGACCACATTTTCCATCATAGTATTCGGGCCAGTTGTCTTTCTGCAACCTGCTCTCGGCAAGTTCAATAGCTCGTCTTGCAATCTGGGGCCGTCCAGTCTTGATGCATGCAGCAGTGAGAAGCCATAGCAGAACTGTACACCACAATGACAACATGTACTCAGCAGAAAGTAAAGGGTAGTAGGTGTCTCACCATGCCGCATTATCCAAGTATCCTGATGAGAAATCTAAGCAGGTATGTAATATGGAGTAATCAAGTTTTAGGCCAAGACAAAAGATTCCACTTTAATTCATTAACCCTATTGATTATGTTGAGAAAGATGTTAACTTTTCCACTTGAATATAGGGAGTGCAATAGTTATGGAATCTTCAACTCATTTGCATCTGTTACTCTGTCCTAGAAAACTCCTATATTCTTGCTATTCCATTTCAAATTATTTCAGACTTAAGATCACTGGCTAAGATAACATTGACGTTGTCTTCATAATGTTTCAAACAGTCAATCATTGGTAAAAAGAAACTACACTACCATATTACCAAACAATAGGGACTAAGATAACATTGACGTTGTCTTCATAATGTTTCAAACAGTAAATCATTGGTAAAAAGAAACTACACTACCATATTACCAAACAATAGGGACAGTTGAC
Source organism: Rosa lucieae (assembly GCA_024704745.1). Classification (NCBI taxonomy): domain Eukaryota; kingdom Viridiplantae; phylum Streptophyta; class Magnoliopsida; order Rosales; family Rosaceae; genus Rosa; species Rosa lucieae. The sequence continues at coordinate 4,103,899 of CM045497.1, read as the reverse complement.
CAAGAAGTTGAATCAAATCTTTCTTTCTTTTTTTTTCTTTTTTCTTCTGAGAATCAAATCTATTAAAATCATTAAACTATGAGATTAAAAAAAAATATTGTGATGGCTCTATTGGAACCTAAACATTTCTCTCTAGGTCCCCAAGTTACTGGTAATTTATAAACCCGAGTTTACATTCACTCATTCAATTTAAAATTAAAATATAATAATAACATCTCCCATCCTCCCCTCTTGGCTGATGGACCTAATTTCCAGGTTCCATAAAAACCATCAGATGTTACGGTATAATTTTGTGCAGAGGGAACTATAGAGTGACAACATACCTGGCCAAGAACCTCCATTGTGGTAGCTCCATCTAGTATTTTTTGGGTCACTTCCTGTTTCAATCCTCCATTCATGACTGTCAATGGCTGGATAACAAACCTTTAATGGCATTTCTCCTGCCAACTCCTCCCATCGTGACTCTATGAGATCCATGATTGCCATGGATTGTTCAGGGGTTGCCAAGGATGAAAGAATCGCTATACAATTACCCAAGCAAAACCAGCGGAAATCCATTCTTGCAGGACTCACATTCCCAATAAAGTAACCACCGTGTGTTGGCATAAAATCAAAGACCCAGTCCGGAAGAGAATCTGGTATCACATTGAACTTGTTGACGGCTGTATGTGAGTATTCTTCAGTTTTATATCGATATATATCATTTAACTGCTTAAAGTCAAGCCAAAAGTAACTTCTCATGTGATAGCTCAAGGCATGAAGGCGTTTTACTATTCGCTCAATGAACTCCTTCCCCTCATCATCTTTGTTAAGTAAAAGCAAAGCACATCTTAAAGCCATGAAGAAAAGAGCCTGAATTTCAATGGGATATCCATAAACACCCTAGAAACAAATAATCAATGCAGAAGTCAGTAAAAGAATTGAAAGATAGGCAGCACATGACCAAATGAATAATTACATAAATTCAGAACTTGTAGTATTGACCGATCACGATCAAGAAGATCTCCAACAAGAGCAACCCCACTATGCCTCATATTACAAGAAATTGTACTCCAAATGTACTTTCTTAATTCAAACGTTCATTTACAATCATTCAGGCAGGAAAATCCGGGGGTTAGAATGGTAAAGGTTACAAGCTCAAAACTAACAAATTCTGCACATTCTCATATTCGAAAGACTGTCACCACTCATGACATCATCCATCCACAGCATGCTTAATACCATTTATTAGATGCTAAAGTATAGGACAACATTATTATGGAACTTACCATTCTACGATCAATCATGCAGCATCCGTCGGCACAAAGAAGGGTTGGAAATGTGTCAAACCCTTCCGAAAGACATAAACTTAGAATAAGCCGCATACCCTTCTGGCATTCAGGCCGTTCAGCCAATGATGTGTCTCCAGTAGATTTTGTGTATGCGCGAAGCAATATGATCCACCAAAATCCAGAATCAACCGGAGCAACTCTTCCTATAGCACTCTCACCAAAATCTGCCATTAATGTCTCAGTGTTCCTGACTGGATCATGGAGTACTTTGAAACTAGCTGGCATTACTCCTTCTCCTAGCTGGAATCTATCAATCTTTTTCTCCCATGACTGCAGACGGAGAGTCTTCAAGATAAAGTTTTTAACAATTTCAGGTTCACCATTCATCAGAAAAGCCAATGCACTGGGGACAAAGTCTCTCACAAACACCTTCAGAGGTTCATAAGAAGAAAAAACAAGTAGAAAATCAGTGCTTGCCAACTTCATGGAACTGAATCTGTCTAGAGTTGGTAAATCTTAGTTAAGAAAGCATAAAGGTAAGTGGATTAGCTACACACACACACACACACTTACTTTTCTTCAACAACAACAAAATATCAAGGGCAGAATTTTGAAAAATAGTGTTAGAACGTCGAATCAGCAGGTTAATTATAAATCTAGGAACATGGGGCAGAATACTGTCACTCAATTTTACCAGTCATTCCTCAAGGGGTAACAAAGGCTTATTTGCACTAAAAACAATCTTCCCCAAGTTTCCACATGCATGCTCCTAAAATGTATGGATATAACATGGTGGTCATCACAAACTAAAGTGTTTTCCCACAAGACAACTGGAAGACTGATAAGCAGGGTAAAATCAAGCCTTTCCAATTTATTTCTATGATGTATTGCCACTCTAACTTGGATGCATCATGAAACATTATGGTTTCATCCTCGTGGGGGTTGCAAAGGTAACTATCTTTAGCAACCATCTGAACATACCCCTTTCATAATAGTATAACCACAAGATTGAACAACAAAAAATGAAAAATATGCAACAGTCAAGTTTTAAGCATTAAGATTACGACACGAGACTTTGAAACATTAAGACTCAGTGTTCCAAACCTTCAGAATAAAATGAATGAAGGGAGCTACTGATTAGAAAGATACCACTGATAGGACCACCAAAGACTCTTTGAAACATTAGGACTCAGTGTTTCAAGCCTTAAGAATAAAATGAATGAAGGGAGCTACTGATTAGAAAGATACCACTGATCGGACCAACAAAGATTCTACCTGATCATAGTTGAGTTTTTCATCAGATGTATCCGTTGCAGCAATTGTCCCAACCGGCTGACCGCGGAAAAAAACCAATGAACGCCTCAAATTCTCCCAAGCTTCAGCAACCATCGGATGTGGCTCAAAGCCAGCCTGTGATCTAGGAGTACAACTAATGACTGACCTTCTACTACAGGGGGAAAATAAATATTCATGTGGGTCATAGTTCCTAAGAGAGTTCTCCGGATGTCGAGCTGAGAGACGTGGAGAAAACCCCACAGATAATTCACTGAGTGACCTCTCATCAAACGATCGTTGTCTCTCAATATTCAGAGGTTTAGGTCTGTCTAATAGCTTTGAGAAATCAACCTCCTCAATTTCTGCCACAGTAAATAGGGAATCCATATTTCTTGTATTTCCATTCTGAGACACATCCCCATTCAGCGATGACATTTCAGTAGATTTTAGAAGTGGATGGTAAGTTGGTAACTCACCCAAATGGCTAGTTCAGTGTTGAACACCTGCAAATCAACCACCATAAATGAACCATACATCAGTAGCAAAAAAACAGTAATCATCTATTTCCACCTCTCCTAGGTGATCATTAACAACATATCGGCTGCTTTTAGTTCAACTACTCGATTCTTATGAAACATACAAGGAGATCCAACGGCACAAGTAAAGAAATGTAAACGTTAAAGTAAACTGATAAAAGTATCCACACGGGTTAATCTATTGAATGGTAATTCACAATCAAGAGGATAAGAAATAGTTTCTCTCCTTGTCTATTCAAACTGAGTTTGTTGTATAAAACAGGAAAAGTCCACCTTTTTATCTCCCAATTACAATGATTTATACATCATAACCAATACATTTGATTCTAACATAAAAGCTATGCCGCAAACCAATAAAAACTATGTTAAATCTGTAAAGTTTTTACAAGACAGAATGAAAGTTGGGTTTCTGATTTCTGAAAAGCCAAACAGATATAATGCTCAATTCATTCAATTCCAGCAATTGGGTCTCTGAATATAGTACCAGATGACAAATCCAACAACTTCTGAAGAAACATGATCTGAGATCCAATCATGTTTGAATTCTCTGCTAACCCAAATCCACCAAAAAAACAATGCATGCATTACCAAATGGAATTGAATTCCACCCACAATTCAAGAACAGAACAGGACTAACCTCTCAAAGAGTCTCCAAAGTTGAGGCCTTTTGAGTTATATAATAATCTGGAACAAGAACAGAGGAACAGAGCTCAGTGCTGATGCAAAGTGTATTGTTGTTATAGAATCTTTGTTGGGTACCATGAGGCGGTGGTGGGGGCCACTAATTGACCGGCCAAGCCGGTAAATGGACTAGCAGATGGGTTCAGGTCGATGAAGAAGGTGCCTAACAATTCAAAATGGCATTGCCGGCCTACCCATCATCACTGAAAGACAGACTCTTTTGTTTGATCTAATATATGAGAGAGACAACCCTCTGAGGTGTACGGAAGATGTAAGGGGTTTGACACTTTGGTGCAACGTGGGTGAGTCTGATTGACTGTGATGGGCAACTAGGCAAGGACCCTGTGACTATAGCCAGCCGGTAGGTTTTTTCACATGATTGCATGGCATGAAGGGTAAAAATGAGGTGTAGGGTCTGGGTGGCTTTGGGACTTGGACCCTGTAAATATTACAGAATAATAGGCCAACTGGGTCTGAGGCTCTCTACCCTTCACTGTGGCAAATTAAATTGACAATAATGCAGATGCTTTTGTTATGCTCTGAGAGATTTTGTGGTCAGATAGGGAGGAGACAGTAGATGATTCCGTTTATGAAGATCCATAAACGGTGATGCGTTTTATGATTCTGTTGCTCTTTTTAGCATTCAGCCAAAAGTGGGGGCTTTATGGACAACGAGAGGCTAAAAGCACCCTCACATGTGATGGATCAAAATGGTTATCAGAAGAAAATTGCATAGGATGGATCCAACATTTAATAAGCCTAACTTGAATTCACCCTAATTTGCGGACCAAATGGAAAGAAGATTGCATATTCAGCCTAATTTATCAGGCCAAAGAAAATAATAATTCAGCCTAACTTGAAATTTTTGGATGATAAGGTAAGAATTACACTTTTTTTTTTCTTCATAATATAATCAATTATGAAAAAATTCGATCAAGCTATAGCACATGACCTCGTAAATAAAAAAATCATTATCTTATCACCCCACCAAACACACATGCCCCATTATAAAGGCTGGTTGGGTTGCAAATCATGTGCAAGTCTAACCCAATGCAAACTAGATCACGTGCACGAGTCTATACAATGCTAAGCCAATTTCACACTCGTTATCACCACTTGAGCTAACCCAAAGACTTTATTACTCACTTTAATTTAAAATTTAATTTTTAGTTTAGAGTTTAAGATTCAAGTTTATATTGCGAGTCTAGTGTTCATCAATCTTGGCAGAGGGCAAATAAAGTCTAATCGCACTATTTTTTCACTATCTAAGTAGAAGACACTAATGTCACGATCGATATATATGTGATTTAGAATTGTTTAAACGTTCTGCATCCTTGGTTCCGTTTGAGGCCAAATAAATGTCATTCCCTTTCATCTCTTTGAATTTACTAGCACAGAGGGAGAAGGAAGACTCACCATCTGCCAAAAATATAATTTGGTCCTCTAAATGTTGTGCCTTAAGAATGTTGTTATCCTTGGAGGTAATTTTGTATATTTCAAAACCACTCGTCCTTAGATATTTAAAGCTAGATGTTATCACTTTGAGATACTTATCTTTCATCTTGTCGAGTAAGACAGCAAATTAACTACAACAAGATGGTGATGATGGCCAAAAGAAGATTATGGAAGGAGTGCTACACTATTGCACAGGAGGTAACCATGAGTATGAAAAAGACATTGACAATTGTCATGACCTTACAACCATGGGAGATTTTGGGGTTCTTCCTCTCAAATAGAACTTCTATGAGTTTTTTGTTTGTTTTGAAAGACGGCCAATACGGCTGCCTTTAAATCTTGATCATTAATGAAACTGCAGAATACATGGGGGAGACATGATACCGGAACCCCAAATTACAATAAGCATAGAGATAACGTATTGAGATAATAACGAGAGTCTAGACAAAAAGTATGTATTCTACCATGCACCAATTAGCGAAGAGTGCACTTTTGGCTACTCTATTCGCTTTACAGAGGTGGTGACATACCAGAAAGTAAATGCTTACTTGAAGCCACAAAATACTAATAAGATCAGTTTTCCTACTATGTTGCCACCGGAAAACGAGTCCGATGACACTTAGTTTCATCCTGCCACTAGGAGGTTGCGACCATTTGGGAATTCACTGCCTACCCAAGACAGACAAGGCACACAAGGTGCGCAGTCCGGGACAGAGCCCAAGTCACCCTACCCCATTATGGTAGGGATTTATTGCTGGCATGAAGCCAAGTCTAGTTAAAATAACAAAACAAAGGAAATAAAAAGTAACATAATTAATCCATAAAGAAGATAAAAACGTAGCCCACCAGAAAAGGCACAGCAGCCCAGAGCAGACCCAAAAGCCCACAAGCCCACCCAATTTGCCACGCGGGTCGGAGTTGGCCACCAACTGACTTCGCCGACCGGATCTTCTTAGGTCCCGATCTCAAACCGGAATCGGACCCAAGACATGATCGATCACGGCCTCCATTATCTTTCTTCAACCCCACCACAGGGGAAACAACGACGATACACCACCATAGAATCAGAGATCCTCCCCACCGAACACCAACATCCCTCCGCCGCTCCAGCCTTTCTCGTATCCTCCGCCTAAGCACAGATCGGAAACAATCAAGGAGGCGTTTATCCGCTAGCCGTACCCTCCCCGACCGCGACACAGGTGTTCCCAGCCTTCTGCTCTGGCTTCATACCCGCTGTACCTTGCCAGTGGATTCAGAGAGACGAGTTGCTCGACCGACGTAGACATCCCATGGAGCGCAGCCGAACGGGGCATTGAAACTGTTGGCGTTTGTTTCTAGAGTTTTTGCTCCGACTTTCTGTGAGCTTCTCGTTTTTATTATTGATTAATGAACTTCTAGGATTAAAGAATCGTAAATTTGATTGATCAGTAAACTTCGAGATTCGAACAAATATGAGCTAAAACCCCCTTTTTACAGACAATATGGTCATTATAGTCCTCAAAGACCAAATTTCTTTGATAATGTACTTCACTGTCGTATATCATGGTTATCATTTGTTGCTTCTTTTAAGATAAACTCCCAATTCTTTCATCTTACTCATTTATAGTTCGTAATAAAGAAAGATGTTTTCTTTAACCTAAAAGAAAAAGATCCTCAATCCCCGCTTTGGGGATGGGGTGGGAATGATATTGAGATCCCATCCCAAATCCGCCCCGATATAATACACACACACACACACACATTCCTTCTCAAGCAAGAATATCCTTACCTTAGCTAAGCAATCGATTTTAATATTTGGGCCACTTTTCGATCACATATTCACATCTTAACCGTTCAGTTTTTAGGTCCTAATGTATATATCACTTCCGCAAATTTTCAGCTAAATTGGTGATCATTAAGGTATCAAACTCAATTAAATCAATGAACGAACCGAATTTGTCCAACCAGAACTGTTCGTATTCATAACTGTAAATTGTAGTTATGAATGTCTTAACGATCATCAATTTAGCTGAAAATTTGCATAAGTGATCTATACATTAGGACCTAAAAACTGAACGTTTAAGATGTGAATATGTGATCGAAAAGTGCCCAAAATATAGAAATCCATTCCTTAAGCTAAGGTAAGGATATCCTTAGTAGATATATATATATATATATATATATATATATATATCTTTGATTATAAACTACAAATATATACATTTACTATATATCTTTGATTATAAACTACAAATATATACATTTACTACTATAAGTATATAAACATACATTTAATATTCAGAATCTAAATTAACCATCTCCTAAAGAAGAAAAAACTAAAAAAAGATGCTCTCTCCAAAACCTAGCCGCCAGGGCTACGGTGTTCTAATCAGGTGATTGACTCTGATCTCCGCCCTAAGTGGAGACTTGTTCTCCAATCTCTGCGGTTTTACACCCGCCCTCCAGCGTCGTCCTTTTCCGGCGATCACTTGTCAAAATTATTGCACTCTAATTCCTCAAGGCAGCAACGATGAGGACCACGGGATAGATCGGGTTGGGACCAGAGATTGGAATGATTGGTTTCCTGGCTTCTGGATTCGACCACGGAGGGGAAGACTTAAACCTCCTATCACTCACGATTTTTTTTAAAATCTCCATGGTCCTGGCATGGGGGTTTGGCCTGAGTTGTGTGGGCAGAGATGGTAGCGGAGGCGTGTTACAGAACTGTGATATGGAACTGCTTGGGATCGTTTCTGAGTTTGATCAGGTATAGCGGTCCGGGGCAGGGCGTGAAGCGGGTAGGGGAGGGATCTACCAGTCGTGAAGGATGCGGGCTTGCAGAGCAAGCTTTGGAGCGGAGCTGCAGTGTTCTCCATCGCACAGTGGCAGTGGGTCTGATTAGGATAGATGTGGAGCCGATGGTGGTAGAAACATTGGCGGAAGTGGGCGTGGAAGCTGCCGGAAAGCAGTCGAGGCTGGCTGTATTGGTGGTAACCAGATCAGTTGGGAGGCCCAACTCCTATTCGGTGCTCAAACCAATTATGAGACCTAATTAGGTGCCCAAAACAATTCTGAGGCTCAAACTAATTCTAAGGCCCTATAGAGTGTTTAAAGTTTTTAAGAATGCTGCTTGGATTTGGGCCATTCGTGGACCAAAAATCCAAAATTGTGGGCTCTGGTTATCTAGGGTTTCGTATTTGGGATTCTGGCGGCTTAATCCAACAAACTACGGCTATGTTTGAAATTGGTCGTACTTGCAAATCTTCTGGAGTAGTACTAAAGGAGGATTCAAGCTAATCTATAATGGCGGAGCATGACATGTCTAATGAGTGGACATATCTCTATGTACCACCGTGGGCACTACCACATCTTCTTGCTCTGTCTGTAGATGGTAGCAGAAGGGTATGTAATGACTACTCTAGCAGTCTAGCCATAGGCTAACACAAATTTCTAATAATTTGATAACACTCCGTGAATGTTATCTGGAGGTGTTACAATATGCTTGTATTCAACTCTATCTGAGTTTCTATCTATAAAGTTATTTCCTTGATTCAAAATACACACACACACACACACACACACACACACACATACATACATACATTTAGAGATAGAAGAAAGCAACCAAGATATAAATGAAAATTTTCTCGCTCTCACTGCGAGAGCTCCAACCCCTTGTAAACCTTAGCCACCTTGGTTTGGAGATCTATCAATGGCGTCTAGCTCCATTGCCGAGGAGATCATCCATCTCTACCTTTCGCTGCCTTCTCATAGCAAGCCAATGTCGTTTTTGTTCCATGCATTTTTTACCGGAGTCGCCCTTATTCTCATATTTCCCCTCAACTATCTTGCATGAACCTGACCTGCATGTCAGTATAAACTCAATCACTAAAGTCATATATTACATTACACAAGTTTACTAATTAAGTTGCATAACAAAATAATAAGTAAATGCTCCTCAGAGCTCACTACACAGCGAAAGTCTTAACAATAGTAAAGCTACAAAAATGGCTTCCTACCCGTACAGCTGCTACTAGAACTCAGCTTCACCCGCTATTACCCTGACCTGCATGATTAACCCCAACACCATTAAATAGTGCACCGGATTACCACACAATAAACTCGGTAAGCTTTTGAAAGCTTGTATGAGTAAACTCAAATACAAAACCACAGAACTCACACGAATAAAGAGGAAACCTTTTCAACTAGAAGAAAATAACTCACACCAAGATTCCTTAAAAACTCAATATTCTCTTCCCAAAAGAAACAATACAAGTCACACCGAGACAAACATATAAAATGTTAACCTAACAAATCAATATGAAACTCATGTCCAACCTGGACAATAAAAGTCAACTCAGTGACAAAATCATATAAATCGTTAACCTAACAATTCAATATGAAACTCCGGTCCAACATGGACGATAAAGAAAATATACACCTGAAACTCTCTTTTAAAAACGTATACTCACAAGTGCCATAACACAAAGTTATTTCTCATGATAGTACGTTGCAGACAGACTAGAGCTCTAACTGAATCGTAACCAATCACCCAGCTAAAGGCTTGGTATTCCGATATTCCTATACTAAGGTTACAACCTGCAACCCTAGATCCTTAGGCCAACCTGACCCTTAGATCAAAACATTTAAACGAGTCGCACTAGACCAAAAATGTTACTCAAATCTTCAAAAAGAAGAAACCACAACTTGTGACTCCCAATCTTCAAACACTTTTCAAAACAATAGAAAATACCATTTCCCACAACATATTGTTTCCCGACAAGTCATCCCACAAAACAATAATATGAACTTGCTCCCAAATATTGCTTGCATCACAACAAATTCACCAATCAATATATATTTCACGTAAATATATATATATACACACACACACACGTAGTCATTCACTCAGGAATGCCATTAATACCAAGTATAGCCTACAATCACAAAATTCGAGAAAATCATTTTGTATAATTAAAATCTCATTTTAACTTACCTATGAACCAAAGACGATTAAGTTTATATAATTTAAAAACAAATATTTATTTCCAGAAAACAATTTCACAATTTAGCGACTAATCCAAAATAAAAAGTGAATTCCATCCATAAATTAACCATGTGAGATTACTCACCTCTAAAATCCAACTACATCTTCTCTCACAGCCGAGATAAAGTACAGAACCTTCTCAGTCAAGCACCTTAGTAAAATAAGGTCTCAACTTAATACATGATTAAAACAAAAGCGGTTACGGTTCGAACCAATCACTTGAACCAAAAACTGATGATTTCGTCAATCGAGACAAAACTCTCTCCGAGACCTCCCAAGGTCTCCGAAACACCTCTAGGATCAATATGTCAAAACGGCAAGTCGATCCAACGGTTGAATCCTCACATATCGAAAACTGAGATAATCGAAATTACGGAAAATCTAGCATGCTTGAAATGATCAAAACATGACCCCATAATATATCAACATGCTCGTATCGAAGAGTAGATGACAACCATGGAAACAGACACCCAAAAACTAGTGGGACCCGCCACCAGCAACCCCGAATTGGGTCATGATACCTTTGTCAAAATTTTCACAACAGCATGTACAACAACTTTCACAACTACACTGAAGTCCAGAAATGAAGGGATCTGCCTGAAATTACCTCGAAAAATCAAGAAATCGAGAAAACCCGAAATTGGATTTTTGATCGATTTTTCTCCCTCGCTGCAAATCGGTTCAAGCCACTTGGAGAGGATGATCAGTGTCTCCTGGGCTTTAAGAAATGACCGGTGGCACTGCCCAAGCTGGCCGGAGATATCACGGTGGACAAAAAACACACGGCATCCTTCGCTGCGTCGTCTAGGCAGGGATTCGCCATGTACCACCACCACAGACTTGAAGAGGATGAAGAGGCGGTTCGAATGGGACCCGTGGAGGCCGGATTGGTGGCCGGACGGCGAAGATATGGCCGGAAGAAGAAAACAAGTAGGAGGGTGGTAGAGAGAGAGAATCGGATCCAGCTTTCCGAAAAAGGAAAGTTAGGGTTTTCTGATTGTTTTTCCAAATTTTTCTATTTAACCAAAATGGAAACTTTTACCGATGGCCATAACTTGTTCATACGAACTCTGATTTTCGTGTTCCACTTATCCACAAACTTGTATCGAGCGTTCTACCACTTTTGTGAAGGAAGTTTTCGGAGAAACTCAACGAATAAAAAAACAACCCTTTGACTCGTCGAAAATAAAACGTTTCGACTAATTATTCATCCAAAACACTTTCGCTCCACCTTCAAACCACGAAATCCTAGTAACGAACAATTTATTAATTCCAGGAAATTTCAAGAAATTAATAACGAATCTCCAGGGTATTACATTCCAGATCACTTTAGAGGCCTATCAATTGGGGCCCAATTCAACTTAGGTGAAGAAATCATTTATGCCTTAGGGTTCCATAACAAATATAGGGGCCTTTTAGACTTGCGCTCTCTTGTGGACCAAACTGATGAGCTCTGATTTTTTAGAGTTTTGCATTTGAGATCTGAGAGGATTGGCCAAGCCTATCACACTCATGTTCTTTATGTCTATGGTGAGTCTATGTACTATTTTTATGTTTTATAGGTTATTAGGCTGTCTAAAAATAAATGAGAGCTCAATTCGAATAAAGTTGGTCTATCCATATGTACCACAGTGGTCTCTACCACAACTTCTTGATCTGTCTATAGAAGGTAGTATGTATGCATATAATGACCATCTTGGCATGTATATTAATGAAATTTCAAAAAGGGAAGTTCCCTTTTCTTTTCTTTCAAAAAATATAAACAACATTTACTACTTTACAATATTGGCTGCATTGCGCTCTTTGAATATGAATTTATTCATGCATTAGTTTTGTTTGTTGTGGATTTTGATTTTGGAAAAGAAAATATGGAAAATAGTATTTTTTTTATCTGTTAAATTCTTATTGGGGATTCGGGGTGGGTTTGGTGCCATAATCCCTAATGGGGATAGGGATAGGGAATCCCTGCTACTTTTTTATTGGGGATCAGGGGCGGATCCAAAGGATGGGTAGGGCTCAAGCCTTATCGAGAATTTTGGAAAAAAAAAAAATTTACCTACATATACTATATATGAAACTACTTCGTTTCGTCGTTGTTAAAGCCCCACCCATAACTGGAGATTGACCTTTACTCCCTTTGGCTACTCCATCATACTCTCCACGACTCCACTCTCATCTATTAGTAGGTGTAGGAATGCAGCAGATTTGGTCTCTCCACGACTCCACTCTTCTCTGACACTCCGTCATACTGTCCAAGAGCCCACTCTCCTCTGATCGGTCCTTAATTAAAGCTTATTCTTCTCTATTTCACTCAAGCTTTGATTTAATTCTTGATTAAAGCTATGGGTTGTTGCATTCATGTTTATGACCCAATTTTGTTTTTCTGTATTTCTTCAATTTCTAGAAGTTAATGGTATGTCAGTGTCCTGACATAAAATTCTATTATGTTTCATTTGTAGCAGCCCTTGCCTAATAATATATATCATCCTATTTCTGAATAAAGGGAAGCGATTAGTAATTTGGTATGGAGCAAAGAAAAAGATACAAGTCCAATTCCCAAATGAGAATGGAGTTGGATAGAATTAGCAACTTGCCAGGTGATGTTATCGAACTAGTATTAGCATGTTTGTCAATTACAGAGCTAGTAAGGACAAGCATTTTGTCTCGCTAGTGGAGGTACAAAGCAACTTTGCTTCCACATCTTGTGTTTGATTATAAATGTGTGTTTTTGTTTGTATAGTGATCAATAAAACTGAATCTTTTGTAGTAGCTTTAGACCAAAGGACAAAATTGAGTCTTTTTGTTTGTATGGTAATCAATAAAGGGTGTGTTTTCCTTCTAACTCATGCTTCTGTTTTGTTTTTTTTTTCTTATTCATGCTTGTGCTCTTATACATGAAGTCTGTGGTCTGTTGCGACTTGCAAGAGTTCTTTGTAGACATGATGTTAATCAATTGATCAATTTCTATCGCCAATATTTATTTATTTTTTTGTTAAGAAGTTCTAGCCCCACCAGGTTTTCATTCCTAGATCCGCCCATGTTAGGGATGGGAAATTCCTAATATTTATTTTGGAAAAGAAAATATGGAAAATAGTTTTTTTTTTTATCTGTTAAGTTCTTATTGGGGATTCAGGGTGGGTTTGGAGGCATAATCCCCAACAGGGATGGGGATAGGGAATCGGGAATCCCTGCTACATTTTTATTGGGGATGGGGAATTCCTGATATTTTTTATTGGGGATTGAGGTGGTGATGAGGGTGGAGAATGACCCCAAGGATGGGGATCCGCATCCCTAACCCACCCTACTGCCATCCTTATCCATGTCTAGGGTGAACAAGATTCACTGCACAAATGTTGTGGACAAAAATTGTATTTGCTTAATCTACATTGTACAAACCGTAAGTGTAAGCGTTTGTTTCAACTATACGAGAGAAATATAATTTGTTTTACCTATACGTTAAATCTCACATTTTCTGTTCTTTAATGCATTTAATGGGTTTTATTTAAATGGGTTGTTTTACTTAATTTTTTTTAGGATTAATTCCTGTTTACCTACCTGAACTTATGGTCATTCTTCATGTTAGTCCCTAAACTTTTAATTTAATCAAGAATACCCCTGGACTCCTAATTTTCATCAGCCGTGTCCAATTCTTGAAACTCCATCCAAAATTTCCGTCAACTGATGACGTGGCAGGAGACAGAAGGGCTAAAATGGTCAATTTACATTTCATCTGCTTTTTTTTTTTTTTATCTGAAGGGGATCATTTTCCGTTTCTTTTTTATATCTTCGACATAAGGACTGAGCTCCACATCTTCTCTGTCTCCGACACCAAGGATCTCCAGATCGTGAACCTCACTCTTACAGTTCTCTATCACCGTGAGGTGAATCGCCTCCATCAGATCTTCAAAACCCTAGGGATCGAGTACGACGAGAAGGTCCTCCCTTCGGCAACCACAGGAAGGCCTCACGGCGATCTGCTTATGAAGCTGGCGTCAGAGTAGCGGGGGCGGAAGTGCTCGAGCGGCTTTGATGGTGGCAGTGGGTTCATGGATGACTTGGGTCGCCGGTATTTGAATTTCATTTGTTGGGATTTTCTTTTTCTGTTTTGTTGTTGGGTTCAAGAACATAAATATCTAGAATTGATGGATTCAATTGTTACAATCTGGATTCAATTGCTGGGTTTTCTTCTAGCTAGATGGCTTCAATTATCTATGAATTTTTGGTGCTGTGGTTTCCAATTTGGTAGTGGAGATGAGAGATTGAGGAAAGCATATGGGTTTACAAATCTGCTGCAATTCTGAACTGAATTTAAGAATCTGTCGAAGAAAAATGCATGCTTTGGAGAGATAGGCTTGAGATAAGGCCATTGGCGACCCGAATGGGTATACCACAGCGCCGCAATATTAAGCCAATAGGAGCTCGATACGTCGTAGACGTACCGTAGACCTACCAACTTAATACTACAAGGCCTTTTTGAAAACACAATTTTTTTTTAGAAAAAGGGAGACCAAGAAAACTTTTAAGAAGGAACTTTAAAATCAACAACCCAACATTTAAATCAACAAGTCTGGAAATGCAACAAAATAAAGTGGCAAGTGCACTGTGATGCCTTAGGGCTTACATCATAACCGAAATGAAAGGAGTTCGACAATAACAATAAAACAAGGGGTGAGGCGCGCTCCCAGGTAGGCGGACCTCACAGAGTTCAACATAGAAAGAGAAGCTAGTAAATCGATAGAGTACCAAATGGGAAAAACTTCAAGCAACAGGAACAGCAACACACGGACTCGGCCAACGACACACCTCTAATCCAAATCGTCCGGAATGACCTCGTTGTAACCTGAAATGTAGGGGTGAGCATTTCGTCCTCGCTAGCCCAATAGGGGCCGACCCAACCTTAGTTAGGTTTGAAATCTAATAGATAAAACATAGCTACTAGAATATAGGTTGCGCGCATTTGTAAAATCAAGTAAAACAAATGCAAACAAAAACAATCACTGTTGTTTCGTTTCAGGAAATCATATGCAGCATGCTTCACACAATTTGGAGCTCCGAGATACTTACTTGCCCTCTTAACCAAAATAAATCGGTGACCGACCTGGTTCGTCCTGAGTTTGAGAACCAACCAACTACTCTGTAGTCCTTGTGACTACAAGTAGCGAAAGTGTCCATTTCCTGGCTCTGAGTCTCCTATGACTGGTTCACTGTCTATATTTACCTTTCCTTGACAAACATAGGAGCACAGCCCCCTCCGGAGGTTCACGGTTATCGACAGCGTGGGATCCCTAGGAATCTACGCGTCTAGGTCCCATTCTCTTTCAGGTCACAAACACAACATACAAAAGGGTACAGTATCTCAACATGCAAGTCTAGCCTCGGTTTTCGCAATCAACAATTATCAGTTCTGAAAACACATGTATCACGAGGCATCGACTAATGAACAACCAAAAATACTTGCAGGCAACATAATATCATACTAGAGCATTCCACATATATCGAAAAGCCTCTAACAAGGAAGGGACAGCTCACCCTACCTGGAATATGCCGGCGTATTCCACACTCTGATGCTTCCCGCTTAAACTTCCTTAACGATCGTGTTTCCTAAACCATTACTTAGTAGGTAAGTAATTATCCAGGTAAACATCATGATCAACTTTAAAGTAATCGCGCATACTAATCCTTTTTATTTCAATGAGACCATTAATTATTTCTTTCAACCTTTACCAATTTGGGAAACTAACTTCTTTCCTAAAAAGGAAAAACGTCCTTATCGCTCCGCTAAACTATCGTCAATCCGAGCGACCAAAGTCGAGTCGATCCACACGTTTTATGAGGTCGGTCAACCATGGTCAACTCTCAGAGTTGACTTTTGACTTTTTGACTTTGACTTCTGACTTTGACCAAGTAATCCTCTATTTACTATTATTTATTTATTTATTTTTAATAAATAAGAATATGATACCACTCTACTGTGGCGACCTGAATGGGTATACCACAGCGCCGTAATATTAAGCCAATAGGAGCCCGATACGTCGCAGACGTACCGTAGACCTACCAACTTAATACTACAAGGCCTTTTTGAAAATACAAATTTTAGAAAATAGGAGACCAAGAAAACTTTTAAGAAGGAACTTTAAAATCAACAACCCAACATTTAAATCAACAAGTCTGAAAACGCAACAAAACACTGTGATGCCTTAGGGCTTACATCATAACCGAAATGAAAGGAGTTCGACAATAACAATAAAACAAGGGGTGAGGCGCGTTCCCAGGTAGGCGGACCTCACAGAGTTCAACATAGAAAGAGAAGCTAGTAAATCGATAGAGTACCAAATGGGAAGAACTTCAAGCAACAGGAACAGCAACACACGGACTCGGCCAACGACCCACCTCTAATCCAAATCGTCCGGAATGACCTCGTTGTAACCTGAAATGTAGGGGTGAGCATTTCGTCCTCGCTAGCCCAATAGGGGCCGACCCAACCTTAGTTAGGTTTGAAATCTAATAGGTAAAACATAGCTACTAGAATATAGGTTGCGCGCATTTGTAAAATCAAGTAAAACAAATGCAAACAAAAACAATCACAGTTGTTCCGTTTCAGAAAATCATATGCAGCATGCTTCACACAATTTGGAGCTCCGAGATACTTACCTGCCCTCTTAACCAAAATAAATCGGTGACCGACCTGGTTCGTCCTGAGTTCGAGAACCAGCCAACTACTCTGTAGTCCTTGTGACTACAAGTAGCGAAAGTGTCCATTTCCTGGCTCTGAGTCTCCTATGACTGGTTCACTGTCTATATTTACCTTTCCTTGACAAACATAGGAGCACAGCCCCCTCCGGAGGTTCACGGTTATCGACACCGTGAGATCCCTAGGAATCTACGCGTCTAGGTCCCATTCACTTTCAAGTCACAAACACAACATACAGAAGGGTACAGTATCTCAACATGCAAGTCTAGCCTCGGTTTTCGCAATCAACAATTATCAGTTCTGAAAACACATGTATCACGAGGCATCGACTAATGAACAACCAAAAATACTTGCAGGCAACATAATATTATACTAGAGCATTCCACATATATCGAAAAGCCTCTAACAAGGAAGGGACAGCTCACCCTACCTGGAATATGCCGGCGTATTCCACACTCTGATGCTTCCCGCTTAAACTTCCTTAACGATCGTGTTTCCTAAACCATTACTTAGTAGGTAAGTAATTATCCAGGTAAACATCATGATCAACTTTAAAGTAATCGCGCATACTAATCCTTTTTATTTCAATGAGACCATTAATTATTTCTTTCAACCTTTACCAATTTGGGAAACTAACTTCTTTCCTAAAAAGGAAAACGTCCTTATCGCTCCGCTAAACTATCGTCAATCCGAGCGACCAAAGTCGAGTCGATCCACACGTTTTATGAGGTCGGTCAACCATGGTCAACTCTCGGAGTTGACTTTTGACTTTTTGACTTTGACTTCTGACTTTGACCAAGTAATCCTCTATTTACCATTATTTATTAAAAATAAATAAGTAAATAATTCTTATTTATTAAAAATAAATAAATAAATAATTATAAATAAAGTTTTACTTTTACTTTTACCCACTTACTTCTCCTTTTTCACCTTTTTACTTTTACCAAGACTTTTACCTCCACACTTTCACTTTTACCTCCTTTTTACCGAATTTACCTTTACTTTCACCTTCTTCACTTTTTACCACTTTACCACAGTAAAACCTCCTTTTTACTCTTTTCTTCATTTTCTTTATTTTCTTTCAAAAATAAAGCCATTTCCTTTTCTTCATCCTTTTCTTTTTCTTTTGGCCAAAATACACAACAACAATTCACCAAAATATTCAACACAAAATTCCAACACTTAGAAAACTAGGCTAATAAAATTCTACTAATTAAATCCTCCTCAAACATCTACTTTTCACAATTTTCCAACAACAACAAAAGCTCAACATAAACCAAATCAACCAAATAAATTCCAAAAATTCTAGGGTTTGTGCAAAACCCATTCCTTACCCTTTCTTCTTCAAAAATCACGTCATATACCTTCTCCTTGGCCTTCTTCACCTACAAATCCGTCCATAATCAACATCTCAACCAAAAACTCGAAAACAAGGTGGCATGAATAGATCCTTACCAAAAATCCTTGCCAAACCCATAGCCTAGCTTGATGGTTCAAAGAGAAATCGGGTTCATGCAAACAAAATCACAAACCCAAATCAAAAACTCGGATTTAGGAAGAAAGATGTATAGATCGAAGGAATATAGGCTAGATTAGGAAGGAAAATACCTTGATTTGAGCTTGGAGAGAAGAAATCACAAAAGCCCCAATTTTAGCTTCGGGTTCTAGGGTTTTGGGGGGATTAAATGGCTAAATTTTATGATTTTGGTTGGAGAAATGGAAAGAGGGAAGGAAGAGGAGAAAATCTGGAAATTTTGGTGAGGAGAGGGGTTCCGGCGGCGGTGCGGCGGCGGCGGCGATTTCCGGCGACCGGGTAGAGAGAGAGGCTCTAGGTAGAGAGAGAAAGCTGAAATGAGAAAATGAGAGTGTACATACCTCCAATAATATGGAGTAATTACTACATCACCAAGCATAAGTAACACCCACTTTGGGACATCCACAAGCCATGGTAAGGCCCAACCTCTACTTGCATCTCATAGCCCTATGTTCAAGCTACGCTACGGTATCCGGAAGTCGCAAATCCGTCGCCGGGAAGCCACCTTCCCGGCCTTGCCAACATGCCCTCACAAATAGGCTTTCTAGACTAGAATAGTAACTTTGCTTGTCCCACATCGAAGAACAAGTAAATGAGAAGCATTCCTTCATCTATAAAAGGAATGCCTCCTCCCACAACTCAACACATTCATTACATCTCTTGTAATCTTGTTAGGCCGCAAGGCTCGACACACTAGTATAGCTTTCAAGTGGACGTAGTCTCCCGCTCATGCGGAGGCGAACCACTATACATCTCGTGTCGACTCTTTCTCTCTCTTTCTCTCTCTCTTTGAGGCTAACTAGAGTCCCCTCGGATTCTAACGTTAACATTGGCGCCGTCTGTGGGAAGCCAACACAAAGGCTTCGTCACCTACCACGAACTTTGACCCAAAAATATCGAGTCAACGCTCATTCAACATCAAATAGGAGTCGGTCAACGCCCGGCAGGGCTGGTCAACGCCCAACATGGCTAGTCAACGCCCAGCGGGGTTGGTCAACGCCCATAGAGTTAGGTCAACGCCCGGCAGGGCTGGTCAACGCCCAACATGGCTGGTCAACGCCTAGCGGGGTTGGTCAACGCCCAGCGGAGCCGGTCAACGCCCATAGAGTCCGGTCAACGCCCAACTATTCACTGGTCAACGCCCAACTCAAAAAAAAAAAAAAAAAACTGGGCCAAGTCTTCTCTGGACACCCAGAGATTTGCTTTGGACACCCTTTGGCATTCTTCAGTCATCAGCGCACCGCTGAACTGTATACCGCTACCTCCTGCGGCAATCACAGCTCGCTGCCACCTTCACGAAACTCCGCCAAAGCACAGCAGCACCACCGCCAGCCGAAAGTGTCATCAACTGCTGGCCTGCATCAGCCGGACAATCACCGCTGGCCAAGCTCTAATGACCGGCAACGCTCCAGCAACCGCTAAGGCACCTCCGCCAGACAACCCACTAGCTCCATCAACGAGCTCCGCCGAACTTCTCCTCCGCTGAGCAGTTCCGTCGTTCATGCTCCGTTGATGGTCTAAAGCTCCAAAACCTCCGCTAAGCTCCGAGCTCCGCCAGACTCAAAACCTCCGCCGAACTCTTGAGTCTCCGCCGAACTTCCAATCTCCGCTGAGCTCCAAGTGTCGAGCCTCCGCCGGACTGCACCACCGGGCAGCCTCCGCTGAACCCCACCAAGAGTACCGCTGGACAGAGGCTCAGCCGGCCAGGTTCGGCTGAGCAACTCCACCAAGCAACTCCTCAAACAACTCCTCCGCCGAGCTTCGTCAGCGGCAACCATCGAGAACCTCTGCTAAACTTCATCAATGGCAACAGGGCTAGCGACGTCAACAAGCACCGCCATCATAGTTACAATCTAATTCTCCGCTGACCACAACCAGTGGCCAATCCCCGCCAGCCTAGCTCCGACCATGTCTTCTGCTAGTTTCCACCAGCGGAAACGCTAGCTGCCATCAACGTCAAAGCAAGCTCCGCTCCGCCGGCAAGTTCCGCTGGACAAGAAGAGCTAGCACCAGGCCTCCGTTGACTCCACGAGTCACCACTGAGCACCAGAACATCACCGCTAGCAAGCATTCTCCAACTAGCGGCGAAACCTCCGCTAGGCACCTCCAGCATGTCGCTAGGAGCAACTGCCAACCAAGGCTCCGCTCCGCCGGCCACTTCTGCAGCCAATCAAGGTTTCCTCCATTGGCCACCACCGCTGAGCATTTCTCCGCTGGACTTCTCAGCTGGGCAAGCTTCCTCCGCCGGAGTTCTCAACTGGACGAGCTTTCTCCGCCAACCCGCTAGCCAAACTCCACCAAAGCTGCAATCTGCAATTACAGCAGTCTTCTTTCTCCATCTATTCCACGCCTTTGCAGCAGAGAGGCCGACAAAGCTGAGTCTTCCTTCACTCTACTTTATCCCATCTTTACTGATATGCATATCTGCAACGCGGTCTGCCATTCATGCATGTCTCCGGTCGGTTATATATGTGTACATTCAGTCTTATTTGAATGCCATAATTGGAGTGTCACCATGCCTATGTAGCATATACATACATGTGCCTATATCCAGGCTCTATCAGAGATGGACACTCACCATGCCTTTGGGCATTTATCCATGTCTCTGCATGTGTCATGCACAAAAAGCATAATTGATTGCTGTTGTGCATACACTCTTAATCTCTTGTTCCATGTGCCCACCGACACAAGTACTACCTACTCAAGCACAAGTGCGTCACTCACTGACATACTATATATATTCAATACCATGCCTAGCTCAGTGCAGCTTCATATATATAGTCCATACCTATTTATATGCTGGCGGCTACTTAGCCATGCAAGTTTATTAATTCATTAAAACGCACAGCACATATCCATTGTTTTATTTATTTATCAAGATGCAAGGACTTGATATGATGTTTTTGCACAGACCATGACATTAATTACTTCTTCAAATAGCTCACTTTACTGACCACATGCTGTCCAGCCAATTACAAACGCATATTTTGATTTAATTATCAAACCAACAATCATGCATGCTTGGCTTCTTTGCCAATAAGGCTACAGATGATTAAATTATGCGTACACATCAATATTATAGCATCACTATCACAATCATGTCTTTCCTGATGCATGCTGCCACCAACAAGCTAGGGGCATGAGTTTAAGTCACATGACTGTACGTACTCGTCCCATAAAGTCTGGCAAGGGAGCATGTGAGTATTCATGGTTCAATTTCGTCAACAGAGCATGCCTACATGTGAACTAGCTATAAAGGTCAACTATGCATATTTGACCAGGTTCACATTTTGAATTACTGTGCATATGTGCATGGTGGCTTATTGAACGTACCCTTTGCACATTTCATTGCAAAATTGAAATGAATATTGGAGCACATAACCAAATATGTCATTTTGCCATCTATTACTACTTCGCTTATACACTTTTCTTTAAATCTCATCAAAGTACATATGCAAATTATTTGTGTTGATTTTACGTACTCATGTACTAATCACCTATTTTGTTTCAAGGAGATATACTTTGTCGGAAAAATGGAGCGTCATTTTCCGATAATTCCGCTAGCCACCAAATCGACACAAGATAAGTCACACCATCTTATCTTTACGCTCTTTCAATTTGAGCTACCGCCATGTCAATACCATGCTTTTACTACTTCTAAAGCATGCTTATAGAATATCACACTTGATATATCTTTACATGCTTCCATAACTTTTAAGCATGCTTACAAACATTTCATAGATTTGGCAACACTTTCTAGGTCTCACGTACTAGATATGCCATGCTTCACATACCAATCTCAATGATCCTTTAGCATATCTACAAAAATGCAAAAATGATATTAGCATCCACATTACAAGTACATGCTATACACATATGCCATGCTCCTATTTAATTGCAACCCAATTAAATAAACATGGGGCACTCGAACAAAATATTATTACTTGCTCTATGTGTTTATCGTTTTTCATCGGCAACCAACCGCCAAGCGGTAGGGCTACGCCTCATAATGACAATGACCGTTACGCGGCATTGCAGTCAAGTTTCTCATTTGAGAAAACAGTAAGGGACTAGTTAACACAGCCTACGGCAGCCATTGATCCGGCAGTTAACCCCGACGCTTGGGTACCAAAGATTGGGCTCGCTACCCAACACCCTCTGCTCCGCGCAGCTCCCCTCATCAAACAATTTTACGACCATCCGGAGGTCTATAGCCAGGAGTGGGGGACTCCTCGCAGGGCCTAGCAGGGGCCCACCCGAAAGGGCAAAAGCGTTTGCTCCAACCAATTCTAGATGGACGACGCACTCGCACTAATTATGCTTGATATACGGCACAAAGCTACGCTTTGGTATCAACCCGCAAGACCACCCTCCTTGACTGGGGACTTCGGGGACTTGCATAATTAGCAACGGCCACGCTCATGCCCCAGGGCATCACCATCGAGCTACCCGTTAATGCCTCATGGCAACGACAGGCTTCCGCGCACGTGCCCCAGCCGCCCCGCCAGGCTTCCGCGTCCCCTCGTGTGCCTCAGCGGCACCGCCAGACTCTGGCGCTCGTGCCTCAGCGGCACCCCCGAGCTTCCCGCTCATGCCTTCGCGGCACCCCCGAGCTTCCGCTCACGAGCTTACCGCTCACGCCTTCGCGGCACCCTTGAGCTTCCCGCTCACGCCTTCGCGGCACCCTTGAGCTTCCGCTCACGAGCTTACCGCTCACGAGCTTCCCGCTCATGCCTTCCCGGCACCCCCGAGCTTCCCGCTCATGCCTTCCCGGCACCCCCGAGCTTCCCGCTCATGCCTTCCCGGCACCCACGAGCTTCCCGCTCATGCCTTCCCGGCACCCCCGAGCTTCCGCTCATGCCTTCCCGGCACCCCCGAGCTTCCGCTCATGCCTTCCCGGCACCCACGAGCTTCCCGTTCATGCCTTCCCGGCACCCCCGAGCTTCCGCTCATGCCTTCCCGGCACCCACGAGCTTCCCGCTCATGCCTTCCCGGCACCCCCGAGCTTCCGCTCATGCCTTCCCGGCACCCACGAGCTTCCCGCTCATGCCTTCCCGGCACCCCCGAGCTTCCCGCTCATGCCTTCCCGGCACCCCCGAGCTTCCCGCTCATGCCTTCCCGGCACCCACGAGCTTCCCGCTCATGCCTTCCCGGCACCCACGAGCTTCCCGCTCATGCCTTCCCGGCACCCCCGAGCTTCCGCTCATGCCTTCCCGGCACCCCCGAGCTTCCGCTCATGCCTTCCCGGCACCCCCGAGCTTCCGCTCATGCCTCCCCGGCAACCCTTGAGCTTCCGCTCACGAGCTTCCCGCTCATGCCTTCCCGGCACCCCGAGCTTCCGCTCATGCCTCCCCGGCAACCCTTGAGCTTCCGCTCACGAGCTTCCCGCTCATGCCTCCCCGGCACCCCGAGCTTCCGCTCATGCCTCCCCGGCAACCCTTGAGCTTCCGCTCACGAGCTGCCCGCTCATGCCTTCCCGGCAATCCTTGAGCTTCACGCTCATGTCTAGTCGACACACCACACGTTAATAGAACATTGAATTTTTCTACCATTTGTCGTTTACCGACCGCGACAAATCAAATTCTTTTCGCGTTCCATTAATACGAGCGACAACCAAACAAACACAAGCGTTCACGTGTTCATCATTCCCGAATTACAAACGCTTACCTTCGCACAGCTCATGAAAACTTACATTCATCATATTCAATCCATACGCTCACACGACCATACGCTCTCTCGAGTTTGTACGTCATAATTCGGTCGTACTCGGCGCCATTCGCGTGTATACATCAACATGTATCACGCACCCCATACGTTCATATATGCCAACGCATATCAGCGCAACTCACATTTGTTGCCCAATGCAACGAGCATTCTACATATGCCTATTTTTTGTCTTTGTTGTGCAGGTTAACGAGTCCCTTCTTGCTTACGGAGTTCGGGGACTTGTAGAGGCTCCGTACCGCCCTGTTACTTATGCTTGATGATTTCATGATTTGAACTCCCCAACCAAGAAGCTACTCTTACTCGGGGACTTCGGGGACTTGTACATACCTCCAATAATATGGAGTAATTACTACATCACCAAGCATAAGTAACACCCACTTTGGGACATCCACAAGCCATGGTAAGGCCCAACCTCTACTTGCATCTCATAGCCCTATGTTCAAGCTACGCTACGGTATCCGGAAGTCGCAAATCCGTCGCCGGGAAGCCACCTTCCCGGCCTTGCCAACATGCCCTCACAAATAGGCTTTCTAGACTAGAATAGTAACTTTGCTTGTCCCACATCGAAGAACAAGTAAATGAGAAGCATTCCTTCATCTATAAAAGGAATGCCTCCTCCCACAACTCAACACATTCATTACATCTCTTGTAATCTTGTTAGGCCGCAAGGCTCGACACACTAGTATAGCTTTCAAGTGGACGTAGTCTCCCGCTCATGCGGAGGCGAACCACTATACATCTCGTGTCGACTCTTTCTCTCTCTTTCTCTCTCTCTTTGAGGCTAACTAGAGTCCCCTCGGATTCTAACGTTAACAGAGAGGGAGGCTAGGGTTTTTGGGGGGTTAAGATGCTTAAATAGCTTCCCCTATTTTAATTGTGAAAAGTCCAATTTGCCCCTCCTTTTGGGCCAAATGGGCTTGGGCTGCTCCAACTTTATTTTTCTCTTAATTTCCTCAAGCCCACTCCTAAAATTACCTCTTCAACACCCTTATTTCTCCGATACTTCACCGAATCCTTTCGGGAAAATTTTTCCGAGCTTATCCTAAGCCTTGATACTTTGAAAATACTCTTCTAGACCCAAATTGGATTTTCTCTAAATTTCTTAATCCTTTAAATAGCCTCAAAGTCTTAACCTAAGCGCGAATACTTGTATACCATACGAATACGTAGCTTCCTACGTTATTCGACAAATCAAAATACACAATAAATAAAATAAAAAGAATACCGGGGTCTACACTCTACCCCCTTAAAGAAATTTCGTCCCCGAAATTTGTACCTGGTTGGCTGAAAAGGTGGGGGTGCTTCTCACGCATCTCTGTCTCAAGTTCCCATGTAACCTCCTCCTTTCCTTGGTGCGTCCATTGAACTTTCACCAATGGAACCTCGCGGTTCCTTAGCTGCCTGGTACTTCGTGCTAAAATCTGTATAGGCTCCGTCCTGTAGGTGGCATCACTTTGCAGTGGCAAGTTTCTCCAAGTAATGACTTGCTGGGTCTCCGGCGGACATTTCTTAAGTTGAGACACGTGAAACACATTGTGGATATGCTCTAGTTCTTGTGGCAAATCTACCTGATAAGCCATGTTGCCAATTCTTTGGGCTATAGGAAAAGGTCCAATGTATCGGGGTGCCAACTTTCCTTTGACCCCGAACCGACTGATTCCCTTCCGAGGTTTCACCTTGATATAAACAAAGTCCCCTACTCCAAACTCTAGGGGTCTCCTACGCATGTCTGCATATGATTTCTGTCTACTCTGGGCTATTCTTAATTTCTCTTTAACCACTTGAATCTTTTTAGTGGTTTCCTGAACTAGGTCAGGTCCTAGTAAAGCCTGTTCTTGAGCATCAGCCCAACACGTAGGCGACCGGCACGGCCGTCCGTAAAGTGCTTCGAACGGTGCCATGCCTATGCTACAGTGATAACTGTTGTTATACGTAAACTCCGCGAGTGGCAAACAGTCATACCACTTTTCTCCGAAGTCCAATACGCAAGCTCGTAGCATGTCCTCCAAAGTCTTGATGGTGCGTTCAGATTGTCCGTCAGTCTGAGGGTGGTATGCTGAACTCAAAAGTATCTGGGTTCCAAGCTCTTCTTGAAGCTTCTTCCACAACCTCGATGTGAACCTAGGATCTCTGTCAGAGACGATAGTCTTCGGCACTCCGTGTAACTTGATGATGGTGTCGATGTACAGTCCCGCAAGTTGGTCAAACAACTCGTCTATCCTTGGTAGTGGATACTTGTTCTTGAGCCAACGAGAGGGGGGTCCCACAGCGCCGCGACCCCGAGGCAATGAGAAACCGACACGTCACTAACGACATCTCGATAACTCATCAACCCGAAATCACAAGGCCTTTTAGGTTCAGCTTGTTGGTTTACAAAACACTTTCTTGGACACGTCGTTCTAGCAACCAAACAACACATTTTCAAAAGCAGAATTTGAAATGGGCTAAGTGTTTTGGGCTTGCGATCGGAGCCCAATTTGGAAAATAACGAATCACGAAGTAAAAATAAGTATGAGAGACGCGCCCCAGGGTTACGGGTCTCTCGAAATCTTTGTAAACGAGTAGGAAATAAATAAATAAATAAATTAGTCAGAAGGTAAATAAATAAGTGATTTCAAAATCCGATAATGGACCCAAAACCGTACTTTAGTAAAGACAAAGAGGATTACGCCAAGCCGAGCCATGTGCCTCTCCTATACGCTTCCCGACCACATGCTCAAAACCTGCACACTGTTGTAGGGGTGAGCTTTCGTCCTCGCATGCCCAGTAGGGGCCGACCCAACCATGCTAGGTTTGAAAATAATAATATACTGGAAAATATTTACTACATAATATTGTGCACGTTTATCGAAAATACTTTAAAAATAGGCAACCACAAACATTTATTTCTTTTATAAAGCATATGCAGTATGCTTCACACAATTTGGAGCTCCGAGATACTTACCTGCCGGCTAATATAAAACAAATCGGTGACCGACCTGGTTCGTCCTGAATTCGAGAACCGGCCAACTACTCTGTAGTACTTCTGACTACAAGTAGCGAAAGTGTCCATTTCCTGGCCCTGAGTCTCCTATGACTGGTTCACTGTCTATACTATCTTTCCTCGACAAACATAGGAGCACGGCCCCCTCCGGAGGTTCACGGTTATCGACACCGTGGGATCCCTAGGAATCTAAGCGTCTAGGTCCCATTCACTTTCAGGTCACAAGTATAAACATACAAGGGTACAGTATCTCAACATGCAAGTCTAGCCTCGGTTTTCGCAATTAGCAATTATCAGTTCTGAAAACACATGTATCACGAGGCATCGACTAATGAACAACCAAAAACGTTCTTGCAGGCAACATACTATCATAGTATAGCATTCTACATATACTGAAAAGCCTCTAACAAGGAAGGGACAGCTCACCCTACCTGGAATTAGAGTGCTCGTCCACATTCGGGTTCATTCCCGACTTTCGATCCTTTATCCAAATCCAAGTGCACACGCTCGGGTCCTTTATAATAAAATTAAACCAATAAGTACTCAATTCATAACTCAATTGCTTAATTTCTTTATGAGTTACCAATTTAACTTGAATCGATACTTAATGGTAACCATTCCCGAACAATTCACTTAACGTAGTAAGCTTATTCGGGAGATGGTGATCACACTTCTTTCCATGTTAAAATTTCGGTCAACCGGTATGACTTCATTTTATTTAGCTTTTAACCCTTAAGCAATTAAATAATAATTACCATTCCCGAATGATTTCACCTTTCAAACTCCTTTCGGGATATGGTGATTATACTTATTTTCTTAATGTATTCCAAGTCAACCGGTTTGACCCTTTTTACTTAATCATTAGATAATAGCAAATAAATAGTAATTACCATTCCCAAATGATCACATTCTTACGATAACTTTGGGATATGGCAACACTAGAGTACTCTACTCTTTAACCTTATTTCACGAACAGTAATCCAATATCCTAATTTAGTTCAATCAAATAAATCCACCATTTTCATTATCCATCTCCACTCAACATTGATGACTACTCACTTTCTTTGACATTGTTCACAACATTAACTCATTTTCAAAAATGGTCCCTTCTTATTAATCAATTTCCTTCTATGCCAAACATAGCCATTCACACATACAGAACCTCCTTCACACCAACTCATTCACAATCAGCCGAGTACTATAAAAGTAAGAAATTATCCATTTCCACTTATTTCTTTCGATTTCAAGCGATACAATACAAGCACAGTAAAAAGAAATCCATTTCCTTCATCATGTCATTACCTTTCTCATAAGTCATAACCTTTCCAAATCCTTTCTTTGGTAGCCTCGGCTTAATGCCCTTGACCCAACAATTCAGGTGTTTTTCTCCACCACAAAACAACCTGCTCAATCAATCAATTTCAATATCCCAATAAAACTGAAATCATAAGTTCAAGGTTAGGCTTTCTTACCCTAACTCACCCCATCGGGACCAGTCTCTATAACATTCTGCCTCCTGCAGTTCTTGTTTCTTTATCTTCCTCCTTGACCCATCAGATGACACTACCAGAAAACTCCCCTTTTTCTTCAGAATCCCATCGTTGCTTCCATGTTTCGGGCTCCAGAACGCCCACCAAGGAACTCAAGATTAATAACCCATTCCAATTTGGATTTAAAACTTAATCAATTAACCAAAAGGGCTTTTAGCTCGTCTTACCGAAGCAAGGAGAGGTCGTCGGCGGTATTACACGACAGCGTTGGGGTGCTCACGTGCCAGCGGCGGCGCGTGTGGTGGTTCTGATCAGAGTCTGAAGTCGGGATTTAGGGATTAAGGTGGTTCGTACAGTCCTAAGCTTCTTCAAGGTGATGGCTTCGCTCAACCGTGGCCGGAGGTGATAACCCTAACTTTGCAGAGGCCCGGATCGCCGGCGAAGGTGCATACGGAGTTCTCCGGCGTCGGGTCGGAGACGGGGCTTTGGAGTGTTGAAGTCCGAATCGAGCTGGAGATCGAAGGATAAAGATAGGCAGAACCTCGAGTTCCGGCGAGCTTGCATGGCGTTTTCCGGTGGTCGGAGCTTGAGGCTATGGTTCGGGTTTTGCTCTCTAGGGCTTGGTGCTTCAATTTCTGGTTGTGGTGGTGTGAACCGGCGACTGGAAATCAAAGGATTATGGAAGGCAGTGGTGTCGCAGTTTGGAGGATCGCAGGTGGACGCCGGAGTCAAGGCATGGCTTCGATTTTTCCTGGGTTTAGGTCGGATTTTGGTGCTGAGTTGATTGGTGGTGGCGGTGACAAGAGTTGATGGCCGGAGATGAGGTTTTCCGGCGCTTGCAGAGGGAAGGAGAGAGAGTGAGGTCGGGGAGAGAGACGCGGCCGAGAGAAGAGAGAGGGAGAGAAATGAGGCTAGGGTTTCCTAGCTTTCTATTTATACTAGCGTATGCGAAATGTCCATTTTGCCCTTGCGATGAATTACGGAATTCTCCTTGCTGATTCTTTTCGGGTTTTGGGTTCGTAACTTTTCTTTTACTCGTTTTTCGTCGGAAACCTCCTAATTTATTTCGTGACTTCGCCCTAGGTCCGAATGAAAGAACATTGGTCCAAAGTTAAATTATAAGGCCCAATAGGTGGTCTCGACACCAAAACAATTTCCGAAATTGATTTCTTCACTTAAATCACCTTGCGAAAAATCTTATTGGTGAAAATTACCTTTAGAAATTAAACAAAAATTTTCGGGGGCTCACACATGGGATTAGATAGATTGACCGTAATATATAATTTAGAGAGGCTGCCAAATCTAGCACCATTCAATTTCCGATTCGATCGAGTGCGAGATGCGGAGCTGTCAGTACACTAGGTCTGGGCAAGCTAAACTTGGCCGGAAAACCAAACCTAGAAGCCTTCAGAGTCATTTTGCTTCAGATCGAAGGGATTGGTCGAGGTCCATTTTCCAGGTATATAACTATATACGCCTTTGTTTAACTCGATTTGTTTATTTCTAGGATCAAATTCACAATCTTTAATCTGAAATCTCTGTTTGCGTTGGTAGAATGAGGAATTGAAATCATGTCCATGAGCTAGATGTAGAAAATCGGTAGGGAAGGGGATAGAGAAGCGCGCAGTGGTCGACTGAATTTTGAATTGAAGATTGAAGGACTAGGTTTTGGAGTGTGAGAGATTGAGACTCTCAGTCTGAGAGAGAGTTAGATCGCAGACTGCTGGAAAAAAAAAACTGAACAAGACTTGATATTGTGGCTCAGAGTCTCAAATCTTGGAGGAGATGTTGTGTTCATATAGAAGAAAGAATTTGTCAAGAAATCGTGATTATGTATGAATACAAGACTTGATATCGTGGAAGATATTATTCCTATAAGTCCTTATTTTCATTTTAAAAACATTGGCTTTTTTAATTATCATTTTTAATTATTATTTATTTATAATTATAATCAAATAGGGTTATTATTGGAATTTCGCCCTTCTGTCTCCTGCCATGTCATCAGTTGACGGAAATTTTGGATGGAGTTTGAAGAATTGGACACGGCTGATGAAAATTGGGAGTCTAGGGGTGTTCTTGATGAAATTGAAAGTTTAGGGACTAACATGAAGAATGACCATAAGTTTAGGTAGGTAAACAGGAATTAATCCTTTTTTTTATGGGTGAAACAATCATTGTATTAATGAAACCAACCAACGTCAGAATTGAACATACATCAAAATAAGCAAAACTAAGACGACACTGGTACACTACTACTCTTTAAAACATAAGGCTCCAAAATCTATCGCAAAATAAAAGCACCTCGCATTCAAAGGAAGAAATATATTTTGCTAGTTATTCACACCGAGTACGCAATTGTGGTATATGAATAGCTAACACTTCTTGGAAGATTCACATAAGCAAACTTTTGCTAATTATACATTTAGGGCACGTTTACTTACTTGGAATGGAATGGAATGATTACGGAGTAAAAACACCCCTGTGTTTACTAACACATTAAAAGAATTCCTGTGTTTACTAACATATGAAGGAATTGGAATTGGTGTAGGTACCACCTATTTATCAGGAATCGATTCCTGAATACTCAGGAATTCGATTACGAAGGGGGGAGATGGGTTTAGAAATCATTCCTCCGGAATCAATACCGATTCCTTTCTTCTCCCATTCCACTTGTCTCCGATTCATGATTATTTTCCATTCCAAGTAAGTAAACGTGTCATTAGATGCTCGGTTAACTGTTCATCTTTGTGCAAAATGAAGTGGCGCTTTTGCCCTTACTGTTTTGCTTAATTACAAGCTTGCTCAAGACTCTGCGCTTTTTGGTGATGACTAGATCTTCTCCGAGCTTGAAGTGTTTCTTGCGGCATAAGCTTTGTTTTCACTACCTCTTGGACGTCCCCTATTTTTCAGTTCCATTTGAGGAAGTGACCAAAGCTAACCTCATGCTAGCATCCAAATTTGACTTTCCAACAGCAAGGTTTATTTAGTCTCCTCCAATATATTATTTGATTCATTAAGTTTGGAAATTCCATCCTAGCAGATTTGGGATATAACTATACTTTATATATTTAAAGTTGATGGTCATGAGTCACAAAAATAAGAAATTTAAGGTGCTTTTCAATCTGAAAGTCAAGCAAAAACCTGATGCCATTATCATGTATGAATGTGACTAATAAGAAATATGAGATGCTTTTGGATTCAAAAGGTCGTGTAAAACCTATGACTTGTAGGCATGCATTTATCTTTTTTGAATCTATCCAATACCAACTATGGACATATATATCTTGTGAAACTTATTTGCATTCAGATACTGGTTTGTTTGGGTGAAATAATAGAGTAGGTTTTTTTTTGTAGTAATGAACTAATAAAGTAATTTTTGGATGTTCATTAATTATTTGCACACATCTTTTCTTTTCCTCTTTTTGCAGACCTAAATCTTACATGAGGTTCGTGAGGTGACCGTTTCAGGCTCATTGTCTCGTCGGACTTAATTTTTTTTTAAGGGTATTTAACAAATATATGATATAAATTGTAAGTCTTTCACTGAGGAATATGGTTAGTTCAGTTGACCTGCTGCATTTCTTTTTCTTACATTATCCCTAGCTTAGAATTGAATCCTCTCTTTGTTGTGTATTAATTTATTGTTCTTTTCAAATTTTTTTTTTTGGTGTCCAAATCAGTCAAAGAAAAACCCCAGTTATCATACTCATATAGACAAACAAATAGAAGGCCTGTAACCCCAACAAAAAATAAGTTTTAACGGTTCAAATTCCATGAATCACTAAAGTTTCTTTTTTTTTGGGAGAAGAAGAAATTGCATATTATTAAGCAATTGGGATAGACACATCAGATATAAGTACATCGGATAACCAATAATGTCTATCCATTACCCTAAATTTTAAATGCAGGAAACAAAAGTGCTACCTAACTAAATACACGCGGCCTAAATACATTTCCTAAGACATATGTACAAGTAACTGTAGGGAAGAAGTGGGAAAATGTCGATTTAAAACAAAGGTATATCAACAGAAGTCGGCTCCGTCTCTCTCGGAGCTCTAGGGTTCTCTCAAGTTTGGGTTCTCTCGTTTGTGGTTGGTGGTTCTCGTCCGGCGGCGCCCCAACTGCGGTGCTAGCCTCTGGCTTCGCCGGTGTGTGGTGGATGCTGCCGGACGGGGGTTTGAGGGGATGCAGCGATGGTTACCTATGGGTTGTTGCCTTGGGGAGTGGCGGCGATATCACTGTTGGTTGTTCAGATCTGGTTCGGAAGTCGATGGCAATCTTGTCCCGGCGATCGTTAGGCTGGGTTGCTCCGTCGGCACTTGATCAGTGTGTTTCAGATCGACGGGGAAAGGGGGAGTGGTGGCCTCCCACATTGGTTCTGATTTGTGATGGGTTTGGTGGTTGGTATGTGATGATTGTGCAGATGGGTTTTGGTTGGTGGATCGACGGTGGTCGGCTGTGCTATTGGGGTTGGAGGCTCTGGGTAGTTATGGAGTCCAGGCGGGAATTTTGGCAGCGGTGGAGGCTTACAGATGCAATGGGTTGGGGGTGGAGTTCTCGTGGCGGCTTGACTGGAATCACGCAGATTAGTCTTGATGTGGGAGACATCTCAGATGAGTGTTTCGATCTGAGAATGTGTGATAGCAGGGATACCGTGGCTGCTCTTTGGGACATGGTTCTGGGTCTTAGTAGTCTTCGTTTGGCTTACTTTAGGGTTTTCTTTCTTGGTTTAGTTTTTTGGTTAGTATCAATAAGTCCCTACTCATCTGAGCTAGGGTTTGGGAGTCATGGTGGTTTTGTAGTTGTGTCATTTGGTTGGCGTTATTCCCGGGAACAATATTTTACAATTTCGATGCTATTTGGTTATCAACGGAAAGGTGGATTTCCCTTGCATGTGGTCTGGCGGTTTATGGACACGGTGTGGAAGAGGGTGGAGTGGTTCGTCTGGATGTTGGTGACTAGCTCGTATCGTGACACTCGGGATTGGTTTTCGTTCTTTGTAGCCTGGGTGATAGGCGTAAAAACTGGTTAGGGGTTGGACTTTTTGGGTTCATGGATGTTACTATTAGTGACGGACCCATAACTATGGATCTTGGTAGGAATATGTGTCGTGGTGTTGTTACCACAACCGGTTATTCCAATGCTTTGTAATTTTTTTGGTTATTAATGGATTCTAGATCTTCTCAAAAAAAAAAAGTGGGAAAATGTCATTGCTTCTTCTATTATAATTTTTGCAAACCAAAACATGATATAAACTTGATAGTGAAGAACGAGCATTGTCGACAATATAGTGGTAACAATAGGAGAAAACTTCAGTACAATTTTACTCCGTAGAACACTATAGTGGTAGTTAAAGCACTTGAAAAAAAGTCAAAAAACTATTAGCAAGAAATAAAAGAAAAATTACTACACATCAACTCTTGTTTAATTATATTTTTACGACTTGGCAGATCTATCTTTTTGTAATTGCCTATATATAATTGCTTATTAAGTCATGGAGAGGCAGAGTTTGAAAATTGGGTTGTATCTAATTCCCAGATATAGATTTTCATGGACTAAAATATTGCATATATATATATATATGTATATATATTTATATATAGCATTCATCCTTCATTGCACTTTTCTTCTTCTTTCTTTTTGTGTTCATATCCAACATCAAGATTCATTTTTTTTCTCTTCTTAATTGTTACTTTTTACGTTTATAGATTGATGGAGGATCAATTGCAAATCAGGCCTCTAAAATCCCATTCAAGACTCGGGTTTGATAGTTCAATTGCCCATGATCATGGATTCATGATATGATTAAGTTACTGTAAACAGTGACCAAAAGTAGGGTTAAAATACTTTTTATTCCATTATTTATAAACTTCAGATTTCAGAATGCATGACCCGAGTTACATACGTACATGGAGAATTAGAAATCACTCCTAACAAGAACGATGAAGTTTCCAATTTTCTGCACAAGAAACTATATTTATATGTCTAAAAGTTACCATTCCCCTCATATGTTTGACCAAATTGCCAATTCCCTGGTGCAACATTATCAAAGTCAATAGTTTTGTCTTCACTGGTAGTGACTTGGAATGATAAGCTTTGCCCTACTAAGTCTGCGCTGGTCTGCCAAACTTGGCCCCAATTGCGCGACATTTGAAGCCAACCGGAATTAGATCCTTTGATTCTGACAGCGTTAACATCACCGGCACCACCCACATTGTAAACCAAAGCAGTAATCCAGAAGGGGTTTCCTTTAAGCTCAAACTTAACCCCTCCTGTTTTAGCACACGGGACTCGGCGAAACTTGACCGGAACTATTCCAGCTTTGTATTGCGCGATTTTTGTGAACATATGCATGGACAAGTCGAAGTGATCGTATGGCGGGTTGCACCAGCCTCCTTGAGCCCAGTTTGGTGGACAAAAATTTGTTGCAGTAATTTTGATCGTGCCTGCATTAGGGATGCACCATTGTGGATCATGGACGCACATGATCTCGAAACAAGCACCGCAAGTTAGTCCATTGTTGAACAATGTGGTGCTTAGAGCTGCTGTATCTAGACCATAACCCTGTTGGAAGAGATCACCATATCCGCAAGCCCCCTCTATCAAAAATTAAAATCACAAACTTGACTTACTCGATCATTTTATATACTGAAAAATAAAAGGGATGGCAAACTAAATAATTAAGACAGTACTATCAACATGTAAATAAGTACATATCTCTCTTAATATGTAATGTGCTGGACTGCTGGTTATGTGAGGGAGTATATATATACATCACAATATGTAATGTGAGTTTCAACATACCGTTACCAGGTAATATCTACGTATAACCGGAGTATAAATATACAAAAATTAAAAACTTACGCATAGTCTCGCTTCCATTCATGTCGCCGTAGAAGGTTGCATGTCCATCGTGCCAGTCATGGTCAGGACTCTCGCCGATTGGATTGCTCATGGTTTGGACCGAAAGAATGATGATGAACACTGTCGCCGCTCCGAAGAAGTTCTGGAACTTACTCATGGCTAGCATTATGTTAGTGGGAACGAAAGCAATTAATTGAAGCAATGCTAGTGCAAGTCTACACAAGAACCTCACGACTTTGAAGCTAATTTATAGCACAAGTGGGAGTATAAAAGGAATTAGACGTAGTCTCAAGCAAACATATTTGATAGATCTAGTATATAAAGGAATTTTCGAATGAATTCGAAATTGTTGAGATTTTTGAGAGTGACATGTACCAGACGACTCTCTTCATATTTTGAGATTTGAAAAGTGGCCGGTGCAGATTATCAGTACGTAGCTTCAGATTTGGGATGAAGATTATGTGTAGCTTATCGATTCTTGCCGAAGTTGTAAAGAATTTCCTATTATAGCAGAGGGTTTTGTGCAAACAGAAACGCAATAGTCTATGAAAAACCAAGGAGATGTGAGGTTTTAGTACGTAATATAATCCTTAAATGTAGAATCATATATAGAAGCATGCATATACTATAGTTTGGCATATCGTGTTGGTCTATGGGACTGTTTTCTATCGATCTGGATTCTGGACTATAAATAGTACTTTTGTCTGAGGCATGACTTCCAATATTATTGATTGAAGATCCCTAAAATGTAAAAACTCCTCATCTCGCTGAAATACGATCGACATAGTACATTGTAGTGCAGTGAAGTGTATAAATAATAGAATCCACATACACGTCATGTCTGCAGATGATGTGAATGTACGTAACAAAATGGCCTAATTAAGATTAAGGGTGATAATTTGTGTTCATGGTATTCTTGGTCTCAGTCTATATTATATATAAAAGACAGGGTGATTCAGTTTTTTTATTTTTTTTTATTAACAACCATTTAGGTGATTCAGGTTTATATATAAGTTTATCTGATCCTATCAAACAACACAAAAACAATTTTTTAAGTATAAGTAACAACGACAAACAGCTTATACCAAATCTCCTAGATGAGCTTTAGAGCTTCTCATATATTTTGGGAAGGAAATAAAATATCTGATGGTTTGGCAAATCATGGTACGCCTTGTTCTAATTTGGTGTCGTGGGATGATCCTCCATCTTTTATAGTATCATATTGTAATAGTGACATTAGAGGTTTACCTCAATTTCATCTTAGTTAGTAACGTTTTTTTTTTTCTAGGAGGTTTTAGTTTTGGGGTAAAGCTATGGTATGTTAACATTTCTCATACATAAACTATTTTTACCCCTCTAAGGACTCATGTTATTACTTTGAGGACTAATATTACTATTTTCAGGACTCATATGGTAAACTAAGAAAATTTACCACTCTAAGGACTCATGTTACCACTTGGAGGACTAATATTACTATTTTGAGAACTCATGTGGTAACTAAGAAAATTTACCACTTTAAGGACTCATATTACTACTTTGAGGACTAATATTACTATTTTGAGGACTCATTTTACCACTTTTAAGGCAATTGTATGCATATTATACGTTAACACATTGTAGAATTTTTCTTAGTTTTGGTCCCCCTCCTTCATTCTTTTTCTTTGATTAATAAAATGGTGCGATAAGGAGACATTTTCCTCAAACAAATAAAAGTTTGAGATGTCAATAGAAACCCGTTGTTAAGCAAATTGTGTTCAAATTGACATATTTTAGAGCAAATCAATTTTGAGTCGATAATTTTGATATTATAAAGAAAATTCGTAATATCTATACTATTATTAAGAAAAAAGAATTTGTTAGCCAAAGCAGAAGAATTTTACCAAAATATCCCTCAAATATTAAAAAACATTTGAATTGAAATATTTGAAAAAGACAAAATGGTCAATTCACAAATAAAATAAAAATTAACAAAATAAAATCAAAAATAAAATATGTGCAGAATTTTTTTCAACATTTTGTAAAATAACTCTCCACGTAATTATCCACACTCATAGAGTGTGTTTGGAGTTTGTATATTTTATACGCACATTACTTAATGCATTCTTATGGTCGGCTGGTCCGATTGATGGTGAGGTCAGAAATTGTCATCCCTCATTTTTAATTTTTTTGAGATTTCTAAACTCTTTTTGGGAGGGCTTTACCAATACGACATCGTTCTGCCCTCCCTACAATTCCCAATGCCAAGCTGCAACTAAAACCCCAAAAGTCCCTAAACCCTTAAACATTGCCAATGCCAATGCCAGTATCCAACCATGGCCCATTCTGGAGCTAATCTTAAACAGAGACAACCCAAGAAGAACAGGAAGAAGAGAAACCAGAGCGGACCCGAAGAATCTGAAAGGCCACCCAAAACTAACCGCACCAATTCATCAGAGAACGAGAATGAACCACAAGACCAAAGCGTTGAAGTTGGAAAAGCTGAAAAACCCAATCAAGGTGGTCCATGGAGGAACCTGGAGTTAATTCTGTCAATCCAGAACAGAGACCTTGATCTTCACAAGTTAGTATGCTCTTCTTCATCCCCATTTTGTAGTTTTTGTTGTTGCTTTCATTGGTTTAAGTCTGTTTGGATACTTGGGGCTTTAGTTTTGAGTTTAATTCAACTAGGGTATGAAGAAAGTTTGCTTCTTGACTAAGAAAGTTAGAATCTTGATGAGCAATAGAACTTATAGCCCAATTTAAGCAAAGTGTGAGTTGAATTAGACTCAATCTCTTGGGTTTATTTTGTACTTGAGTTATTATGTATTGGTGTGCGTGTGTGTGTGAAAACGAAAACTTTTAAGCTTCATGTTGTTTGCATTGCTTCATGTTGGATTGCAGGGAGTGCACTGTCCTTATTGAACAAAAAATCTATTGGTGAAGGGTGACAATTGTACACTACTGTGCTTGATTGTATTTCTTTCGTATTTTCATCCCAAGAAGGCTTCTCAAATGACAATTTAGACATGTGCATTACAACTGTAAGTTCAGTTCTTGACCTTGGACACAAATTTTCCAGTGAAGCTCTTGTTAGTGGCAATGAGGGTGTATTTGTTTCCAATTCTTGTACTTGGTGCTTGAGCCATTTGCCAGGTTTTTAAGGGCTCACGGAGCTCGGAAAGATGGATTTCGTGATTTTAGTTATAAGCTCCTTGAGCCTTTGTTGCATCTCTTGGGTCTCTTGCATCTCCAGATTGGTGGAAGTAATCTTGGTTGGACAAGAAACTTACTGAAGCTTATTGAAGATGTATTATCTCATGGGCTATATCGATCACCCGCTCCACATTGATGGGTTTTTGAGCTTATGCAGTACTGAAAAAGATGTCACATCCAATGATGGGAAGTCAAAAGATTCCAAAACAATCAACCAGAGTTATCATAGACATTTATTTGATAAAGTGGAAGGAATTTCAGCTGCAAAGAATGCATTTGCAGTAGAAAGCATAGGAGTATTATTTCACTTGCTTATTGATCAAGTTAAAAAGCTAAAGAAGGATTCAGTGCATATGGTTGCTTGGCTTCAAGAATCATTCTCAAAAGATATTTATCATCAAGTTCATGATATGATCTTGGCGTTAATGGATCACACATTTTATGTGTTTCTGACATTAAATAAATATCAATCCAATCATGCTGTTCGTTTCCTTGAGGTTGCTGAGCTGAATTTTGGATGTGCCCAAGAACAGAGAAGTTTATTGAATTCGTCCAATTATTTTGAAGCCTGGAAAAGTGTAAACCTTGCTGCTAAGATTTTGAAGGAACAGATGCAGATCTTACTTGTAAATGTGAAGAATGGCATTTGTAATGGAAAAGAGGAAGTTTCTGTTGATGCTTTAAATTTAAACAAGTTTGCTTCCATAATTTCGTGTTTTAGTGGGTTTTTATGGGGCCTGGCATGCGTTGTGATCGACACAGATGGGAGAAATAGTGATGAGAAAGCTCAGTTGTCAAGGTGGAAACCTGAACCAATCTCCGAACTCAACCTCTGTATAAAGGTTTTTGAAGAAATTTCTAGTCTTCTACTACAAATGTTTATTCTTGACGATAATCAGCAGCCCACAACTATATGTCATGCCTATAATCTTCAGAAGTCGGGTTATAATTTAGATTTGTTTGGTGCAGAGAAGATTTTGCCGGAAGGCAATGATGCTGACACTGATATTGCATGTGGTGGACTGCAGGATGAATCTGCAATTCCAGTGACATGCTCAGCATCATCTGACATCTGTGAAGACTCTGTAATTGGTAGTGCTCATAGAAGAAGACCGCGCTTGAAAGATGCAAAAGTGTTGCTAGTGTTCTCACTGCTGTTGATTCATTTGAACTGCAATCTTTAAATAAACCTTTGTTGAGAAGCATGCTAAAAGGTGATTTCCCCAACGCAGCATTTTTACTCAGGCAGTTGTTAATCGCCTCTTCTGCTATTTTGAGGCTAAATTTGCATATTAAGAGCGCTCCCATGTTGTCATGCTTGGTGCATAAGTTTGCTGGCATTATGCAAGTCTTGTTATTGGAATCAGCAGACGCAATTCAGGTGCCACACTTCTATTATTTTGTTTGTTTAGATGGTGTTCTGAAGTATCTGGAAGAATTAGGGAATCATTTTCCTTTGACTAATCCTACCTTATCCAGAGATCTGTTTGACAAGATGGTTCAGCTACAGTTACAGGCTCTAGGGAGATGCATAACTTTACAAGGGAAAAGAGCAACTCCTGCATCTCAGGAAACAAGCACCAACACACCCATAGGATAAAGGAGATTTTCTGAAGCATCATCTTTTTCTGGTTGGGAATATTTATTGGATGAATTCAAAGCTAGGTTGAGGTCATCATTCGGAGTGTTCATAAAGAAATCAACAGAGTTGCATCTCCAATCTGCAGTTCAAGCTATCGAAAGAGCCCTAGTTGGTGCGCGGGAAGGGTGCACAATGCGGTATGACATATGTGCTGGAAGTGAAGATGGAGGAAAGGTTTCTTCAATTGTTGCATCTGCCATTGATTGCTTGGATTTAGTTCTGGAATTTGTTTCAGGTAATATTATATCACACATTTATAGAGCGTATGAAATGGTTCTACTACATTAATTCCCTATTTAGCTATGCATAAGTTAAGCTACTGCATTGATGAATGGAGCTGTATGTCTATAGCAATTGCTTCACATAAGGACCTCTTTTAGCTACTTATCCTATGACTTATGTTCTAGCCATACAGAAGTGTGAATTAAATGCAAGGACATATAACCACATTGGAAGAAAAAAGTGTACATGTATAATAATTCCCTTCAGCTATTGTATGGATTCAAGTGTATATCATTGAAGTTCTTTGGACATGCTCTGACCTTTTATTTGTGTTTCAGGACGCAATTTGATTGTGGTTAAAAAATACATTCAAAGGTTAATTGCCTGCATGTTCAATGTTATTCTGCATCTGCAGAGTCCACTAATCTTCTATGAGCGATTCACTCAGAGTAAAGATGATAGTGATCCAGATCCAGGAACAGTCATTCTTATGTGTGTTGACGTACTGGCAAGAATTTCTGGCAAGCATGCAATATACAAAATGGATCTCTGGCATGTAGCGCACTCGTTACGTATACCTCAGCACTTTTTCAAGATTTCCATCTGTTTAAACATTCTAAATGTCCTGTTCCAAATGATTCTTCAACAAGTCCAAATAACCAACCATCCGACCCAGTAGCAAGTGTACATGTCTCTGGTACCGATAGGCAATACTCAATCTGCCTATATTCTGCTTGCTGCCGATTATTGCATAATGTTGTGAAGCATCACAAAAGGTATATATATTCATTTGGTATTAAAAATTTCATAGTAAAGACTTGCGAAGTGTGCAATAGACTATTAAGCTTAGGCCAAAACTGAAAACATAAAGATCAGGTGGGAAGAGGTATGGTATGCATACGAACTTTAAACTTTTGATATTCATCTTTTGCAAATTGATTGTCAGAGATGTTTGAAATGGTCTATATTACTTGTACCTTACTCATCAAGTAGAATGTGCTAAGAATTACAGTACTTCTTTTGTAATTTCTAGTGAATGCGAGGGGTACGTTGCTCTACTTCAAGCTTCTGTTCGTGTTCTTCTTTATTGTTTGGAGACATTGGATGCTGTTGTGGTAGCCAGGGAAGGCTTCTTTTCATGGGAAGTAGAAGAAGGAGTCAAATGTGCATTTTCTCACAGAAGGATTTATGAAGAGGTAGGTGCTCACTGATAGTATCATTCTAATTTAGATTATAGTTTTGTTCCATTAAGTTTTGACTTCAATGTGACTGAATACCAAAATGAGAAAATAACTTCATCACCTGGTTTTATCATATCCGTTTTGCCACCTTTGGTCCACACTGTTGCCACCTTTGAGCTTATTACATACGGGTTTATTCAGGATATGGCCCCCGCAAAACAGGCATCAAAAGGTAATTTTTGCTACCTTGAAATATATTTGTTGTTTCCCAATGAACATAAAAGGCATAGCAGATTAATTAGTTAAAACTGATAATGATGCCTTATTCTAAATTAAGATTAGTGCTGGCCTTTGATTGGTGGAGAAGGGGCGAGGTTGGTATAGACCTGTGTTCATATCCTATATTCTTTTTCCCAATCTCCAGAAACTTGAGTATGAAATGATGCCATCCGTTCCAATTTCTATGAAATGAATGACGTGGAACCGAATGGCAGATTTGAGAATTTAGAGATAGGTTCATAACAGAAGGGAAGATTAGGTTTAAGAGAGGAGAAACAATGGGAAGAGATAGACCAGAGACAACAAGGATATTATCAATGGGAGATAACGAACAGCCGAGATATCATGCTAATTTTTAATGTGCCTAAGATTAACCCAAAATAAAGTATTTTAATCATTTGATCTGATTCTGCATCAATCGGAGGACGGTATCACTTGAAATAAGTATGCGTAAATGCACCAATTACAATTTCCAAAAATCAATATATTTTTTTTGTTTGAAGTGTCCCTTATATGTAGTCTGAACCAGGTGTATATGCGCTGATAGATGTTTGCTCACCTGATGATCTTCAAGGTCTTCATACCACATTTGGAGGTAAACAATTTTGACTTGATAAAAGATTATATGATTGAAAGGAATTGATTTCTCATATTCTTCTTGTTTGTGTAGAGGCCGGGTCCTTGCAGAAACACTTTGGCAACCTTGAAGCACGATTACAAACTCAATTTCCAGTACCAGGGAAAAGTCTGAGCGAAGCTTATTTCTGTGGTAGGATATACCCGCATCATCATTTGAATCTGCCTCTGTGACTCTTCTACCATGTTAGAGATAGCGTAACATCTTACCTATGTGATAATATTTTTGTAGTGATATCTTTCTTACACATAAGGCTAACGATTTGGACGTGAAAGTAACAAAGCTGCTTGTTATCACTAAATTGGATAACCCGAAGTCATGTTGTAGGTAAACTACCTAAAAGGTGACCTTTTGAGTGTAATAAGGAATCAACATTTCTTATGAAGTGCAATTTTTCCACCTTTGGTATCATTGTATGATGAGATATTTTATTTTCAGTGTCCTATTGTGGTACTCTGTAGCTGTAATCACATTGTGAGTCTGAACCATTGATTGGATGGAATTGACTCAGCTAGATTGCAAGAATGGTATGCCAACAAGAGTCTCTCCTACCTAATGTGTAAGATCCTAACCCTACAATTGTGAGTTACTGAAAATGACCTCTACCCGACTATGGATTTTTATGTAAAATGCCTTGTCCACCCACTACCCTCTTCAGCCGGCCCTATGTCATTTGGATCATTTAGTGATAATATTCCTTATGGTATCATTAGGCTGGTATGATAACGATTGATTGAGATTTGAGAGCAACCACCAAATTCGATAACTCCAAATGAACCAAACATAAATAAGATTAGACTTGGATGTAGAAGTCTTTATATATGTTGGTTTCAATTCACCTATTTTTCTTCTGAAATAAAAACTCTCATTGAGAAAGACGGTCATTGAATTTTGATGGGTCATCATTGTTATAGAACAGAAGCCCCTTCTTCATACCCAGTTCTGGTCTTCTTGGCAGTGACTGTTGTACTTCTTCTTTGTCAACTTTGATCTCGTCTTTTGAGGTCGAAGCCCCCAAATTTGAGATCAATTTTGGTCTCATAGCCGCACCATTGCTGTTGCTTGCCGTTGTTCATTGGTTGTCATCAACGGAAACGAAGAAGCCCTATATGACACCACCATGTTGGAAGTGCAGGCATGCTTGTAAATGTGGCTACTTCTGAAACGATCATGTGATGCTGTATTTATCAAAATTCATAAGAGCTGGTTTGTCTAGTACTCGGTTAAGATAATAAAGAGGGTTTATGTGTTTATCGGTTTGTTGATGCTATACGTACTGGGTTGAATTGGTGTTCGCACAAGTACACCAAATTTGGGTACTCTGATTGTTGTAACATGACAAAATGATTGTAAATGTTGTGTTCTTCATTTTGTTATATTAGAAGGGATAACCCAGCTCTATCTCAAATCCTAATTCCTTTCCTACTCTTCCTCACTACAAGGGTTCCATAGCAGAAGCCAAAGAAATACCAACTTAACTGGTCTGTGTATCTCGCAGTGTTCATAAAGAAATCAACAGAGTTGCATCTCCAATCTGCAGTTCAAGCTATCGAAAGAGCTCTAGTTGGTGTGCGGGAAGGGTGCCAGAAGACAAGTGATGTAAAATCTCACATAGTACCTGGGGGAAACTCGAATAATGTTGGCAAATGTCGATAACAGGTACAATAAATTTTTCATTCCCGCATTCTGAGTTCTTGAGAAAAAGAAAAAAAGGGCATTGGAATGGATTCCTAAGCAATAAATGGACCAGATGAGAAGCAGCCCGAATTATTCAAGAAATTCTCTCGTGGATGAATGCACTCGAAGTCAATCTTGGTAAGAAAGAATTGGTCAGCTCGACTAATCCATAACAAGTGG
This sequence comes from Rosa lucieae, assembly GCA_024704745.1. Lineage (NCBI taxonomy): Eukaryota > Viridiplantae > Streptophyta > Magnoliopsida > Rosales > Rosaceae > Rosa > Rosa lucieae. The sequence goes on along the minus strand of CM045497.1, from coordinate 4,059,356 downwards.
GAGGACTTCCCCCACGTCATTTTAAGAGTGGTGTTATGAACCCACTAACAGATGACTCACAAAAATTGTACATCATTACCCACAATAACCAACATATCCACTTCAGCTCACCTTTAAATACTTGGTCTGGTGAACAATTAAGAGAAGCAATTTTTTTTTTTTTTGAGAGAAAGGAGGTCAATCTTTATTGAGGAAAAAAAATTACAAATTACAAGCTTCCATTAGAAACTTGATTCCATTAGATCACGATCTCTTGGCATGACACTACTTTACTAATTTTCTTTTATTAATTAATTTATTCATAGTAAATGTGAAAGATAGAAACCTAATGTGAGCGTCGTGTCCGAGCCTGCTTGCAACAAGAACAACAAAACAAATGCATGGGTCCCATCTGACTTGGATCGCATTGACTGACTGGTAATGTCTGAAGACCGCAGGTCTCCTCCTACTTAAGTCTTCACGATCTAGATCTTATTTCTGTCTCAAGAGTCAAGTCTCTCACCACTTTGCTCCTACTCATTCTTGATCTTTTATTTTGAAGTCGATCTGATCCCAACTTCAAACCTCAGCAAACCCAGCCAGGTTAAGCTCCGTTTTTGTTTTTGTTTTTACAATTCTAGTTTGCTATGTTTCTGTTATCTGTTATCTGTATGGGTTGCTATGTTTCTGTTATCTGTTATCTGTATGGGTTGCTATCTGTATGGGTTGCTATGTTTCTGTTATCTGTTATCTGTATGCGTTGCTATGTTTCTGTTATCTGTATGCGTTGCTATGTTCCTTTTTGAGAACAAGTTTTTCAAACTTTGGGGCATCGAGTCTCAAACTGTTCATACTCATGACCTCTTCTTGGCCTCGCCATCCACACTTCAAGACTTATGTTCAGCGTCTTCACTTGAGGCACAGAAACATTGAAATTGTAACCTATATCAGTGTCTCCATTTTTCACTTTTCCGTCAATAGTTAGATCTTCAAGCACAGGGCAGCAAGAAAACAGCTTCCCCATTAAATATAGATTATCACTAGAAACTCTAACATGGAGGACCTTCAGACTTGGGAAACAGCCTGGTGTAGGAGGATCAGTAGCAAAGTCCAAAACCAACTGGTCTTTTACTTACCATGTCTCTTATCTGTTTCGGCATCAACTTTTATCTCTTTTGTTGTCTTTTTTCTCTGGTTTCTATTTATACAGCTCTGCTTAGTATTTCGTAATTGATCATGGATTAATATTCACAATTTCTTATGAAATTCTGAAACATTCATGCATAACTCAGGCACTCATTAATTTTAATCATAACTTTTGGTTATGTGGAGATGTGTTAGGGTATATTATATGCATTTGCAGCTTCTGCTAGAGTTTTGTGTCTCTATGTATTTAGATACCTGAAAAAGATAAAGCAGTGGAATAAACAACCACTGAAGCCAAAACAGCTAATGTTTGCTGCTTCTCTCGTTAATTATACAACTCTTTTTAGAATTAATATTTATTATAGTGAGACATTCATGCATAACTCGGGCACTCATTAATATTTATTATAGGAAATTATTCATCTTTATTACGTTTTATGCAGTAGGGAAGAGAAACCTGAAAAACGACTGCTTGTTTTCCATGATAGTTACTTCCGAGCCTTGAAATTGTGTTGAAAGCTTCTCCGGTTACTCATATATATAGTCCTTGGACACGTACTCTTCCACAAGTACAAAAGTAGGTTTCATCAGAAATGAGCACTCAGAGAACCTCTGCATCTTCCCCCCCTTCAACTCCTCAGTGGAAATATGATGTCTTTCTGAGCTTTAGAGGTGATGACACTCGCAAGGCTTTTACAGACCACTTATACACTGCATTGGAACATCAAGGAATCATAACTTTCAGGGATGATCCTGAACTTCAAAAAGGGGAAGCTATTTCTCCAGCACTTTTTGCTGCAATTGCAGAATCGAGATTTGCTCTCATTGTTCTCTCACAAAATTATGCATCGTCGACATGGTGCTTGGATGAACTTGTGAGAATTCTTGAATGTATGAAAGAAAGAGAAGCTGTGCTGCCAATTTTCTATGATGTTGATCCCTCTGATGTACGAAAGCAAACAGGGAGTTTTAGAGAAGCCTTCGCTAATCATGAAGAAAGATTTAGGTGTGAAGAAGAGAAAGTGCAAAAGTGGAGAGATGCTTTAACTGAAGTGGCAAGTTTCTCTGGGTGGGATTCAAAGGATTGGTATACATATACTCTTTTCTTTTTGTCTCTTTCCATTTCTTTAATTTACAATTAATTAATTTTTCTGCTCTTCATTATGTTATTCACAATAATATAGGCAGATAACTAATTGAGCTTATGAGTCTTTTTAAATGTCATTACAAGAATATAAAAGAGATTTCCAATGCAGAGACATTTTCATAACTAAATTAATCTTCATATCAATAACCTCATAAGTTTAGTCTATTCTGTGTTGTAGGTATGAATCAAAACTCATTAGAGATATTGTTGAAGATATATGTAAAAGATTGCAACCTACATCATACAGTTATGCAGACAATCTAGTTGGAATTTACTCAAGATTGCATCGAGTTAATTTGCATTTAAGTATAGGGGTGGATGACGTCCGCTTCATTGGTATATGGGGAATGGGCGGGGTTGGTAAGACTACTATGGTAAGAGCGGTGCATGAGAGAATCTCTCATGAGTTTGAATTTAATTTCCTTCTTACGGATGTTAGAAGCTCCTCCATTGAAAAAGGTGGTTTACTTAATCTGCAAAGGCAACTTCTCTCTGGAATTGGGGCAAAAAAGGCTGGCATATTTGACCTTCAGGAAGGAGCCACCATATTAAAGAGGTTATTACGTCACAAAAAAGTTCTTCTCATTCTTGATGATGTGAACCAGTCAAGTCATTTAGAATATTTGGCAGGAAACCCAGAGTGGTTTGGTTCAGGGAGTAGAGTTCTTATCACAACTAGAAATGAGCATTTGTTGATTGATCATGGAGTGGAGAGGAGATTGAAGGTCAAAGAATTAAATGATGATGATTCTCTTCAGCTTTTTAGCCAGAAAGCTTTTAAAAGAGGTTATCCTGAAGAAGATTTTCTTGATTTGTCTAAATCTGTTATAAGTTATGCCAAAGGTCTTCCTTTAGCTCTTACAGTACTGGGTTCTCTTTTGTTTAAAAGTGATACAAGTGAATGGAACAGTGCATTGAGAAAACTGGGAAGAGTTTGTAACTCGGAAATCTTTGACATACTTAAAATAAGTTATGACGGTCTAGATTCTGAAGAGAAGAAAATATTCCTAGACATTGCATGTTTCTTTAATTGGCAGGACAAAGATCGAGTAACAGAAGTACTAACCAGTTGCGATTTTTCTGCACTTTTTGGAATAAAAGTTCTTATCAAAAGATCTCTCTTGACTGTTTCGCACGGAAGACTAGGGATGCACGATTTGCTCCAAGAAATGGGATGGGAAATTGTCCGCCAAGAGTCTCATAACGAGCTGGGCAGGTGCAGTAGGTTGTGGCTTCTTGAAGACGTCAAACATGTCTTGACCAAGAATACTGTAAGAAATTTAGTACATGAATAATTTTAACTGTTATTTGTTTGTAAAGCATATGACAAGGCAGTCTACTAAATCTGCTTTTTATGTTATGGTACAATTTGGTTGATAGGGAACTGAAGCAGTAGAAGGCATATTTGTGGACTCAACAGAGTCAAAAGTAGACATGGACGTGACTCCGAAATCATTTTCAATGATGAACAAATTGAGATACCTGAAGATTGGGAATGGGAACCTGCCCAAGGGACTTGAATATCTTCCCAATAGTTTACGGATTCTTGATTGGACGAGGTATCCGTCAAAATCTCTGCCGTCACATTTCAACCCTCAGAAGCTGCTCAAACTTAGCTTGTGTCATAGTTGTATTAAACATGTTCAGATAGGAACGGAGGTATAGTAATCATTATATCATTCTGTTATAATAATTGTTGAATATATCATGGAAGCTAATTTTTTTTTTTTAATTTTTACTTGTCATGCAGCCTTTATGCAATTTGAAAACCATTAATCTGAGTCACTCTCTGAATCTTGTCAGCACCCCAAACTTTAAAGGTATGCCATATCTTGAGTTTCTGTATCTTGAAGGTTGTATAAGATTGTATGAGGTTGACCCGACAATTGAAGTGCTTGAAAGACTTACTGTGCTGAACTTGAAAGATTGCAAGAATCTTGTGCGACTTCCAAGCAGTGTAGGTGGCTTAAAATCTCTCAAAGATCTCAACCTTTCTGGTTGCTCAAAACTTGACAAGCTGCTGGATGAGTTGGGTCATGTTGCCTGTTTGGAGAAGCTTGATGTGAGTGGAAGTGGCATAAGAGAACTGCCCTCCTCTATTGGCATGCTTGAAGGACTTGTTTCTATGTCGTTGAGAGATTGCAAGAATCTTGTGCGACTTCCAAGCAGTGTAGGTGGCTTAAAATCTCTCAAAGATCTCAACCTTTCTGGTTGCTCAAAACTTGACAAGCTGCTGGATGAGTTGGGTCATGTTGCCTGTTTGGAGAAGCTTGATGTGAGTGGAAGTGGCATAAGAGAACTGCCCTCCTCTATTGGCATGCTTGAAGGACTTGTTTCTATGTCGTTGAGAGATTGCAAACATCTTCAGTGTCTTCCAAGCAGTGTAGGTGGCTTAAAATCTCTCAAAGATCTCAATCTTTTTGGTTGCTCAAAGCTTGACAAATTGCCGGAGGAGTTGGGTCATGTTGCCTGTTTGGAGAAGCTTGATGTGAGTGGAAGTGGCATAAGAGAACTGCCCTCCTCTATTGGTCTTTTGAAAAACCTCAAAGAATTCTCTCTTGCTGGATGTAAAGCAGATTCACCTGAATCATGGAATATGATGTTCAATCCCTTTCAGTTATTCCGAAAAAGAAGTCACATTCCGGCAGGATTGTCGTTGCCTTGTTTGTCGGGTTTGCATTCATTAACTAAATTGAATCTAAGTGACTGCAATCTTTCTGAAGAAGCATTGCCCAGTGATTTTGGATGCTTGTCTTCATTAAGTGATTTAAATCTCAGCAGAAATCAATTCAGTAGACTACCTGAGAGCATCGGCCAACTCTCTAGACTGAACTATCTTCACTTGGAACGGTGCCACAAGCTTCGGAGATTACCAGAGCTTCCATCTCATGTATGGGTAGACGCTGAGAACTGCATTTCATTAGATACGTTGGCCAATCCAAGCAATTCATTGCGACAAGGATATTTTGTCAACTGTTTCAAACTGGTGGAGAATGAAAGCTGTGAGAGTATAGCACTTTCATGGCTAACACGATGTCTTGAGAGTCGAGCACTTTCTGGTAAGCATGAAGAATTTAACTTGGTTGTTCCTGGAAATGAAATTCCAGAGTGGTACAATTACTGAAGTGTGGGGTCTTCGATAACCGTAGAGCTGCATCCAGGTTGGTTTAGTAACAAGTGGATAGGATTCGCCTGCTGTGTCGTTTTTACACTGGTGAAACCACCCCCGTATTGGTGGCAGATTAATTGCAAATTGACGGCCAATGGAGAATCCTTGCCTCTCAAGAACTCGATAGGGTTAGGGGAATGGTGGGGTCAACCTGTGTTGGATCACATTTGGTTCCTTTACGTGCACCGTGATACGTACTCTGGATCACATAAGTGGCAGGATATCTACTGTCAGCTTGTATTCTCATTTCATCCCGACATGGATGAGAAAATTTTGGAAGTGAAGAAGTGTGGGGTCCGTATGATATATGAGGTAGATGCAGAGGAGCTTTCGAAAACATTATTTAAGCAGAGCAATATTGGCATTAATACCAAGCAATGCCTTCAACACAGTGACGATGATGAAGCATCTAGTAGTGCAAGTCAGGCTCTTCCAAAAAGAATTGAGCAACTCCCCCTTGACAGCGCAGGACCTAGTGAAACTCCTTATATTCATGATCAGAAACATGGTTAATGCATTTTACATTTTAGGGTTCTTCGATCAATAATATCAATATTGAAGTCATGCCACTGAATTAATGTAACAAAATAGAGTTGCGATGGGTAAAATTAAGGGTGATAATTAATTTGTGTTCATGGTATTCGTGGTCTCAATTTATTATATATAATAGATGGAAAATTCATGTCAAAGCGATTATCTAATCTTATCAAACAACAACAAAAACAATTTGTTAAGTATAGGTGACAGTGAATAGTTTATGTTTATTCAGCAATTCATATATGTGGATGACATGATGCATGTATAATTAAATCGGAACTTTACTTTTAACAAAAACAAATAAAATTTGTCAAAATAAGCCTTTTCTTAAGCAAATTGTGTTCATATTATTTACAGCACGTCAATTTCAAGTCCATAATCATGACACGAAACATAATTTGGTCTCTAGGTTGAGATATCATGTCATGTAGAGGGCAAGGCGAGGCAAAGAGCTTGGAATAATTTTGATATTTCCACATGTAAACAAAAGAAGATTCGTGATTTATAAATTTCCGCACTCGCGTACTCTTATCAGTTGGCTGACAACCCAAACCGGTCGGGTTGATGGTGATGTCAGAAATTGTCATCCCTCATTTTTTATTTATTATTTATTATTTATTATTTATTTTGGGAGAGCTTTAAAAATACGACGCCGTTCGGCACATCAACTCTGCCCACCCTACAATTACCGAGCAGCAACTAAAACCCCAAAAGTCCCTAAACCCTGTTCTCAAAACCTCCAAACAAAAACCCACAGTAACTCTTGAGCTCAAGTATCCAACCATGGCCGATTCTAAACAGAGACAACCCAAGAAGAACAAGAAGAAGAGAAAGCAGAGCGGGCCCAAAGAATCTGAAAGGCCGCCCAAAACTAACCGCACCAATTCATCAGAGAACGAGAATGAACCACAAGACCAAAACTTTGAAGTTGGAAAGGCTGAAAAACCCAATCAAGGTGGTCCATGGAGGAACCTGGAGTTGATTCTGTCAATCCAGAACAGAGAGCCTGATCTTCACAAGTTAGTATACTCTTCTTCATCCCCATTTTGTAGTTTTTGTTGTTGCTTTCATTGGTTTAAGTCTGTTTGGATACATGGGGATTTAGTTTTGAGTTTAATTCAAATTGGGTATGAAGAAAGTTTGGTTCTTGACTAAGAAAGTTAGAATCTTGATGAACAATAGAACTTATAGCCCAATTTAAGCAAAGTGTGAGTTGAATTATACTCAATCTCTTGGGTTTATTTTGTACTTGAGTTATTATGTATCGGTGTGCGTGTGTGTGTGAAAACAAAGACTTTAAGCTTCATGGTGTCTGCATTGACTTGTAAGTGATCAAAAGGAGGGTTAATATTGAGTTGTGATGAATGAGGGATGTAAATACAGGAAGGTGGAACTAGCTCATGGTTTTGTGATGTCGAGGGTGAAGGAAGGAGGCAGCAGTGATGAGGGTAATCAAGCGGTGAACATGTCACATTTAATTATATTTGTCAGTGATTGGGTCCAATCCTTGTTGATTTCCGAAGGAAAGAAAGTTGAGAATGGTGGAGAGAAGCATCAAGCTGAAGTTATATATACGTATTTGGATTTAAGATGCTAGGAGATTTTCAAATTCTGTTTGTAGGAGTCTCTGAAATTAAATGTTTCTTTAACTATCTCACGGAACCTTTTACGCTCTATATGTTGGATTGCAAGGAGTGCACTGTCCTTATTGAACAAAAAATCTATTGGTGAAGGGTTACAATTATACACTACTGTGCTTGATTGTATTTCTTTGGTATTTTCATCCCAAGAAGGCATCTCAAATGAAAATTTAGACATGTGGATTACAACTGTAAGTTCAGTTCTTGACCTTGGACACAAATTTTACAGTGAAGCTCTTGTCAGTGACAATGAGGGTGTATTTGTTTTCCAATTCTTATGTGAGAACAGAGGATGCTTCTGAGGGAGCTTCTCTTAATTTCTTGAAGAAGATTATAATATTATCATCTCATTGTCCTCAGATTTAATTCAGTTGTCAGTTACACACTCAGATAGTTTTACTCTAATAGCAAATGAGGTACTTTCTGCTGTTGGCTATCTTTTGGAAATTGAATATGATGTTCTAGAGAATGATCTAGTAAGCTCGTGGTTAATGATCCTCTCTTACTGGGCCATTGGGCTTTCTTTGGTGGATTCTCCGGATAGATGCTCATTATTCTCCAAGATAACAGATATTGGTTGCCAATTAATTATGCTCTACAGTCAACTTCGCCAGGTTTGTAAAATGCTCTTTGATCAAGCATTTTCCAGCTTTTAGCTGTATATTTTTAATTATGTTTTATATATGGAAGTCTTCAGTTTAGTTTCTTCTGATAATTTGTTTTGTTCTTTCAAAGTTTTCTTGTACTTGTGATTGTGATTGTGATTGTAATCCCATTGGTTCTCATATTGCACCATTGCAGGTGAATAATACTATCTTTGCATTGTGTAAAGCAATAAGGGTTATTAATTTACATAATAGCGATGGTGAACTGAACTATACTAGATTTGTCATTTCTTTTCATGGTGAAGCATATGCAAAAGCTGTGGAAATGCTATTATCTGCACATGAATTCAAAATTGCAATCCATAAAGCAATGAAGTCCATACCAGAAGGACAAGAAAGTCGGTGTATTCGAAGTTAACATTGGATATATCAGAATATCTAGAGTGGATGAAAGTTAGCTGTTCGGAGGCTGATGAAAAAGAATTTTCTGAATGCCATCTAAGTAGATTGCACAGTTTTAATTTGGAAGCTGAACTTTTCGGGAGAGGGTTCTCAGAAATATATGCATTATTCCTAGAGTCATTGATTGTCACAACTGGAAACTGTAACTTTCTTGGCGCTTCTATAAAGGAATTAATTAGAGTGATTTTCCCTTGCATGAGCAATCTGGTTGGGCCACAGCAGGAGGATGCTGTAAACAAATTCCTTTGGTCTGTCGCGGTAAAAGATTCTGACAATGTGATCGTTAGAAACAAAAACAAATATCTGATATTTGGAGTTTCCACTTATTGTTTAGTTCTGTTCTTCTTTCGATTGTATAGCTCCTGCCGATGCTTATATAGGCAAGCAGCAATCCATATGCCTCCAGATTTGTCATGAAAGATGTCTGATATTTGGAGTTTCCACTTATTGTTTAGTTCTGTTCTTTTTTCGATTGTATAGCTCCTGCCGATGCTTATATAGGCAAGCAGCAATCCATATGCCTCCAGATTTGTCATGAAAGATGTCTGCAGAGATGGGAGATTCGTTCTCCTCATTCGCTGGTAGGGATTGGATGGAAATGTCTGATTGGATCAATGGGGATTTTTCTCTTGGATTGTACAACCTTCAGCTTCTCTTCTTTCTGTTATTCAATCTGTTTCAAACATCTTTTGTAAGGACCGTGCAGCTGATTCTTGTCCTTTAACTTATCTAATGCATGCTATGGCTTGTGAAAGGCATAGTCAAATTGATTGAAAATGGTGACAATCTGGTGCAAGTTGCGGAGATCTCTTCTTTGAGGCAAGAGGCAGCAGGACTCACGGGATTTATGATGGAGCACCTCTCATTAGTGTCTGAAGATCAACAGCGAATATTCTTTTCTACTGATATGACTAATAATAAGATGGTTAACTATGAAAGTGATGAATGGGATTTCAGTATTTGCTCTGTGAACATGAAATCATTGTCAACTGCACTTTGGTGGGTTGTTTGCCAAAATATTCATGCATGGTGCTCTCATGCCTCTAAAAAGGATGTGAAGAGATTCCTTTCTCTTTTAATCCATACTTCAATTCCCTATGTAAGAAGCAGCTTTGAGGTGGTTATAGAGCACAAGAACCATGAAGCTGACAGGCTGAAGAATGTGGCATTGCATCAAATCTCATCAAAGAATGTGCTTTATTGATTCTAGTCTGTATGAGCAAAGAGTAAGCATCTTTCAAAGATCAAATGGTGCTTCCTCTGACCCTCACACGATGTACATGCACACACACAAAGTTGTATCTTGCAAAATATTTTTATTTGTATCTTTTTGGGGATTCTTTTTGTTTCACACTTTTCATTTACTGTTAATCTCAATCAGGGTATTTATTTTATCTCTTGTATTAGTTTGCCTGCAGGTATTTTGCAAAGAGTTTCTGCCGTGCATTGGAGAAATCTACATTACCATTCATCAGCGACTTTCCATCCGGCCATGTTAAATTCAAATCATCACCTAATTGGCCGAACGTCTTAAGTGATTTAGAGAACTCATCATTGGCTATTTCCTGCAACAAACTCAATGTATTTGATTGTTCCTCAGCCTGAAGTTGCAAGGGACAAAACTCCCAACTATCTACCATCATGAAATTTACAGCTTGTCAGAGTTTGCTTAATCTTTTAAGTTGTATGCCAAAAGGTCATTTGGACACGAGATCATTTTCACGTTATGTGACTTCTATTCTGAACCTCGAAAGGTATGAGCTTTCATTGGTTTGATGTATGGTCCAACAATCAAAACAGTTCTTATTGCTTAAAAGAAGTAAAAGATAAGAAATCTTCTATACTGAGTAATTATCATTCCCAATTCGGAATAGTCAATAAAATGAAATATTCAATTAGTTGAGTTGGGTTCTAAGATTAAAATGGTTGCCCAGTTCAGTTATGTTTTCTTTCTGTTTCTGTTTTTGTTGTTTCATTTTTCAAATATAGTTCCATAAAATGTATGCAAAAGGGAGGAATTTGGTAAGACTCTTGTTTGTTTCAATTTGTATGGAAAAGTGCATGCACAACTGCTTATTCTTGTTACACTTTCTAATTCTGATATTTTTTCTAATACTTCATGGGTGAAGATAATAGTACCTCATTATGTATATGTGAACCTTTTCCCCCCGCAGTCTCAAGAATTCATGTCTCATGAAAAGTAATATTGTGTGTTTTCCTTTCAATTTGAATTGAAGTTAATATCTGTATCCATTCAATCTAGGCATTTGTTAATATAACCCGTTCTGTGTTCTTCAGGATTGTTGTTGGCGGCTTATTAGATTATCAGAATGCTTCATACCCAACTTATTATTATGAGCTCTTCAGATTGTTTGTGTCCTGTCGGAAGGCCTTAAGATGTATAATTACTGCTTGTGAGGTGACAGCAGCCAGTTGAACCTCAGACACTTTACTCTATGAGGATTTATATCCAGTTTCATGGCTTTACAAGTCGGTGCATATGGTTGCTGGGCTTCAAGAATCATTCTCAAAAGATATTTATCATCAAGTTCATGATATGATCTTGGCAGTAATGGATCACACATTTTATGTGTTTCTGAAATTAAATAAATATCAATCCAATCATGCTGTTCGTTTCCTTGAGGTTGCTGAGCTGAATTTTGGATGTGCCCCAGAACAGAGAAGTTTATTGAATTCGTCCAATTATATTGAAGCCTTGAAAAGTGTAAACGTTGTTGCTAAGATTTTGAAGGAACAGATGCAGATCTTACTTGTAAATGTGAAGAATGGCATTTGTAATGGAAAAGAGGAAGTTTCTGTTGATGCTTTAAATTTGAACAAGTTTGCTTCCATAATTTCGTGTTTTAGTGGGTTTTTATGGGGCCTAGCATGCGTTGTGATCTACACAGATGGGAGAAATAGTGATGAGAAAGCTAAGTTGTCAAGGTGGAAACTTGAACCAATCTCCGAACTCAACCTCTGTATAATTGTTTTTGAAGCAATTTCTAGTCTTCTACTACAAAATACAAATGTTTATTCTTGACGATAATCAGCAGTCCACAACTATATGTAATGCCTATAATCTTCAGAAGTCAGGCTACAATTAGATTTGTTTGGTGCAGAGAAGATTTTGCTGGAAGGCAATGATGCTGACACTGATATGGCATGTGGTGGACTGCAGGATGAATCTGCAGTTGCAGTGACGTGCTCAGCATCATCTGACGTCTGTTAAGACTCTGTAATTGGTCGTGTTCATAGGAGAAGACTGCGCTTGAAAGATGCAAATTGTGTTGTTAGTGTTCTCACTGCTGTTGATTCATTTGAACTGCAATGTTTAAATAAGCCTTTGTTGAGAAGCATGCTAAAAGGTGATTTCCCCAACGCAGCATTTTTACTCAGGCAGTTGTTAATCGCCTCTTCTGCTATTTTGAGGCTAAATTTGCATATTAAGAGCACTCCCATGTTGTCAAGCTTGGTGCATAAGTTTGCTGGGATTATGCAAGTCTTGTTATTGGAATCAGCGGACCCAATTCAGGTGCCACACTTCTATTATTTTGTGTGTTTAGATGGTGTTCTGAAGTATCTGGAAGAATTAGGGAATCATTTTCCTTTGACTAATCCTACCTTATCCAGAGATTTGTTTGACAAGATGGTTCAGCTACAGTTACGGGCTCTAGGGAAATGCATAACTTTACAAGGGAAAAGAGCAACTTTTGTATCTCATGAAACAAGCACCAACACACCCTTAGGAGAAAGGAGATTTTCTGAAGCATCATCTTTTTCTGGCTGGGAATATTTATTGGATGAATTCAAAGCTAGGTTGAGGTCATCATTTGCAGTGTTCATAAAGAAATCAACAGAGTTGCATCTCCAATCTGCAGTTCAAGCTATCGAAAGAGCCCTAGTTGGTGTGCGGGAAGGGTGTACAGTGAGGTATGACATATGTGCTGGAAGTGAAGATAGAGGAAAGGTTTCTTCAATTGTTGCGTTTGGCATTGATTGCTTGGGTTTTGGTTCATACGCTCTATATTATTTCACACATTTATAGAGCGTATGAAATGGTTCTACTACATTAATTCCCTATTTAGCTATGCATAAGTTAAGCTACTGCATTGATGAATGGAACTGTATGTCTATAGCAATTGCTTCACAGAAGGACCTCTTAGCTACTTATCCTATGACTTATGTTCTAGCCATACAGAAATCTGAATTAAATGCAAGGACATATTACCACATTGGAAGAAAAGTGTACATGTATAATAATTCCCTTCCGCTATTGTATGGATTCAAGTGTATATCATTGAAGTTCTTTGGACATGCTCTGACCTTTTATTTGTGTTTCAGGACGCAATTTGATTGTGGTTAAAAAATACATTCAGAGGTTAATTGCCGGCATGTTCAATGTTATTCTGCATCTGCAGAGTCCACTAATCTTCTATGAGAGATTCACTCTGAGTAAAGATGATCGTGATCCAGATCCAGGAACAGTCATTCTTATGTGTGTTGACGTACTGGCAAGAATTTCTGGCAAGCATGCAATATACAAACTGACAGAGTATGCTTCAACAGTTCCTATGATTCATTGTACCGAACGACAATGTTGAAATAAGATGCAACCATGTGCAAGCGAAACTGTTGCAGCACAAGGGTGTTTTATAACATTTACATGACTGTCAGTTTCATTCATAAATCCTAATGATGTAATTGGAAAATTTCAGTTTCAAGAACTAAACGAGTCCTGAAAGTTGGATAGCACAAAGATAAACTAGATTGCAGCAAGCACGTTCTTTGACTGCTGCAACTTCGACTGCTGCAGTTTCGCATTGTAGGAACTTATCATCTCCTCCTGCACAGAATGAAAAACAAATGAAATAAGCTTAACACTACAATGTAAAGGTGCCCTGACAACATGACTTGATTTATTAGTCAGTCTTTTTTCAAGAACAAGAGCATTAAAACTTGAGATTACATACCTTGCAAGATTTTACCAAAGGCTCCAAAAATGATGATTGGAAGAATCTTATTGATTTTCCAAGTGACGTTCTATCCCGTTCTGTGGTTAAGCAAAATATATACAAGACCATCAATCATAAAAGAAAAGACAGAAGCAGCATCATAGTGCAGCAACACTGCTGGAGCATTTCCTACATCAAAGTTGCCTAATCATACAACATAACCACCCAACAGTAGCCTGTTGGTCTAGGTATGAGGAACCCTACACGAAATGAACTTTAAGTGATGCTACTGACGTACCGTTATCAGCCTCTGCTCTCAAACCCCCATTATTAAGTTCTTCAATAAGCTGAAATTCCACATAACCATGTAAGAGACCACAAATCTCAGAAGACAATAGATTGCATTGGCAGGTAACATAGCTTATGTTAAGAACCAGAATGAAAAGGCAATGTAAAACATCTACATGAATGCTTGGAATCATCTAGTTCAGGATGAATATGGCAAAATTACTAGAAGATTAAAGAAATATCCAGTTGCAAAAAGGTTGTACCTCATTAAGATTAAAATTGAACTAGAGCTCATACTACCCAGCAGAATAAAACTTGATGCTTTTCAATTTCTGGGATCAATCACCCATAAAAATTGAAAGAGCAAGCAGGTGCCCACATGATTAGAACAAAATATGCTATACGATATGGAGTGCTAGCCTACTAACAAACAAAAAACTATTACTGGAATGTAGCTAAAATGCAAATGTTCAGATGCTTGACAATACAAGAAAGGACAAACGATGAATGTGTAAAACTTGATTGATGCTTAATATAGTAGAATGGAATAAGCGATTCATGTAGGTGACCACATGTAGTAGGAATATGTACGTACTACTTGCCCTGTACCTTCCCAGCATTCTTGCCATTGAAGAGGCAGGGCAAAACAGGTGAGATGACAAAAAAACAACGTTATGTTCAAAACTATATCAAATATATCATGTTACATAGTTGAATATGCAGAATGTTTGACTATAGATAGCAACATCTCCCACCAAGAAAGAAAACATGTATAGAAACGGAAGAAAACCATGGGTCTATCACATACAGTGGAAAGGGTTGGAACTGCAGTAGGATCAAACTCCTCACAACGGTTGGGATCAATCGGAACACAAATACGACCTAGAACAAAGAAACTATCAATAGAGCAATCTTAAGAAGATTCAAGCGCCTATTAAAATATTAAACGGTTGAGTTCCTGAAAACATTTACAAAATACAATCAATCATATCTGGTAGCAATATTAAATAACCCAGGCACTAACCTGTCTTTGGATGTACACAGAATGGTGCCTTTAATAAATGGTTCATATGTTTTGAAACCTACCACAAACAAATACATATCATAAGAAAATCTACAAGGACATATTTTTGAAAGTACTTTACAGTTTAGGCACGCTAAAAAGGACACATACTATAAAGGATGTAGCCATGCTAACTAGTACACGGTGTAAAGTTAGTTTAGAGTAATATACTTAGTTTAGACACACTACTTCAAGAACCGAGACTGTACACTATAGTATAGTTAGTTGTTGAAAGTTGAAACTAAGGAGACAGTAAAACAAATCAGGGGGTTGTCGTGCAAACCTCCATGTCAAGTCTAGGGTAGGTATAAGAGAACACAATCTCCTCCACACATCTACGCAGTCCTTGCATCTTAAACAATCAATCCAGGTAGAGAAAAATTAGGTTCAGGAGGTTAATTTAAATTGTAAATATCAAAATCCTACCGCAAAGACAACTCTTGTCCCAGGGTAATGTCCTTTTAAATAATAAACTTACAAACATCTGCTATCCTGTACCTTCTGTTTCCCAGATTGCAGCATATGTTTCAGCTGCTCCCAATGAGCAACATTAATGTCTTCTTTTGCATTGGAGGTTCGTCTATTATCTTGCCACTTTCCCCGAAGCTCAGAAGTGACAGCTGCAATGATAACAAAAGTATCATAATTAGAACATTAATTCTAGATGCAGCACAAAGACACATAGGACATGAAAAAGTTGTATACATTCATCAGGAATCATATCTAAGATCTTTTCATATCTCTCTGCAGTAGAAAATATCTTTTGACTGGAAAGCAATGTCCTCTCAAAGAAATCCTTAAGAACTTCGGTATATGATCTCCTGCAGAAATGAATACATCTTAGTGAAAGCAACATAGGATCCAGTATCACAAAACCCAACAGTCTATGTTAACACTTACACAACGAATTGATGAAGAGCAGGGCCCATCAAAGAAACCTTTTTATGACTGTTTTCACTGCCCTGATACCTGAACAAAGTATATCATTAACAACTTTCACAAAATTGTATAACATATAAGTGTCTTTTAACCCAAATGCCAATGAAAAAAATTCCTACCTCGAAGGGCAGTGTCAATCACTTTAATAGCAATTGTCATAAGCGGCCAGCACTCCAGGCACACATCAGCTCCTGAGCAGCAGTATCTAACATCATCGTAATCTGACATATCCTGTGAGGAAAAATAATTTGTCAAACATGTGGTATAGCATTCATTGTCAAAAGTTCAGTTAGACTCTGACTATTTACAATCTTCATAATTCAAATGGTTGATTCGCTTACTATATCAAAAATCAGTTCCCTCTCCTCGGGGTAGCAACCACTTTGAGCATAGGAATGCCTCTTTGCAGGCTGAAACATTAGAAAGATTAGAACTGAAACAAGAGACATGGCCATATCAGAAACACAACCATACACAACAGTTAAAACCAACAATTTGAAAAAAGAAAGGAAAAATAAGAACACCATGCATAGAAATTGTCTTGGATCTATTGGTGTGCATTTTTTTGAAACATCATATAAATCTTTTTTCTATAAGCATTCCAAGATCTACATGATTCACCTATCTATATATAATAAGGGCCTTTTCTTGCTCATTAGCGCTTTAGTTTTGAAATATGGACATTTAGGCTTTTCTAGTAGAATATATAGGGCTTTTCTCAATACTTATTTGAGAAGACAAACATTATGTACATACACACACAGAGTATAAAAATTCAAGTTAAAGTTATGAAAAGCTTACATCAACATTGTACACAGGCCCAATATCTATTTTGACGGGGCACTTCTCTTTGATAGAATTTTCAAGCTCAGACACGGAGATAGAAAATGCGACACACAAAAAGAAAGGAATGTTAGGAAATGGGTTGATAGAGAATGCGACTTACCATTTGCATAGGACATCCACTTAAACATTTCCTCATATGGGAAGAGCTTTCCTGCCACAAATAACACTTTTTTTTTTTTTTTAACGAGAAGATAATTGAAACACCATCGCAAAATTCATATCTTAACAGCAAATAAACTAGACAAATGTTCACATATTCATATCTATTGAATTACAAATTACAACAACCAATCCCATCGACCCGACAAGAGAAAATGATGGATCTGCTTACAGACTTAAATCTAACAATTAGGTAGCTAATTTCAGTAGAATTGGAATGAAGATTGTTTACCATAGTAAATTTTGAGATACTGAGAGTTAAATCCATCAGGAACAGCATTCACTTGCTTCTGTTCATACTCATCGATCATCATGTCATCGTTGGCAACTTCGTGTCCAGGCATTCTTGACCTGAGCACCTACTCGCTGTTATCCAATTAATGCCGTCAATATTCCAAAATTTCACATAGATTTTAAGGATAAACTACCAAACCCTAACCTAATTGCAGTGAACAGATGAATATGATCAGGAAAAATTAGAAACTAACAGTTTCTATTGCAGCCATAGAATCAAAATTAGTATAACAGAGAAATTGAGAGGCTAGATTGCGCGACCTTTTGAGATCTCGGGATTTCACGGCGCCGGCGAGAGGATCCTTCGGCACCAATTGGAGGTTGGCGAGGGTGGGTTTTGAGGACACGTGGACGGTGGATTGAGCTGTGGTGGTGGTGGTGGAAGATCGAGGCTCGCCGTTAAGCTTTGGTGTTAAAGGGCTGGGAAAGGAGAAGTGGTGTTAAAATGGCGGGAAAAGATGGGAAGGATTGCTAGACTAGTGGGCTTTAGACAAAGTGGGCTGGATATGATAGGTAGACCATTTATCAAGGATGACACCCAAACATTAATAATAATGGCCTACTTTCGTAGACATTTTATTATATGCTCGTTATGCACAAATTATGATTTTGATTTGGGATGTCACTTTATGAGTTCCTAACCAACTTTGATCATTTCATAGGGTCAAGAGGTCAACCAGGGAGAGTTTTTAACTTTTTGTCCACTCCAAGTACGATCATCATCTCTTCCCCGTAATGAAAGGTTTGTGCTTAATGATTTGAATATGAAACTGTTCTTTTATTTATGACATTAACGCATAGATTAGATACAGATCAACTTCTTATAATTGTAGACTAATTTGAAATTAGTCTAATCTAATCTACTTATATGTGAAGTCGGTCTATCTTTATATTGAACTGAACTACTCAACATCTTAATACATTAATATGCCGCAGATGAACCCCTTATTTATTGCTTATTTGAGTACTACTATAATATCCTCAAATTTTTTTATTTTTTTTTTCAAAAGGAAAGAAAAGGAAGACAAAAAACCAGACACCATATTAGGCTGATGACCCGAGTCTTTAGGCCTTTGTGATTCCAGAAAAGAAAAGAGTATGGTCTTTCAAAAAAGAAAAAACTTCAACGGCATTTCCCTCTCGTGACGTGTAATCAATCTGCTTTTTTTTATTTGGAATCACTGCTTTTGTGTGCTCCCCAACTTCTTCTTCTTTTACTCACAAGTCACAACCCTTCTCCTCTCACTATAATCCCTCAACGGACCAAAATCTCCGATCCCAACTTCCACTGGACTCGTTTCAGCCGTTGGCTTTAAGCTCAAACCGACAACCACAACTGGTATGGTATGAATTTTCACTCCTAATTCTCACTCTGCTCTATCTCAACTCTTAACCGCAAGCTATATATTATTGTCTTTCAATTAATTAATGCAGTACCCTTTTTCCAGGTTAACAAAAAGAAAGATCACTTCAACTGTTGGATTCTTCTCTTTGGACCGTCGACACACACATTCCTTAATTCTCTCCCATTTTCTTCCATTTTACCTTAAAGCCCTCTTTGGACCTTCACCTCTTTTATCTCGTCTCGATTTTACCCCCTCTAAAAACACTCGATTTTACGAAAATGCCTTCTGCTTTCTGGTTCTTCCTTTCGATTTTCCTATGCCTCAGCTACGTCTCTACGGCGGCGGAGCCGGTGACCTGCTCAGGGATAGTGCCAATGAAGTACCGTTACGATAAGATTTCGATAGCGGATTTTGGGGGCGTCGGTGACGGTTAACACCAAGGCGTTTCGGGCGGCGATGTATCTATCGGATTCAGCATTTGCACAGGAGAGGAGGCACGCTTCTTTACATACCTCCTGGGGTGTACTTAACGGAGAGCTTCAATCTCACTAGCCACATGACTCTCTACTTGGCTAGAGGTGTTGTTATCAAAGCCACACAGGTAGATTGTTAATCCCACTATTTAGTAATTAGTATGCTTATAGTTAATTTGAGGGTCTAAATTGTTTTTGTGATGAATGTGGTTCACAATTTGTTAAGTTTAGTGATCTATGCTAACTTTGATGAAAGAGTTAATGAATGTGAGTTTGATGAATTATTTTGGGGGCTAAGTATGATTGTGTTTGATTTTGTTATAAAGCTATACCTTCTAATATTGTATACTAAAACATCCCTGCTAAGTCATGTCGAAGATCAATTGTTATTTATGTATCTGTAAAACATAATTATTTATGTATCAGGCTGTAAGAAAAGTCGAAGATCAATTGTTAAAGTAATCAAGATATTTGTGTGTAAACGGCCAAATTTTCCTACATTATTGCATGATTTTGTGCTTAATTCAGGAAACTGGTGTGACCCTAATCGCCAGGGCTGCGTACCATGCCGGATGGTTCCATACTATTCTGTACTTGGAGCTAACTGGCCGAATCACATTGTTAATTTATCACTGCTTTGGTCTTTGTGTTAGTTTACAACATAATGTTGTGCTAGACTAAATATGGACTGATGTCAACTTTCATGGTGAAAGCTATTCCACATAAATACCAATTTCTATTGATGTGTGTGATTTTGTTAGAATCTCTACATTCTGTTAGGTAAAACATCTCTTAAAATGCATTATTTTCAAACTATTTGATCATGAATTTTTGCACGCTTCCAGATATTAGACTATATGTTATTGTTGTAAGCACTAGGATATCCTTATGTGAATATTGTTGGGAGTTCTTTTTTTTGGGTTTCCTTTACTATATGATGTTTTGAAAACTTGATTGCTGATTTATTTGTTGACCGCTTGTTTCATTTGCTTGTCTGCTCTTTCTAATCTCTTAATTGGTTGAGCAGGACACTAAGAATTGGCCTTTAATTGCTGACCTTTGTTTCATTTGCTTGTCTGCTCTTTCTAATCTCTTCATTGATTGATCAGGACACTAAGAATTGGCGTTTAATTGCTCCTTTGCCGTCTTATGGAAGGGGGAGAGAACGCCCTGGAGGGAGATATGTGAGCTTCATCCATGGCGATGGAGTTCATGATGTGGTTATCACTGGTAGGTCTCAATCAGACTTCTTTGTGTATCTTTTTGGGGGCTAGCTAAATCTTATTTAACAAAATGCTTCTTTTCAGGTGAGAATGGGACAATTGATGGCCAAGGAGATGTGTGGTGGAACATGTGGAGGCAAAGAACTCTTCAATTCACCAGACCAAATCTCATTGAGTTCATCAACTCTAAAAACATTATCATTTCCAATGTGATTTTCCAGAACTCTCCATTTTGGAATATTCACCCTGTTTATTCCAGGTAACAACCAAACATGGACTTAGTTCTCTGACTTTACATCTAAACCTGGGTTTATCATGTATCTGTTTGGTTTAGCTTGGAGACTTTGACAGCTGAGAGCTCCACATTATAGCTGGATAGGGACAATAGTTATAGTTAGGTGGTAGAAAAGTGGAATAACCTGTTCAACAAGGGTAAATACTGTCTAAATATAATTAGCTTGGAGATTCTGTATGCACGGAAGTTCAATTACTTGATGAATTTGCATCCAGATGATAAGCTAATGTTAGGCTCAAATGGTACGATCCCTCCGTCACCCCAGAAATTAATCAAATGAGCAGCTAAATTATTTGACTCACTAAACTACCCTTCATAATGTAATACTCTAATCTATCTTCTGCAAAGAGTATAGGGTAGAGCTGTAATTGATCTGATACCTACTTCCATCTTTGCAGCAACATTGTTGTCCGGTATGTCACAATATTGGCTCCAGCTGACTCTCCCAACACCGATGGAATTGATCCAGGTACATGCCTGTTTTCTAAATAAACCACATATTGTTCATTGAAGAAAACACTAGTGCTGCTACATGCTAAGATTAAATACATCAGAAGTCACTTCGATTTGAGGATAGATTAGAGGAGCATGCATTGGAGATGTAATTTCATCTCTCGTATAAGGAAGTATTCTAGATACATAGCATGTGTGTATTCAAAAGTGAGGTCTTTAACAATAAATATCATGAGAGGAACGGGACATGGTCTGTCAACACTTGAGCACCTTGTGCTGTTTGATTATGATTTTTGCATTTAGCTATAGAAAAGTAGACTCAGTGCTAAGACATCATTAGGTTGCAAGTCTGAAGTCAGACCCAGAAGAAGGGGCAAATTCCCCTTATGTCAGGACTGGCTGTAGAATAGTTATGATAATCAGTTCTTTATTTGCCTCTTCAAATGGGAAGCACTTATATTTATAACATGTATTTTGTATATCCCTTGTACACATTCAAGCTCTAATGTCTGCATAGAGGACTCGTACATATCTACTGGAGATGATCTTGTGGCTGTAAAAAGTGGATGGGATGAGTATGGGATTGCTTATGGTCACCCTAGTTCCGACATTACCATCCGTCGGATCAGAGGATCATCTCCATTTTCTGGAATTGCAATAGGAAGTGAAACCTCTGGTGGAGTGGAGAATGTATTTGCCGAACACATAAACCTTCACAACGTAGGAGTTGGTATCCATATAAAAACAAATATCGGTAGGGGAGGCTTCATAAGAAACATGACAGTTTCAAATGTGTTCATGGAAAAGGCACGGAAGGGTATAAAGATTGCAGGAGATGTTGGAGACCACCCTGATGACAAATTCAATCCAAATGCACTCCCAGTGGTAAAGGGTATCACATTAACAGACATCTGGGGTGTACAAGTTCTGCATGCAGGTCTCATACAAGGCCTCAAGAACTCCCCTTTCACCAGAATCTGTCTTTCCAACATCAACCTCCATGGCATGACCGCAACGACAAGAACACCTCCATGGAAGTGCTCAGATGTCAGCGGGGCTGCTCATCTGGTGAGCCCCATCCAATGCTCGGAGTTGACCAGTGCCCAACACGCAACTTCATGCTCCAACTACTAAAACAAAGTCTGCATAACTCTTCTATATCCTCCTCGAAACTTGAGAAGAATCTGAGTTTTTATCTTTCCTTCTGTAATGCAAAATTACATTTTGATGTTCTAGTGTCATACATACAATCTGGAGCGTAATATATAGGTTATGGATTTGTCGATTTGCATTAACATCAAGCCTATCTCAAGTAGCATAAACATAAACAGAAGCATATTATATATATCAAACTGTGTCTATCTTACAAGCATAGAATACATAATAAGAATCTACATCTCTCACGGATGCATAGGCAGATAATCAATTGAGCTTATGAGGCTTTTTAGATGTCATGACAAGAATATATAAGAAATCAAGTCCAATGCAGGGACATTTTCATAAACTGAATCTTCATGTCAATAACCTGATGAGTAGTCTATTCTGTGCTCCAGGTATGAATCAAAGCTCATTAGAGATATTGTTGAAGTTATATGGACAAAATTGCAACCTACATCATTCAGTTATGGGGAAAATCTAGTTGGAATGGACTCAAGATTGCAGCCAGTCAATTTGCTTTTAGATGTAGGGGTGGATGACGTCCGCTTCGTTGGTATATGGGGAATGGGCGGGATTGGTAAGACTACTATGGTAAGAGTGGTGTATGAGAGAATCTCTCGTGAATTTGAATTTAGTTTCCTTCTTACCGATGTTAGAAACTCTGTTGAAAAAAGTGGTCTACTTAATTTACAAAAGCAACTTCTCTCTGGGATTTGGACAAAGAAAGCCAGCATATCAGACCTTCATGAAGGAGCCACGATTATAAGGATGCACGATTTGCTCCAAGAAATGGGACGGGAAATTGTCCGCCGGGAATCTCCTAACGAGCCAGGGAGGTGCAGTAGGTTGTGGCTTCTTGAAGACGTCAAACATGTCTTGACCAAAAATACTGTAAGAAATTTAGTACAAGACTAATTTTAACTGTTATTTGTTAGTACATTATATGACAAGTCAGTCTACTAAATCTGCTTTTTATGGTATGATAAAATTTGGTTGATAGGGAAGTGAAGCAATAGAAGGCATATTTGTGGAATCAACAGGAGTAGACATGGACGTGACTCCGAAATCATTTTCAATGATGAACAAATTGAGATACCTGAAGATTGAGAATGGGAACCTGCCTAAAGGACTTGAATATCTTCCCAATAGTTTACGGATTCTTGATTGGACGAGGTATCCGTTAAAATCTTTGCCATCACATTTCAACCCTCAGAAGCTCCTCGAACTAAGCTTGTCTCATAGTTGTTTTAAACATTTTTGGGTAGGACCAGAGGTAATACTATAATTACTATCTCATTCTTTTACCATGTTAGAAATAGGGTAACATCTTACCTATGTGATAATATTTTTGTAGTGATATCTTTCTTATACATTAGGCTGACGATTTGGACGTGAAAGTAACAAAGCTGCTTGTTATCACTAAATTGGATAACCGGAAGTCATGTTGTAGGTAAACTACCTAAAAGGTGACCTTTTGAGTGTAAGAAGGAATCAACATTTCTTATGAAGTGCAATTTTTCCACCTTTGGTATCATTGTATGATGAGATATTTTATTTTCAGTGTCTTATTGACTTATTGTGGTATGCTGTAGCTGTAATCACATTGTGAGTCTGAACCATTGACCGGATGGAATTGACTCAGCTAGATTGCAAGAATGGTATGCCAACAAGAGTCTCTCCTACCTCATCTACCCCAAGGTTTTAAATATCGGTATTTTCATATCTATCGGTACTTTGAAAAAGGGAGATATCAGATATATCGGGGATACAGTGTACGAAAATATCGTTTTTGAAAAAAGTTAATTTATTAGAAATTTAGAACTACATATAAATACATATGAATGTAAACTTCATCTACATCCAAAAAGAGACTCTAGAGGTTGAAAAGCCGCTCTCTGGTCTACAAAAATGCAATAATCAGACCAAGACATATGACCCATATAGTGCAAATTGTAGTGATGAACATGATAGTTATAGATCTTTTTAGAGCTGCCGACTGTTTCCCCTATAAGGGGATAATAAGGATGAACCCAACTAGATGACTGATCATATACTTCTCCATATTGATTATATCCATAAGCATCATAACCAAATTGATCGTTGCCTTCATGAGATTCATTTGAGATCCCACTGCGCTCTGTGCCTAAACTGATAGAGTCAAAACTTAAGGCAATTGAAGAAACATCAGATGGGGTACTTTGATCATCAGTTGCACCTCTAGTCCTCCTCCCATATCGGGTCTTCTCTTGAGCACCATGACCAGCTATTCTCACTCCGTGGTCTTCATCTTGGGTGGCATGATCAAAATTACCTTCACAGGTAAATTGGAATCCTCCATCCACAGAAGATTGTCCATATTCATATCTTTCACCTCCACTACCTGTTCCGCTTCAACCCTCCCCACCATCATCAGAACTATCTGGAGTTGCTGTACCACCCCACGCATCATCACCATCTGAATTATCTTCTGGGTTTTTAACAACTTCTTCAGATAAGACTCTCTCTACGTTGATTCCAGCATTAGCTGCAGTTTCTACAACTTGTGGAAGAGGTCTTCTAGCTTCATCATCAAGGTGTGCAGGCATAATCCAATCATGAAGTGGATCAATGCCATTATCAAGCAGCTCGCTTGCAACATGAAGTAGATCTATATAGTTGTTTTCATTGACCACATTATTCTTTGCCTGTTTATCTCACAGCCGCAGCTTCATGTTGTAGTAACATTATACAAGCTTTTCCAACTTCTGATATGCCAAACGGTTCCTTTGCTTGGTATGAATAATAGCAAATGTACTCCAATTTCTCTCACACGCAGAAGAAGAAGCCGTTTGTGCCAAAATACGCATTGCAATTTTCTGCATGTTTGGTGCAGAATACCCAAATTGTGTCCACCAATCAGCTGTAAAGCTACTACAATGAGTTACTACTATAATAGATCAACATTTTCTATTAAAGAAATTATATGTGTGTGTTTTAATGTATACATATACGGATATACCACAAACCTGTATTTCTGGTTTCTCTTGTTTTTCTTGCTATGGTTGACCCAAATGATTCATTTGCATCTCTAAAGCATACAATCTGCATTAACCATTTGAAAGACAGTCATTTCTAATCCCAAATATTTTTAAGGTTGTCATCAATAAGAAGTTACCTCATCCACAAATGTATCTGCAATTTCTCCATTTATGTTAAATTGTTCGACAACTGTTGCCAGAGAGTTTGTGAAGCGTGGGCTATAACCAACATCATGTCGATAATGAAAATTTGGGTTTAAGAAATGTTCTACAAACAAGAAACCAAAAAGTTATATAATATAGATCTAACTAAGTAATTATCAAGATACAACCGTATTTCGAGATAGAGAAATAATACCTGCTACATGCAATGGTTGACTTAATGTGTTATCCCATCGATCATTGATGATTTTAAGCACCCATTTCTTTCCTCTCATCTGTGATATTTGTTGTTTCACTCTTTCAAACATTTCATATAATATGGGCATGGTTGGCTGAATTTATGTGTCAACAATTCGAAGAACATACAATGGCTTATAAATTTTATGGACTGCTTCCATGCCATCCCAAAATGTCCCATCGAGGACTCTTTTTTCTATCATTTTGACATCTCTGGTCCTGCTCGCTGCATTTTCATTCCATGCGCTACTTGTAAACAATTTTCTCAAATCAGATTTTTTCTTCAAAATGTTGTCGATGGCAATGTGATTTGTCGCAAATCGAGTTTTACCCGGTCAAATCAAATCTCCCTTCGTGATGCTCCTCATTTCAGCCAGTACCCAACCATGATTGTAGATGTAGTTAGTTACACTTTGAGCCCATTTGACGACAGTGGAAATAGTCTCTTGCTTCCCGATATCTTCAAATATCAAATCGATGCAGTGGGCAGCACACGGGATCCAGAACAGCGGATATTTTTTCTGTAGTTCCCTTCCGGCCTTTTTAAATGCTGATGCATTGTTAATGACAATCTGGACAACATTTTCTGGTCCAACATCTTGGATAATCTCATCTAACAATAGTTCTATGTACTGAGCATTTTTTTTCATATGTGAAGCATCTACAAACTTCAAAAACACAATTGAACCTTTTGAATACACCATGAAATTTAGAATAGACATTTTGGTTGGGCCAGTCCATCCATCACACATGATAGTGCATCCATATATTTTCCAGGTTTCTCTGTGAGTATCCACATACCTTTTCATTTATGTGTACTCATTCTCTAAGTAACGAGTCTGAATTTCATAGGAGGTAGGAAGCTTTACACCAGGACCTAAACAAGAAAATGATTTATTTTATAGGAATGTTCATTATATAAATTCTACTTAACATAATTGTCCATGAAGAAATATGTAAACACAATATAATTTACCTAGATTTCCAGCTGTAGTCAACATGTTTTGGAAATATGGAGAATCAACATTGTTAAAAGGGACAGCATCATATATGTGGTATTTGGACACCATTGTTGCCAATAGTTCTCTACCACCTTTTAGTAATGATTTAATTGTGCCTTGTTTTGATCGACTATCTTTTGATGGCATTGCTACTGGAGGCTCAGGAAATGAGTACCGATAGGTTTTTAATCGATCAACTTGTATATATTATATATGTTTGATTTTTTTTAGAAATAATATAACGTAGTCTATATATATAATCATTATTTTTTATTTTTATACCGTAGAGAATTACTGAGTTTTTTTTTTTACCTCAAATTTTACAGATATTTCTTCACTTTATCGAGATATATCGCAAATATCTAATATATCGGGGATATTTGAAGATATCGGAGAAATTTCGTAGAAACGGTGATAGATAAGATATTTATCCCCATAAATATATCGGTCCGTCGAAAAAAGGAGATATCGGGGGATATATCGGAGATATCACAGAGATTTTGAACCTTGATCTACCCGACTATGGATTTTTTATTTTTATGTAAAACGCCTTGTCCACCCAATACCCTCTTCACTTCTTCAGCCGGCCCAATGTCATTTGGATTATTTAGTGATAATATTCCTTTATGGTATCATTATTAGGCTGGTATGATAATGATTGATTGAGATTTGAGAGCAACCACCAAATTCTAGAACTCCAAATGAACCAAACATAAATACTTGTGCGGTCTAGATTAGACTTGGATGTAGAAATCTCTTTATGTATGTTGGTTTCAAGTTCTACCTATTTTTCTTCTGAAATAAAAACTCTCATTGAGAAAGAACGGTCATTGAATCTTGATGGGTCATCATTGTTATAGAACAGAAGCCCCTTCTTCATATCCTGTTCTGGTCTTCTTGGCAGTGATTGTTGTACTTCTCTTGTCAACTTTGATCTCGTCTTTTGAGGTCGAAGCCCTGGTTGGTGTGCTGGAAGGGTGCCCGAAGACAAGTGATGTAAAATCTCACACAGTACCTGGGGGAAACACGAATAATGTTGGCGAATGTTGATAACAGGTACAATAAATTTTTCATTCCCGCATTCTGAGTTCTTGAGAAAAAGAAAAAAAGGGTATTGGAATGGATTCCTAAGCAATAAATGGACCAGATGAGAAGCAGCCCGAATTATTCAAGAAATTCTCTCGTGGATGAATCCACTCGAAGTCAATCTTGGTAAGAAAGAATTGGTCAATTCGACTAATCAGTAACAAGTGGGAGGACTTCTCCCACGTCATTTTAAGAGTGGCGTTATGAACCCACTAACAGGTGACTTGAAAAAATTGTACATCACTACCCACAATAATTAAGATATCCGTTTAGGCTCACCTTTAAATACTTGGTATGGTGAACAATTAAGAGAAGCAATCGATTTCTACTTCACTCATTACAACTTAAAGACTCACTGACCTATATATTAGATAGTTTTTTGCAGGTACCCCCTTTTCAAAACTTGACTTACTAATGCCAATCGAATCCAGAAGATATCTTCAAAAGCAACTTCTTGACTAAGAAGTCTTCACTCTTACTACAGTTAGCAAAGTAGGTGGGGAGATATTCCATCAAATTTTTCCATGCTAACATAATGTAAATAAACAATAATTATTCAAAATACTATTCAATTACTTTACTAATTTTCTTTTATTAATCTATTCATAGTAAATGTGAAAGATAGAAACTTAATGTGAGCGGTTGACATGTGTTCGAGCCTCCTTGCAA
Organism: Rosa lucieae; assembly: GCA_024704745.1. Taxonomy (NCBI): domain Eukaryota; kingdom Viridiplantae; phylum Streptophyta; class Magnoliopsida; order Rosales; family Rosaceae; genus Rosa; species Rosa lucieae. The sequence continues at coordinate 4,031,007 of CM045497.1, read as the reverse complement.
CAACAAAACAAATGCGTGGTAATGTCTGAAGACCGGAGTCTCCTCCTACTTGAGTCTTCACGATCTAGATCTATTTCTGTCCCAAGAGTCAAGTCTCTCACCACTTTGCTCCTACTCATTCTTAGTCTTTTATTTGAAGTCGATCTGATCCCAACTTCAAATCTCAGTAAACCCAGCCAGGTTAAGCTCCGTTTTTCTGTTTGTTTTTACAATTTTTAATTTGCTATGTTTGTATGTGTTGCTATGTTTCTGTTATCTGTTATCTGTATGTGTTGCTATGTTTCTGTTATCTATAAACCCAGGTTAAGCTCCAACTGGTCTTTTATTTATATGTGTTGCTATGTCTCTTATCTGTTTCGACATCAACTTTTATCTCTTTTGTTGTCTTTTTTCGCTGGTTTCTATTTATACAGCTCTGCTTAGTATTTCCTAATTGATCAGGGATTTCTGTTCACAATCTGCTTAGTATTATATGCATCTGCAGCTTCTGCTAGAGTTTTGTGTCTCCTTGAATAAACAACCACTGAAACTAAAACAGCTAATGTTTGCTGCTTCCCTTGTTAATTATACAACTCTTTTAGAATGAATATTTATTATAGTGGATTGACTAGGAAATTATTCATCTTTGCTACGTTTTATGCAGTAGGGCAGGGAAACCAGGAAACACAACTGCTTGTTTTCCATGATAGTTACTTCTGAGCCTTGAAATTGTGTTGAAAGCTTCTCCGGTTACTCGTATATATAGTCCTTGGACACGTACTCTTCCACAAGTAGGAAAGTAAGTTTCATCGGAAATGAGCACACAAAGAACCTCTGCATCTTTCCCCCCTTCATCTCATCAGTGGAAATATGATGTTTTTCTGAGCTTTAGAGGTGACGACACTCGGAAGACTTTTACAGACCACTTATTCACTGCATTGGAACATCAAGGAATCATAACTTTCAGGGATGATCCGGAACTTCAAAAAGGGGAAGCTATTTCTCCAGCACTTTTTGCTGCAATCGAAGAATCGAGATTTGCTCTCATTGTTATGTCACTAAATTATGCATCGTCAACATGGTGCTTGGATGAACTTGTGAGAATTCTTGAATGCATGAAAGCAAGAGGAACTGTGCTGCCAATTTTCTATGATGTTGATCCGTCTGATGTACGAAAGCAAACAGGGAGTTTTAAAAGAGCCTTTGCAAACCATGAAGAAAGGTTTAAGGATGACAAAGAGAAAGTGCAGAGGTGGAGATCTGCATTAACTGAAGTGGCAAGTTTCTCTGGGTGGAATTCGAAGGAATGGTATACATATACTCTTTTCTTTTTGTCTCTTTCCATTTCTTTAATTTACAGATAAGTAATTTTTCTGCTCTTCATTATGTTCTTCACAAATAATATATGCAGATAACCAATTAAGCTTATGAGGCTTTTTAAATGCCATTGCAAGAATATAAAAGAAATCAAGTCCAATGCAGAGACATTTTCATAAACTAAATTAATCTTCATATCAATAACCTGATAAGTTTAGTCTATTCTGTGTTGTAGGTATGAATCAAAGCTCATTAGAGATATTGTTGAAGTTATATGTAAAGGATTGCAACCTACATCATACAGTTATGCAGAAAATCTAGTTGGAATTTACTCAAGATTGCATCCAGTTAATTTGCTTTTAAGTGTAGGGGTGAATGACGTCCGCTTCATTGGGATATGGGGAATGGGCGGGATTGGTAAGACAACTATGGTAAGAGCGGTGCATGAGAGAATCTCTCATGAATTTGAATTTAATTTCCTTCTTACCGATGTTAGAAACTCCGTTGAAAAAGGTGGTTTACTTAATCTGCAAAAGCAACTTCTCTCTGGGATTGGGGCAAAAAAGGCTGACATATTAGACCTTCAGGAAGGAGCCACCATATTAAAGAGGTTATTACGTCACAAAAAAGTTCTTCTCATCCTTGATGATGTGAACCATTCAAGTCATTTAGAATATTTGGCAGCAAACCCAGATTGGTTTGGTTCAGGGAGTAGAGTTCTTATCACAACTAGAAATGAGCATTTGTTGATTGAACATGGAGTGGAAAGAAGATTGAAGGTCGAAGAATTAAATGATGATGATTCTCTTCTGCTTTTTAGCCGGAAAGCATTCAAAAGAGGTTACCCTGAAGAAGATTTTCTTGGTTTGTCTAAATCTGTTATAACTTATGCCAAAGGTCTTCCTTTAGCTCTTAAAGTACTGGGTTCTCTTTTGTGTGGAAGAGCTCTAAGTGAATGGAACAGTGCATTGAGAAAACTGGGAAGAGTTTGTAACTTGGAAATTTTTGACATACTTAAAATAAGTTACGACGGTCTAGATTCTGAAGAGAAGAAAATATTCCTAGACATTGCATGTTTCTTTAATTGGCAGGACAAAGATCGAGTAACAGAAGTACTAAACAGTTGCGATTTTTCTGCAATTTTTGGAATAAAAGTTCTTACCGAAAGATCTCTCTTGACTGTTTCACACGGAAGACTAGGGATGCACGATTTGCTCCAAGAAATGGGATGGGAAATTGTCCGCCAAGAGTCTCATAACGAGCTGGGCAGGTGCAGTAGGTTGTGGCTTCTTGAAGACGTCAAACATGTCTTGACCAAGAATACTGTAAGAAATTTAGTACAAGAATAATCTTAACTGTTATTTGCTAGTACATTATATGGCAAGTCAGTCTACTAAATCTGCTTTTTATGGTATGATAAAATTTGGTTGATAGGGAACTGAAGCAATAGAAGGCATATTTGTGGAATCAACAGGAGTAGACATGGACGTGACTCCGAAATCATTTTCAATGATGAACAAATTGAGATACCTGAAGATTGAGAATGGGAACCTGCCTAAAGGACTTGAATATCTTCCCAATAGTTTACGGATTCTTGATTGGACGAGGTATCCGTTAAAATCTTTGCCATCACATTTCAACCCTCAGAAGCTCCTCGAACTAAGCTTGTCTCATAGTTGTATTAAACATTTTCGGATAGGAACAGAGGTAATACTATAATTACTATCTCATTCTTTTATTACTTTTAAATTTTTAATAATTGTTGAATATATCATGGAAGCTAATTTTATCTATTTTTACTTGTCATGCAGCCTTTATGCAATTTGAAAACCATAAATCTGAGTCACTCTCTAAATCTTGTCAACACCCCAAACTTTAAAGATATGCCGTATCTCAAGTTTCTGGTTCTTGAAGGTTGTATAAGATTGTATGAGGTTGACCCGACAATTGAAGTGCTTGAAAGACTTGCTGTGCTGAACTTGAAAGATTGCAAGAATCTTGTGCGACTTCCAAGCAGTGTAGGTGGCTTAAAATCTCTCAAAGATCTCAATATTTCTGGTTGCTCAAAGCTTGACAAATTGCCGGATGAGTTGGGTCATGTTGCCTGTTTGGAGAAGCTTGATGTGAGTGGAAGTAGCATAAGAGAACTGCGCTCCTCTATTGGCATGCTTGAAGGACTTGTTTCTATGTCGTTGAGAGATTGCGAATATCTTGAGTGTCTTCCAAGCAGTGTAGGTGGCTTAAAATCTCTCAAAGATCTCAATATTTCTGGTTGCTCAAAGCTTGACAAATTGCCTGATGAGTTGGGTCATGTTGCCTGTTTGGAGAAGCTTGATGTGAGTGGAAGTGGCATAAGAGAACTGCGCTCCTCTATTGGCATGCTTGAAGGACTTGTTTCTATGTCGTTGAGAGATTGCAAATATCTTGAGTGTCTTCCAAGCAGTGTAGGTGGCTTAAAATCTCTCAAAGATCTCAATCTTTCTGGTTGCTCAAAGCTTGACAAATTGCCGGATGAGTTGGGTCAAGTTGCCTGTTTGGAGAAGCTTGATGTGAGTGGAAGTGGTATAAGAGAACTGCCCTCCTCTATTGGTCTTTTGAAAAACCTCAAAGAATTCTCTCTTGCTGGGTGTAAAGCAGAGTCACCTAAATCATGGAATATGATGTTCAATCCCTTTCAGTTATTGCGAAAAAGAAGTCACATTCCGGCAGGATTGTCGTTGACTTGTTTGTCGGGTTTGCATTCATTAACTGAATTGAATCTAAGTGACTGCAATCTTTCTGAAGAAGCAATGCCCAGTGATTTTGGATGCTTGTCTTCATTAAGCGAATTAAATCTCAGCAGAAATCAATTCGGTAGACTACCCGAGAGCATCAACCAACTCTCTAGACTTCACCGTCTTTGCTTGGAATGGTGCCAGAAGCTTCGGAGATTACCAGAGCTTCCATCTCATGTGTGGATAGACGCTGATAACTGCACTTCATTAGATACGTTGGCCAATCAAATAGGACAAAGCAATTCGTTGCGACGAGGATATTTTGTCAACTGTTTCAGACTGGTGGAGAATGAAAGTTGTGAGAGTATAGCACTTTCATTGCTAACACGATGCCTTAAGAGTCAAGCATTTTCTGACGGTCGAAAATTTGACTCTGTTGTTCCTGGAAATGAAATTCCAGAGTGGTACAGTCGCCATAAAAAATTTGACTTTGTTGTTCCTGGAAATGAAATTCCAGAGTGGTACAATCACCGAAGTGTGGGGTCTTCGATAACCGTAGAGCTGCATCCAGGTTGGTTTAGTAACAAGTGGATGGGATTCGCCTGGTGTGTCGTTTTTAGACTCCTCAAACCACCCCCGCCGCCTGTGGGTATGTGGTCCATTAAATGCGAACTGAGTGCCAATGGAAAATCCTTGTCTGACAATAGTGTATGGTGAACCTGTGTTGGATCACATTTGGTTCTTCTGCGGGGCGCGTGATTTGTTCTCTCAACATGAGTGGCAGGATATCTACTGTCAGCTTGTATTCTTATTTAATTCCAACTTGAACTTGAAGGAAGGAATGGAAATTGTGCAAGTGAAGAAGTGTGGGGTCCATATGATATATGAGGAAGATGCAGAGGAGCTTTCGGAAACATTATTTAAGCAGAGCAATATTGGCATTAATACCAAGCAATGCCTTAAACACAATGACAATGATGAAGCATCTAGTAGTGCTAGTCAGGCTCTTCCAAAAGGAATTGAGCAACTCCCCCTTGACAGTGCAGGATCCAGTGGAACCCCTTATATTCATGACCAGAAACATGGTTAATGCATTTTTTTTGAGTACATTGTACATTTATCAATGTCTTCCTATCCTGGGAGTTAAATTATTTACCCAACCTTGAATTTGGCCTATTTTTATGCTGTACATGTTAAATTTTTAGTAGAACATTTAAAATGCCGTCTCTTATGTGTTCCAATAAAGTTAATAATTATTCCGGCAGTCCAATTATTCCAGTTTCATGAACCAGAATTCCTAGTACTGTTAATCCCATTCAAATTCAAAAATATATAAGTTGTCATAACTCATAAGCTAGTATCAATGTGTGTTTCCCAATGATTCTAATTAGTTTGCTTTAGCTTCAATAAGTTTTACCGGATTTTCTTGCCTATATTCTTATGTAAGTTTGTAAACTATGGCCAATTGGTTATTGATTATTGAATAACAATCAACTTCTATAATATTAATGGTGTCCATAACATCATGGTGTATTGATCAATTGTATTAGTGTTTTTATCATAGGTGGGGTCTGAATTTTTTCATAGTGATTAAATAGGTACTTGAACTTCCAAAACCACATCAATAAGGTGCTTCCGTCTATATTCCGTTATCCTTCCGTTAAGTGTAAGGGCAAATCAGACATTTGACTTAAATTAACCACTAAAATGACTGTCATAACCCCAACACTATTCATGTGAAACTTTCCATCATATTTTACCTCCAATTATTGTTTCCCGATAAATAATAACGGCAATCATTCCAGTATCATGTTTTCTTGAATAATTTTTATTGTTCTTAAAAAATTGCATTTAATTTTTATAAAATAAAATTAAGGAACCAAAAAAAGTGATTATACAACAAAGTATCTATTAATCTTTATTATAATACTGGTTTTATACATAAGAATTTGGTATGTCTATTTGTGTTAGATAGTCACTTTTTTTAGTTACCGTAATTTTCATAATTTTATTATTTCATTGTCAGTTAACATGCAAGCTTGGCTATTAGGGTTATTACGCTTCATTTTTTCAGAATATTTTATTGTATAATCACTTTTTTTTCCCTTAAATTGACTTTCTATTAATTACAATTATGGACTAATTTTTGAAGAACAATAAAAATTATTCTTTTTTGAGTAATGCCGCGGGGGATAATATATTCATTACAAGCCAGAATAGGCCGTTACATACCCTTCCGCTGTCATTTAAAAACAGACAAGAAGTTAGTGGTAGTACCCACAAATGGTACGTACATATAATCCTACTCATTGTATAATCAAATACATAGAGATAGCGGATATCCTCCTTCGGTACTACTCTATAGACGCTAAAGAGACATTAGGTGCATATGTGTGCTTAGGTTCCTAAAACAAGGAGTTTATTGTAAAAAACAAGCTAAAACATAGTAAATGTCTAGGGTAACAACCCTAGCCCATAATAGTCGGCCTAAGAGCATCCAAAGGAATAGTCCAACGTTAGAGCCCATCAAGCTGGTCTGGCCCCAGCCCATCAACCTCGACGACATGTCGTACGCCACAAGCCAGTGCTCCAGACGACATGCCGTATGCCATAATCCCAGCAACGCTGCTCGACCCGCTCCGCCATGACCCGTGCCGCGCCGATCTACGCCTCCGCGACTCCCACACGCTTCGGCCCAAACCGCCATGCCTCACGCAGCCACAGCTCACGCCAGAAACACGCCACCACAGTTCACGCCGTCCGAAATACTGCTGGTCTTGATGAACATACCCACGCCGTCGGTTGAGATGCAGCCTGAAAATACCAAAGCCGAGCTGTCCGAAAACTATAATTTTCCCGCACTTATGTATTCTTATCAGTTGGCTGACAACCCAAACCAATCCGGCTGATGGTGATGTCAGAAATTGTCATCCCTCATTTTTAATTTTTTTTAACTCGTTTTTATTTATTATTTATTATTTTATATTTTTTTAATTTTGGGAGAGCTTTGAAAATACGACGCCGTTCGGCACATCATCTCTGCCCACCCAAGTTAAAAGCTGCAACTAAAACCCCAAAGTCCCTAAACCCTTTTTCCAAAACCTCCAAACAAAAAGAAGAACAACAAGAAGAGAAAGCAGAGCGGACCCGAAGAATCTGAAAGGCCACCCAAGACTAACCGCACCAATTCACCAGAGAACGAGAATGAACAACAAGACCAAAACTTTGAAGTTGGAAAAGCTGAAAAACCCAATCAAGGTGGTCCATGGATGAACCTAGAGTTGATTCTGTCAATCCAGAACAGAGAGCTTGATCTTCACAAGTTAGTATACTCTTCTTCATCCCCATTTTGTAGTTTTTGTTGTTGCTTTCATTGGTTTAAGTCTGTTTGGATACATGGGTATTGTTTGGATTTAGTTTTGAGTTTAATTCAAATTGGGTATGAAGAAAGTTTGGTTCTTGACTAAGAAAGTTAGAATCTTGATGAACAATAGAACTTGTAGCCCAATTTAAGCAAAGTGTGAGTTGAATTCGACTCAATCTCTTGGGTTTATTTTGTACTTGAGTTATTATGTATCGGTGTGCGTGTGTGTGTGAAAACGAAGACTTTTAAGCTTCATGTTGTCTGCATTGACTTGTAAGTGATCAAAAGGAGGGTTAATATTGAGTTGTGATGAATGAGGGATGTAAATGCAGGAAGGTGGAACTAGCTTATGGTTTTGTGATGTCGAGAGGGAAGGAAGAAGGAGGCAGCAGTGATGAGGACAATCAAGCAGTGAACATGTCACGTTTAATTATTTTTGTCAGTGAGTGGATCCAGTTATTGTTGATTTCCGAAGGAAAGAAAGTTGAGAGTGGTGGAGAGAAGCATCAAGCTGAAATATACGTATTTGGATTTAAGATGCTGGGAGATTTTCAAATTCTGTTTGGAGGAGTCTCTGAAATTAAATGTTTCTTTAACTTTCTCACGGAACCTTTTACGCTCTATATGTTGGATTGCAAGAAGTGCACTGTCCTTATTGAACAAAACATTTATTGGTGAAGGGTTACAATTGTACACTACTGTGCTTGATTGTATTTCATCCTAAGAAAGCTTCTCAAATGAAAATTTAGACATGTGGATTACAACTGTAAGTTCAGTTCTTGACCTTGGACATAAATTTTACAGTGAAGCTCTTGTTAGTGGCAATGAGGGTGTATTTGTTTCCAATTCTTTTGCTTGGTGCTTGAGCCATTTGCCAGGTTTTTAAGGGCTCACGCAGCTCGGAAAGATGGATTTCGTGATTTTAGTAATAAGCTCCTTGAGCCTCTGTTGCATCTCTTGGGTCTCTTGCATCTCCAGATTGGTGGAAGTAATCCCGGTTGGACGGGAAACTTACTGAAGCTTGTTGAAGATGTATTATCTCATGGGCTATATCACCCGCTCCACATTGATGGGTTTTTGAGCTTATGCAGTACTGAAAAAGACGCCACATCCAACCAGTCAAAACATTCCAAAACAATCAACAAAAGTTATCATAGACATTTATTTGATAAAGTGAAAGGAATTTTATCTGCAAAGAATGCATTTGCAGTAGAAAGCATAGGAGTATTGTTTCACTTGCTTATTAATCAAGTTAAAAAGCTAAAGAGGGATTCAGCACTGACTGCAAGTACCAAAATGATGGGGAAAAGTGAAGGTTCAAGGCAGTTAGAAGATAGTTCATTGGGTCAAATGTTTACGATGTCGTCTGATAGTCATATTGTTGGAAAACATTATTGCTCAACTATTTTCAATCCAGAAACACGATAGTCGCTTCACTATTTTTTTTGTACTGATTATGGAGCCTCTTTTGCTTGAGATAAATGGCTTTCTTGAAACTAAGCTGAAAGTGGTCCCTGAATTGATGGATGTTCATTGCACACTTAAAGCGATAAATAATGTACTTTCGGTCTTTATGCATGAAAAGATTTATGTGAGAACAGAGGATGCCTCTGAGGGAGCTTGTCTTAATTTCTTGAAGAAGGTTTATAATACCATCATCTCATTGTCCTCTGATTTAATTCAGTTGTCAGTTACACAGTCAGATAGTTTTACTGTAATAGCAAATGAGGTACTTTCTGCTGTAGGCTATCTTTTTGAAATTGAATATGATGTTCTAGAGAATGATCTGGTAAGCTTGTGGTTAATGATGCTCTCTTACTTGGCCATTGGAGTTTCTTTGGTGGATTCTCCAGATAGATGCTCATCATTCTCCAAGATAACAGATATTGGATGCCAATTAATTATGCTCTATAGTCAACTTCGCCAGGTTAGTAGAATGCTCTTTGATCAAGCATTTTCCAGCTTTTTAACTGTATTTTCTATTATGTTCTATATATGGAAGTCTTTGGTTTAGTTTCTTCTGATAATTTGTTTTGTTCTTTCAAAGTTTTCTTGTACTTGTGATTGTGATTGTAATCCCATTGGTCATCCTATTGCACCATTGCAGGTGAATAATACTATCTTTGCATTGTGTAAAGCAATAAGGGTTACTAATTTACATAATAGCGATGGCGAACTGAACTATACTAGACTTGTCATTCCTTTTCATGGTGAAGCATATGCAAATGCCGTGGAAATGCTATTATCTGCGCATAAATTCAAAATTGCAATCCATAAAGCAATGAAGTCCATACCAGAAGGACAAGCAACTCGGTGTATTCAACAGTTAACATTGGATATATCAGAATCTCTAGAGTGGATGAAAGTTAGTTGTTCGGAGGGTGATGAAAAAGAATTTTCTGAAGGCCATCTAAGTAGCTTGCACAGTTTTAATCTGGAAGCTGAACTTTTCGGGAGAGGGTTGTCAGACATATATGCATTATTCCTAGAGTCATTGATTGTCACAACTGGAAACTGTAACCTTCTTGGCGCTTCTATAAAGGAATTAATTAGATTGATTTTCCCTTGCATGAGCAATCTGGTTGGACCACAGCAGGCAGATGCTGTAAACAAATTCCTATGTTCTGTCACGGTAAAAGATTCTGACAATCTGATCGCTAGAAACAAAAACAAATATCTGATATTTGGAGTCTCCACTTATTGGGTTGTTTTGTTTTTCTTTCGATTGTATAGTTCCTGCCGGTGCTTATATAGGCAAGCAGCAATCCTTATGCCTCCAGATTTATCAAGAAAGATGTCTGCAGAAATGGGAGATTCCTTCTCCTCATTCTCTTGCAGGGATTGGATGGAAATGTCTGATTGGATCAATGGGGGATTTTTCTCTTGGATTGTACAACCTTCTGCTTCTCTTCTTGCCGTTATTCGATCTGTTTCAAACATCTTTTGTAAGGACCATGCAGCTGATTCTTGTCCTTTAACTTATGTAATGCATGCTATGGCTTGTGAAAGGCTTGTGGATTTGAATAGTCGTATAAAGTCTTTTGAATATTTGATTGAAAATGGTGACAATCTGGTGCAGGTTGCGGAGATCTCTTCTTTGAGGCAAGAGGCAACAGGACTCACTGGATTTATGATGGAGCACCTCTCATTAGTGTCTGAAGATCAACAGCGAATATTCAATTCTGCTGAGTACGACTAATAATAAGATGGTTATCTATGAAAGAAGTCATTGCCAACTGCACTTTGGTGGGTTGTTTGCCAAAATATTCATGCATGGTGCCCTCATGCCTCTAAAAAGGATTTGAAGAGATTCCTCTCTATTTTAATCCATACTTCCCTTCCCTATGTAAGAAGCAGCTTTGGGGTGGTTATAGAGCACAAGAACCATGAAGCTGACAGGCTGAAGAATGTGACATTGCATCAAATCTCATCACAGTGCTTTATTGATTCCAGTCTGTATGAGCAAAAAGAGGAAGTTTCTGTTGATGCTTTAAATTTGAACAAGTTTGCTTCCATAATTTCGTGTTTTAGTGGGTTTTTATGGGGCCTAGCATGCGTTGTGATCAACACAGATGGGAGAAATAGTGATGAGAAAGCTAAGTTGTCAAGGTGAAAACTTGAACCAATCTCCGAACTCAACCTCTGTATAAAGGTTTTTGAAGAAATTTCTAGTCTTCTACTACAAATGTTTATTCTTGACGATAATCAGTAGTCCACAACTATATGTCATGCCTATAATCTTCAGAAGTCAGGCTACAATTTAGATTTGTTTGGTGCAGAGAAGATTTTGCCGGAAGGCAATGATGCTGACACTGATATGGCATGTGGTGGACTGCAGGATGAATCTGCAGTTGCAGTGACGTGCTCAGCATCATCTGACATCTGTGAAGACTCTGTAATTGGTAGTGTTCATAGAAGAAGACCGCGCTTGAAAGATGCAAATAGTGTTGTTAGTGTTCTCACTGCTGTTGATTCATTTGAACTGCAATCTTTAAATAAGCCTTTGTTGAGAAGCATGCTAAAAGGTGATTTCCCCAACGCAGCATTTTTACTCAGGCAGTTGTCAATCGCCTCTTCTACTATTTTGAGGCTAAATTTGCATATTAAGAGCGCTCCCATGTTGTCAAGCTTGGTGCATAAGTTTGCTGGCATTATGCAAGGCTTGTTATTGGAATCAGCGGACGCAAGTCAGGTGCCACACTTCTATTATTTTGTGTGTTTAGATGGTGTTCTGAAGTATCTGGAAGAATTAGGGAATCATTTTCCTTTGACTAATCCTACCTTATCCAGAGATTTGTTTGACAAGATGGTTCAGCTACAGTTACGGGCTCTAGGGAAATGCATAACTTTACAAGGGAAAAGAGCAACTCTTGCATCTCATGAAACAAGCACCAACACACCCATTGACCCATAGGAGGAAGGAGATTTTCTGAAGCATCATCTTTTTCTGGCTGGGAATATTTATTGGATGAATTCAAAGCTAGGTTCAGGTCATCATTTGCAGTGTTCATAAAGAAATCAACAGAGTTGCATCTCCAATCTACAGTTCAAGCTATCGAAAGAGCCCTAGTTGGTGTGCGGGAAGGGTGCCCGAAGACAAGTGATGTAAAATCTCACACAGTACCTGGGGAAACAAGAATAATGTTGGCGAATGTCGATAACAGGCACAATAAATTTTTCATTCTCACATTCTTAGTTCTTGAGAAAAAGAAAAAAAGGGTATTGGAATGGATTCCTAAGCAATAAATGGACCAGATGAGAAGCAGCCCGAATTATTCAAGAAATTCTCTCGTGGATGAATCCACTCGAAGTCAATCTTGGTAAGAAAGAATTGGTCAGCTCGACTAATCCATAACAAGTGGGAGGACTTCCCCCACGTCATTTTAAGAGTGGCGTTATGAACCCAATAACAGGTGACTTGCAAAAATTGTACATCACTACCCACAATAACCAAGATATCCGCTTAGGCTCACCTTTAAATATTTGGTATGGTGAACAATTAAGAGAAGCAATCGATTTCTACTTCCTACTTCACTCGTTACAACTTAAACACTCACTGACCTATACATTAGATAGTCTTTTGCAGGTACCCCCTTTTCAAAACTTGACTTACTAATGCCAATCGAATCCAGAAGATATCTTCAAAAGCAACTTTTTGACTGAGAAGTCTTCACTCTTACTACAGTTAGCAAAGTAGGTGAGGAGATATTCCATCGAATTTTTCCACGCTAATATAATGTAAATAAACAATAATTATTCAAATTACTATTCAATCGTTTACTTCCATCCATTAGATCAGGATCTCTTGGCATGACACTACTTTACTAATTTATTCATAGTAAATGTGAAAGATAGAAACCTAATGTGAGCGGTTGACATGTGTTCGAGCCTCCTTGCAACAACAAAACAGATGCGTGGGCCCCATCTGACTTGGATCGTATTAAAAACAGCAGCAGAAGAATTACGAAGATTCTGCTATCCACCTAGGTGAGGGTCACCTGGTGACGTGGCAGAGAGACAGGGTGACGTGGCAGAACAACATAGGCCAAATGAAAAGTTGTAGGGTCCGCTCTGACCCAATCTGTCCCCCCCCCCCCCCCCCCCGCTCCGTTACCGTCTTCTTACGAACAGGTTTGGAAAAAAAAAAAGTGAGTTCGATTGAGAGAGAGAGAGGACGGGTAAACAACAAAAATGGCTACACAATGCCAAACATCCCGGGTTCCGCTCCCCTAGTGTTGAGAAAACCCCCATTTTGCTCATAGAGGGTAACAAGCATAATAAACGAAGTTAATACTACATTACTAGGCTTATAAGGATTATGTGTGGTCCGAAATCTGGGAAATGGAAATCGATGAATCTGAAAATTTCCATATGTTTATACAACAGTGATAAGTATTGTACAAAAAAATTAGGCCGATCCGTCTTGAATAAAGGCACCCAATGGAGCGGTCAACACTTTGAACACGCAAACTTCCCTAAGGAGAGCAACACTATGAACGAATAAACATCCCGGAATTTTTACATCCGTAAGAAGACCCCCTACACACGAGAGTATGGGAGATCAAATATCAAAAAAATGAATTGGCAAAGACCGGTTGCGAGCATATTTGTTTTATGTTCTATCTAGGGTACCGAGTTGACCGTGTAGATCGATGCCCAGCCAAAGGTGGAAATGGCCGAAATTCCTATCACTACCATATATTCGTATGCGGACAACATCTGACGGTGCATTTAAAAAAATTCTATTTCCTCCCCCATTTTGCTTGTGGAGGGTAACAACCCTAATTAACAAATTATACTACATTACTAGGCATATAAGGATTATGTGCGATCCAAAAATTCTAAAATGGAAAATGATCAATCCGAAAATTTCTATATCTTTATACAACAATGATAGGTATTGTGTAAAAAAATTAGGCCGATCAGCCGTGAATAAGGCACCCAACGGAGCGGTCAACAGTTTGCCAAAGAAACCATCCATAAGGGGAGGGGCACCATCTGCGAACAGAAATCCCGAAATTTTGATATCCACAGGTAGACCCCCTACCCACGAGAGTGTGGGAGATGAGAGATAAAAAAAAATGAATTTGCAAGGACCGGTTGCAAGCATATTTGTTTTATGTTCTAATTAGGGTATCAAGTTGACCGTGTAGATCAATGCCCAACCGAAGGCGGAAATGGCCGAAATTCCTACCACTACCATATATTCATATGCGGATAACATCCAACGGTGCATTTAAAAAAATTCCATGTCCTCCCCCATTTTGCTTTTGGAGGGTAACAAGCCTAATTAACAAATTATACTACATTACTAGGCATATAAGGATTATGTGCGATCAAAAAAATTTAAAATGGAAATCGATCAATCCGAAAATTTTTATATCTTTATACAACAATTATAGGTATTGTGTAAAAAAAATTAGGTCGATCCGTCGTGAATAAGACACCCAACAGAGCGGTCAACGCTTTGCAAAATAAACCATCCCTAAGGGGAGGGGGACCGTCCGGGAACATAAATACCGGAATTTTGACATCCGCAGGTAGACCCCCTACCCATGAGAGTGTGGGAGCTAAAAGATCGAAAAAAATTGAACTGCCAAGCACCGGTTACGAGCATAATTGTTTTATGTTCTATTTAGGATATCAAGTTGATTGGATAGATCGAGGTCCAACCGAAAGCGAAAATAGCTGAAATTTGTACCACTAACATATATTCATATGCAAACAACATCCAGCGGTGTATTTTAAAAAAATCAATTTCGTCCCCCATTTTGCTTATGGAGGGTAACAAGCCTAATAAACAAGTTATACGACATTACTAGGCATATAAGGATTATGTGTGATCCAAAAATTTTGAAATAGAAATCGATCAATCTGAAAATTCTCATATGTTTATAGAACAGTGATAGGTATTGTATAAAAAAATTAGGCTGATCCGTCGTGAATATGGCACCCAACGGAGCGGTCAACGCTTTGCAAAATAAACCATCCCTAAGGGGAGGGGCACTGTCCGCGAACAGAAATTCCATAATTTTGACATCCACAGGTAAACCTCCTACCCACGAGAGTGTGGGAGATGATAGATAAAAAAAATGAATTTGCAAGGACCGGTTCCGAGCATATTTGTTTTATGTTCTAATTAGGGTATCGAGTTGACCGTGTAAATCGATGCCCAACCGAAGGCGGAAATGGCCGAAATTCCTTCCACTACCATATATTCGTATGCAGACAACATCAGACGGTGCATTTAAAAAAATTTCATGCCCTCCCCCATTTTGCTTTTGGAGGGTAACAAGCCTAATTAACAAATTATACTACATTACTAGGCATATAAAGATTATGTGCGATCCAAAAATTCTAAAATGGAGATCAATCAATCTGAACATTTTCATATGTTTATACAACAGTGATAGGTATTGTGTAAAAAAATTAGGCCGATCCGCCGTGAATAAGGCTCCCAACGGAGCGGTCAACGCTTTGCACAAGCAAACTTCCCTAAGGGGAGCGACACCATGCGTGGGCAAACGTTCCGGAATTTTGACATCTGTAAGTAGACCCCCTACCCACGAGAGTGTGGGAGCTGAAAGATCGAAAAAAGTGATTTGCCAAGGTCCGGTTACGAGCATATTTTTTTTATGTTCTATTTAAGGTATCGAGTTGACCGGGTAGATCGTGGTCCAACCGAATGTGGAAATCGCTGAAATTTCTACCACTATCATATATTTGTATGCAGACAACATCTAACGGTGAATTTTTTAAAAACTCCGTTTCATCCCCCATTTTGCTCATGGAGGGTAACAAGCCTAATAAACGAGTTATACTACATTACTAGGCATATAAAAATTATGTGCAATCCAAAAATTATGAAATGGAAATCGATCAATTTGAAAATTCCCATATGTTTATACAACAGTGATAGGTATTGTGTAAAAAAATTAGGCCGATCCGCCGTGAATAAGACACCTAACGAAGCGGTCAATGCTTTGCACAAGCAAACTTCCCTAAGGGTAGCGGCACCATGCGGGGACAACCGTCCTGAAATTTTTACATCCGTAAGTAGACTCTCTACCCACGAGAGTGTGGGAGCTCAAAGATCGAAAAAAGTGATTTGCCAAGGACTGGTTACGAGCATATTTGTTTTATGTTCTAATTAGGGTATCGAGTTGACCGTGTAGATCGATTCCCAACCGAAGGCGGAAATGGCCGGAATTCCTACCACTGCCATATATTCGTATGCGGACAACATCCGATGGTGCATTTAAAAAAATTCCATTTCCTCCCCCATTTTGCTTTTTGTGAGTAACAAGCCTAATTAACAAATTATATTACATTACTAGGCATATAAGGATTATGTGCGATCCAAAAATTTTGAAATGGAAATCGATCAATCCGAAAATTCCTTTATTTTGATAAAACAGTGATAGGTATTGTGTTAAAAAATGAGGCCGATCCGCCGTGAATAAGGCACCCAATGGAGCGGTCAACGCTATGCACACGCAAACTTCCCCGAGGGGAGGGGCACCGTTCGAGAACATAAATCCCAGAATTTTTACATCCGCAGGTAGACCCCCTACCCACGAGAGTGTGGGAGCAAAGAGAAAAAAAAAAAAATATATTTGCAAGGACCGGTTGCGAGCATATTTGTTTTATGTTCTAATTAGGGTATCGAGTTGACTACGTAGATCGATGCCCAATCGAAGGCGGAAATGGCCGAAATTCCTACCACTACCTATATTCTTATGCAGACAACATCCAGCGGGGCATTTTAAAAAATTCATTTTCCTCCCCCATTTTGCTTATGGAGGGTAACAAGCCTAATAAACAAGTTATACGACATTACTAGGTATATAAAGATTATGTGCGATCCAAAAATTTTGAAATGGAAATCGATCAATCTGAAAATTCTCATATGTTTATAGAACAGTGATAGGTATTGTATAAAAAAATTAGGCTGATCCGCCGTGAATATGGCACCCAACGGAGCGGTTAACGCTTTGCAAAAGAAACCATCCCTAAGGGGAGGGGCACCGTCCGCGAACAGAAATTCCAGAATTTTGACATCCGCAGGTAGACCCCCTACCCACGAGAGTGTGGGAGATGATAGATAAAAAAAAAAAAAAAAAGAATTTGCAAGGACCGGTTGCGAGCATATTTGTTTTATGTTCTAATTAGGGTATTGAGTTGACCGCGTAGATCGATGCCCAACTGAAGGCGGAAATTGCCGAAATTCCTACCACTACCATATATTCTTATGCAGACAACATCCAGCGGGGCATTTTAAAAAATTCATTTTCCTCCCCCATTTTGCTCATGGAGAGTTTTATTTTTGAATAACCTTAATAAACAAGTTATACTTAAATTGCTGAAAATGTTTGAGATGTACCATGTTTTTATTTTTAGTTTTATTGATTTATATCGTTAGTAGTAAATTGATATGACATATTTCTATTCGATTGTGGACACAAACCGTGCACTATTTAACAGTGATTAATGAATTAAAAAAAAGTTGATGTTAATTTCTTAAAAAAAAAAAAATTAAATAAATAAAACGGCGGCGTTTTTCAATTTTCAATTTTCATTCTTTCCCTCCAGCGGACCAATTTTACCTTTATGTCCACTGGGATTTATAGAAACTAACCCTAGAAACTCAACACAATCTCTCTCTCTTCCTCGGCCGCACACCTAATTCTCTCCTCTTTCCTTTCCACTTCTCTCTGCCATCATCGGAGACCTCCATTTCCGGCCACCAATTCACAACACCGCCACTGCCAATCGATTCTGGACCCAATTCCGATCAAAACCCAAGAAGATCACTGCCATCCACCGCCGCCAGCCTCATCACGCAGACGAAGCCGGACATCAAAATCCAGAAGTCTCGCTTCCGGCCGTACCTCGAAGGACCCTGCACGTTCTATCGCCGGAATCCTAGACCTTGGGTTTCTCCGGTCTTCCCTCTCCAAATCGAATAGAGCTTCAATACCTCCAAGAATGGAGTCGGTGCCTCTCCTTTTATCAAAACCAAGGGCCCGACTTCTGATTTCAATCAGAGCCGCCGCGGACTCCGCCGGATTATCCTCTTCGTTCTGGTAACCTCTTCTCCCAAGTCTCTCATTCGTTAATAGGCTGAGTTTCAATTTCACTCTAATGGAGTTATTAATTTTGATTGTTGTTCTTGAATTTCGTACAAATTGAAATGTAAAGGGGAGCTTCTGGTCTTGATTTCGATTGATTTTTAAAGGGATGACGAGGAACTAAGGAGGACTGCATGAAGCAGCAGGTCATTGAGACTATTGTCTCGGCAGAAATGATACAAGGTAAGAATTCCAAGCCTTTGAGTTGTGATTGTGTTTCTGTTGGGATATTGAGATTAATTAGGTCTGTAACTTTGTGGTGGAATGAATATATGGAATTGATGTAAAGCGTTAGATTGATGGAATTTGGGATGTCTATGAATTTTATTACTACGGAATTGAAATGATTTTGCAATTTGTTTCGGGTTTACCGTAGTTGAACTAAAATTTGCAGTCTTTCTTTATGTTTAATATCAGCAAAGGGAACTGACAAAAGAAAATGGGTATTCCTAATCCAGCAGCGATTAAGCAGTTTCAATCGACAATAAAGGAAGGTAGAGTTTGAACAACCCATTTCAAATATGTAAATGTATCATCCTTTTGTTTGATCTGAAATTTCTTCTCTGTTTTTTGTTCGTCTTTTTTGGCTTTTTAACTTTACAGTTGATGAGCTGCTGAAGAACACATTTGAGGTTAGACCCTATTTCTCTTTCAAGTTTGCTCGATTGGGCTCTTAAAGTTTTGAACTTTTGTGATGTGCTAGATAATGAAAGTATGAAACCCTTTACTTATTACAGTTTAATCATTTAGCTTTGCTTTTCTTTTTGGAAATTACGTACTGCTGAATCTTAAATCAGTTTTATGGACTTGATCTGGGTCCCTGATGTATTGGATTTTGGGCTTTTCGTCATATTTTGGGTTGTTAGATTGATTAGCATGAAATAGAAGAAGAGACTTGCTGTATTTATTTATTAACACTCGATCAATTTTCTGGCATTCTTCCTTCTGAGCTTGGTGATCTGGTCAATTGCGGACCTTGAAAGCCATCGAATCCTCCTTTTTTCCAAGTCTATTCTGTGGATAAATACATGCTGCGTGTTGCTAATGCAAAAACTTGTTCTATTTTCAGGCTTTATAGGAAGTGCAATGAAACATTCAGAAGACTGGAGGGGAAAGATTAGAAATGTAGCTCAAGACGTAATTTCTACTTTCTGAATTTATACAAAAACTATGAAAACCCTATTATATTTTCCAGAAAGTGTGATGTTAACTTTGAAGCATGGATGATTGAAATGAAAGGCATAACCTATCACAACAGCAAACATGGCAATCAGACTATAGTTAAAAACTGTATGTTGATTCATTTGTTGGCAGTGCGGTCACGTTTCCGAATTTGTTATGTGTTTGACTCTAAACGAAACCCCAAACTCCAAATTTCTGTTATGTTTTAGTTGTTTTATGGTTCTACTCTGATTGTAAAGAACTGCTCTTGGGCTTCACATATGATAGTCGCCATAATTCTGTCTTAATTCTAGGTTTGCCATGTTGTGGTGCACACTCCTGTGATGTATATTCTGGGTTAAATATTGACAATTGGATGGTGCTACAGATCAACATAACAATGTATGTACAAGCTCTAGAGGAAGATTGAGAAATTTGTGTTTTTGTTCGTCTCATAAATCATAATTAACTTGGCAAACAATTGAGAGTTTTGGTATGATAATATCAGCTAGGGTTCTCGGGGTTTCAGAAAAGATCAAGGTAATTGGTTTAGGTATGAAGTATCCCAGTATCAATGCATAGGCTGCTATCCTTAATTGGCCAAGGATTCATCAAAATGAAGAGGAACTTGGGGCACAAAGAGGAATACAAATTCAACAATGTACCAATCTTGACCATCATTCCAGAGATGAGTACATAATTTCAAAGGAAATCATCCAAAATTTTTACTACTCTGAATAAAGAATAACCCAAGGCAAATCAACATGCTACAAAAGAAATGTGTTTGATTATGTTGCAATAAGAACACCCTCTATTACACTGTAAAATCAACAAATTTAAACCTATAAAGCTATACCAACTGCCTTCTCTAGGCATAGTTTGTTGAAATCCCTTCTTTCCTATCTGCAGTGTACTGTAATGGGAACAAAGCTACTTCACCTACGGGTAAGATGCTTAGAATAAATTCTCAATCACAGATATGGTTTTTCCTCGATCTTCATACTCTACATTGTGCAGGCTGCAAACATCTCACGGATATGAATCCAATGTCTTTTAAACCATCTCCCTGCATCTGGTTTTACTTTGATCCACCACCTCAAAGCAAATCAAATCATACCCCAGCACAAATGGCTCCTGTAACAAAAAACACCTAATGAAGTAAATCAACCGAATCGGCGCGGGCTGGCACAAAATTTTATATAGTAACTTGTGTATGTGTGTGAGGGAGAGAGACAGACCTGCTGTCCAAGAGGAGCAGCAAAACTTGGCGTCATTAAGATGTTTAAAATCAAGCCCAATTAACCAAGATCCGACACTGACATCATCATGGGCATAGGTACGGAGAATATCTCTGCAGAACAACTCACAGAATTCAAGTTAGCGCTCTGCATGGTGATAAATGAAGGGACCAGTTTATTGAAAATAATTCAGACCAAAAATATTCTAGCGGAAGGAAGACTCACCTATTTATTCGAACAAAATTGGTCAGACCTTGAGAAATGTCATACATCTCACATGAAGCATCATTAATGTGTTGCTTCATAATTTCAGTAAACCATCTTTGATGTCAGCTGCATATAGACTTTTATTAAAACCCCATATACAACACTATCACTTAAATCCCATATAATCAAGCCTGCTGAAATTGCAGTTCTCCAGAAAAATCTTACCATCATTAATCTTAATCATGAATATACTTAGCAACTACATATGGATACGCACATATGCATATACACCATTAACAACATGTACACTGTCACAAAAACCCCGTATCAAACTCACAATTCTACAGAAAAGTAACCATATCTTTGATGCCAGTCATGACCATAATATGCTCACACACAAACAGATTCCACCAAGACCCAAAATTAAGAACATGTAAGAAATATAAACAAAAGCTTCACCCCATGTAAGTTTGGTTAAGAAAACAGACTTTTCTGCATAACATCTTGAAATGAGAGTTCATATAGAAACCCAGATGCATATATACATACAGACATAGTACTCACCAATTACATCAATTCTTTTTTGTAGTGCTTGTTCCTTGATGAAACTAATGATGATAGGAGCTGTAGACAAATAAATGAACACAAGTTTTAGTGAACAGAAGAGAAAGAAAACAGAACTAAAAACAAATCTTTCTAACAAACACAAAATGGTTCAACTTATAAACATGCATTTCAAAAATACTATCAGCCATTGACAAAACATAAACCTGGTAAGAAAATATTGGCTAATAGGAACTCAACATAACAACTCACCAGAATTCAAGTTAGTGCTCTGCACAGTGATAAACGAAGGAACCAGTTTATCGGGAAGAATTCAGACTAAAAATAGTTTAGCAGAAGGAAGACTCACCAATTTATTCAAACAAATTTGGGCAGACCTTGAGAAATGACATACATCTCACCTGAAGCATGGCGAAAATATCTGTTGGATGCAGAAACATAATTTCAGTATAAAATCTTCAACATTAGGCATGAAATGCAAGGCTGTAAATCTGCGACTCATACCATTAGATTAGGCATATTTTATGTCAAGATGTGATTATTATATGTAGTTGGCAGGATCTCCGAAAATTTAACAAACCAAGAGTGGTTCCTGAACTTGATAAAATTTTGTTGGTTGTTCTTGCTATGAGAATACAGAAAACAGATATGTATAAAACTGTCTAAAATGGGATGAATGTGCATGAACCTCCATGAGCTTGCATATCTCATGAAGCTGTGCAAAATGAAACCTATTACCAAGAAAATTTACAAAGACCATTTCTACGGAAACTCCATATCTTCCAACTGATACATCGGATGTTCTACTAATCTACTCAACAAGATGTAACTAATAATTTATAGCTTGTATGAATTTCAGTCCAAGTGAATTGCTCCCATTAGTTAAACATTTGATTATAATTCTTTGATAAGAAGTTACAAGTAATCAGGATATAATTACTTTCAATTAAATGATGAAATATGTTGAAGTACAACTTACGATTTTTTATCACCAACCTTCCACCATTCTGGTTCATACCACTTTTGACTCCTGTCAAAACACCAGCAAGCAGTAATATGAGACATAAAAAGATCATGAAATTCTTATGATTGTTAACACTTGTTTCTGAAGTTCTAGACTATACTCACGGCTCAGAGAAAACTTCGCCTGACTTCATGCACCCAACATAAACACGAGGCATTTGTCTAAATGAGTTGCAAGTGTATCTCCCAGAACTTCTGTGCAAAACAAAAACTACAAAAAGAAGATCATAAGGAGCCATCTGCAGTGTAAATATATGCCAATGAGAAAGATTGAATGGGGAAGGGGGCTCTTAATGCAATTCACTCCGAGAGATTGAAGGGGGCTGTAGTGTATTATCTCCTTTCAGTTTGATAAAGCCAAACTGGATTTGTTTGAGAAGTTTCTAGGTATTCAACGAACAAATTAAGTACAGCCCCTTTTACAAAACCATTGTTCAGATTCTCAAGCATTTGGTTAAGCAAGTGAAGCCAACCATTGGAATCCCCAGCAAGCAAGTCTTGAACAAATGCTACTGATGACTCGCATCAACCAGGTCAAGGAGAATTCGGATACCATTTGATGTTCTAACTTTCTGGAGTCTGGTTGTTACTTCATGTACTTTTTGTTTCTTTCGAGCCTCTCTACTATAACTCCATATTTACATATGTTGCACAACTTTTCAAATGAATATACTTGTCTCACAACATTTTAAAGTACAAAAACAATTCAAGAGAAATAGTTCCCCTTAAGCAGGGTATTGTGGGCTCAGAGTCTTTGCTGATAGAGCAGAACTGAATACAAGCAGATGTAGGAAATATGTGTGCCTCTAGCACATAACAAGCTTTAAATAATTCCAATTGCGTTTTTCAACTGAAACTATAATTCGCAATTCTTAGAGGAATGTATTCATTTTGAAGATAATAATAGTATACGGCTTATACGATATCCAAATGAACGGAAGCTAATGCAAGAATGTTTTTTCATATTGAATAATATATCAGAGTATGCTTAATCAAAAATTCAAGTAAAAAAACCAAGAAAAGCACTCTATAGCCAGAAAATCCACAATTATGAGATATAAGGGATTGTATTAGAAAATAGGACAGGTATGCATGAGTTCCTATCACTGAGAAATTATTGGAATTCTATGACAGCATACAAAAGTGGCACTTATTATCTGCTTATAACATAATTCATTCTTTTAAGGGATACAAAGGTGGGGATTCTAGACAGACATTCATCAATTTAGAGAATTCTAAAATAGAAACAATCAATGTCTAAGCCACTCGTTAGAATACTGAGCTGTCAATTGACCTCCTGAATCTATGGAACTACAAATGGTTTGGCCTTTAGTTTTCTACGTGAAAAATGTCATGAACCACGTAATAATGAAAAGAAGAATGACATCCCTGGCCAATGGCAGTAAAGATTTCATTGAGAAATCTGTTCCAATATAAACCCACCAAGCAAGGAAAAGTTTTGCAACAACAGAAGGGAGAAAATTAACTTGCAATAAATCTGAGCTAAACGGAAAAAAAAAACAAAAAGTGAAAATATACTTTGCAAATCATAAGTTTAGCATCCATAATATATCTACTATAGGATCCAAGTTTTCACGTTCTTTTATAGATCCAGTAAAAATTTGCATCGAATTTAAGTTGCATCTAATAACTAATTCACCAGATTCCAGTCATTTTGTTTCCTACCTATGAAAGCCTAATAACAATTTTCGGATGACTGCTGCTACATAACAAATAAATCCCCAGTACCATGAGATACATCCTTCAAAAGCATATTCACAGTACTTTCTTCATAGCCTCAATAAATATGGTATCTATCACTGTGTGAAACACAAGTTTGCATTCATCTGGTATAACAAATCAAGAAATATGTTCACGTCTGGAACCCTACAAGACAATAACGCATGTGAGATGCACTAGTGCTTAGCAGTCATATGGTGTTCATGCTGATTTTGGAGACAGATGCTATAATTGTTCAATTGATCCTTTGTGACTAGGGTAGCCTATCAGTCACCGCTCCTCTCGTGAAGTCTCGATTGAAAATAAGTCTCGATTGAAAATACCTCTACACTTGTGGTAACCAAAAAGAAAAAGAGCCTTAGATATAGTCTCCTAATAATACACCAACAATTATCTTGTTCAAGCCACCAAGAATGTCAGTTTCTTAGACACTCTTATTTCTCTTCACAAGTGTCATTACAGATAAATAAATTAGCCACTGATATCAATGTACCTGCACACGAGGATTCTGAAAATCATCCATGGCAGCAGCTAATGCCGGAAGCACCCGTTGATGATATTGAACTTGCAGGTCTGGGCCCAAATCAGTAGACAACTGTCCAATCGCATTAATAGCTGCCCACCTTACACGAGGATGAGGATCTTGAAACGAGTTCAAGACCATTGCCACCACTTGCTCCAAATTTTTTATCATTACCTGGAGCAAAATTAAATGGAATAAACTAAGAATAAGGTAACTTGAATCCATTTGACTATAGGAAGAGGTATAATGCACAAAAATACTTTGCAGGTGAACTTGTGTTGTTGTTGAGATAAAGTCATAATCTGTCAGTTTGTGTGCGCACATTATACATACAGGACAATCAACTCACATTCAAATGAAAATGTTTCATATATGTCCAGCGTGTTACTACAAGTGGAGAAGTATATAAAAAAAAACACTTAGATTACTGTTTCCATTATAATTCTACCTAGTGTCATCATGTTGACAGAATAACATCATATGTGAAACACAATGGGGCTTTTATCACCAAGCCATATAATACAGAAAACAAGCATTGCTACAAGTAGTGAAATATGCAAACATCTAAAAGCTGATGAGGTAACAACTATTCCTATCTTGATCCACTAACAAGAAGCCATGGGGAGTGACAATTAGTTTCCAGACGGTGCAGGATTCAATAACAAAATAAGGGCAAAATTGATACCTTAGAACAACCCTCAGCAATCTATGCAAGGGCAATCCAAATAGGCAAGCAACTGCTCGGACGCGACGGGAACAATGGTATTCCCACCCAAGGAAATGGCAAGCCTATCCAAACACTCCTGCCCAACACTGTAATTACCACCCTCACCAGCATCCTCATCTTCAGTCTCCGCGGTATGCCATGAGGGATCATCCTCAATATCCAAAACCATCTTCATCAAAATGGCAAGCAACCTACTAATAAACTGCGGCAACTTCCTCATCATCCCCGGGGCTCGCTCGCTGGCCTCGGCTAGAGTGATTACAAACTCTATGGCCAAGTGTCTGGTCCCTTCTTCCAAGGACTCAGCTTCAGCAACACGCAGCATAGAGCCAACCACCTCCACAATCTGCCTCCTGAGGAACCTTGGCTCGGTCCCAGCCAATTCGATGAACAACTCGAGTGCCTCCTGTGCCGTGGCCTCGTTCCCGTTGTTCAAAGACTCCATGAGTGTCCTCATCATCGCCGGCAATAGGTCCTGAAACCTATCCCTATCTCCGGAACATGAACGGGAGGAGCTCCGGCCAGCCGTTGTCCGGCAAGATTTCGGAGGCGAGCTCGGAGATGGTATCGCAGAGCTTCTTGGAAATCGATTTGACCTCCTCGCGTTGAATACAGGACAGGAGAATCGATTGAGGCTGGACGGGAGAGCCTGGGCCAGATATAGGAGTCGTCGCGGGTGAGCTGCCTGCGGAGGAGAATGGCGGACATGGTCCGGGCCTCCTGCGCCGGCGAGATTTGGAGGAGGTGAGCGAGTTTGAGTGAGAGCGAGTCAGGATCGGTCTGCTTGCAGAGACTGAAGAGGAGCTCGGCCTGGGATCGCTGGCTCGCTGCTCGTTGGCGGAGGCCATCAGGTGGGAGATTAGGGTTTCTAAATTGAAAACTGAGAACAGCCCTTTCGGAAACCCATATATCTCAAAACAATGAGACTGGTAAAAAAAAAAATTACCGAGCCAAACACGAGTTTTTTGGTTTGCCACTGTTCTGTCAGCGCTTGTACCCCACGCGCTGTTAACAGACAGCAGGTGACCCTCACCTAGGTGGATAGCAGAAGCTCCGGAAGAATTATTCGGGGAAATATTCAATCGGGTTAGTTGATTAATGCTTGCAGAAAACCTAGTAGTTGATTAATGCTTGCATAAAACCTACACTAGGTTTTCTGCAATCTCAATAAACATTTCCAGGGTCACACAGTACTCCATCCTCAAACTATAATATACATCCGGCCACTTGTCTAATGTCTACGATTAAGTCGGTTAATAAAAATTATTATTATTATCGGCATGATGTAGGATCTTGGTAAAATCTCTATGTTTGTTGCTTATAAACTATAGACTGCTTAGGTGGAGGCTTTATCCCAAGACTGAGAGCAACATTTGTATCTGAAGACCGGAGATAGTAGTCCTCACGATCAAGATCTATTTCTCTCTCAAGATTCAAGTCTCTCACCACTTTGCTCCTACTCATTCTTAATCTTTTATTTGAAGTCGATCTGATCCCAACTTCAAATCTCAGTAAACCCAGGTTAATTAAGCTCCGTTTTTGTGTTTGTTTTTACAATTTTCATTTGCTATGTTTGTATGTGTTGCTATGTTTCTGTTATCTGTATGCGTTGCTATGTTTCTGTTATCTGTAAACTTAAGCTCCAACTGGTCTTTTATTTGTATGTGTTGCTATATGTCTCTTATCTGTTTCGACAATCAACTTTTATCTCTTTTGTTGTCTTTTTTCTCTGGTTTCTATTTATACAGCTCTGCTTAGTATTAATATTCACAATTTCTTATGAGATTCTGAAACATTCATGCATAACTCGGGCACTCATTAATTTTAATCATAACTTTTGGTTATGTGGTGATGTGTTAGGGTATATTATATGCATTTGCAGCTTCTGCTAGAGTTTTGTGTCTCTATGAATAAACAACCACTGAAACTAAAACAGCTAACGTTTAGAATGAATATTTATTATAGTGGATTGATTAGGAAATTATTTAGATACCTGAAAAAGATAAAGCAGAGGAATAAACAACCACTGAAACCAAAACAGCTAATGTTTGCTGCTTCCCTCGTTAATTATACAACTCTTTTTAGAATTAATATTTATTTATTATAGTGTATTGACTAGGAAATTATTCATCCTTGCTACGTTTTATGCAGTAGGGAAGAGAAACCTGAAAAACGACTGCTTGTTTTCCATGATAGTTACTTCCGAGCCTTGAAATTGTGTTGAAAGCTTCTCCGGTTACTCGTATATATAGTCCTTGGACACGTACTCTTCCACAAGTAGGAAAGTAGGTTTCATCGGAAATGAGCACACAAAGAACCTCTGCATCTTTCCCCCCTTCATCTCATCAGTGGAAATATGATGTTTTTCTGAGCTTTAGAGGTGACGACACTCGGAAGACTTTTACAGACCATTTATTCACTGCATTGGAACATCAAGGAATCATAACTTTCAGGGATGATCCGGAACTTCAAAAAGGGGAAGCTATTTCTCCAGCACTTTTTGCCGCAATTGAAGAATCGAGATTTGCTCTCATTGTTCTCTCACAAAATTATGCATCGTCGACATGGTGCTTGAGCGAACTTGTGAGAATTCTTGAATGTATGAAAGCAAGAGAAGCTGTGCTGCCAATTTTCTATGATGTTGATCCCTCTGATGTACGAAAGCTAATAGGGAGTTTTAGACAAGCCTTCACAAATCATGAAGAAAGGTTTAGGGATGACAGAGAGAAAGTGCAAAGGTGGAGATCTGCTTTAACTGAAGTGGCAAGTTTCTCTGGGTGGAATTCAATGGATTGGTATACATATACTCTTTTCTATTTGTCTTTTTCCTTTGCTTTAATCTACACATAGCTGCTGACTATTTGCGGTCTTATGTTATTCACAATTAATATAGGCAGATAATCAATTGAGCTTATGAGGCTTTTTAGATGTCATGACAAGAATATATAAGAAATCAAGTCCAATGCAGGGACATTTTCATAAACTGAATCTTCATGTCAATAACCTGATGAGTAGTCTATTCTGTGCTCCAGGTATGAATCAAAGCTCATTAGAGATATTGTTGAAGTTATATGGACAAAATTGCAACCTACATCATTCAGTTATGGGGAAAATCTAGTTGGAATGGACTCAAGATTGCAGCCAGTCAACTTGCTTTTAGATGTAGGGGTGGATGACGTCCGCTTCATTGGTATATGGGGAATGGGCGGGATTGGTAAGACTACTATGGTAAGAGTGGTGTATGAGAGAATCTCTCGTGAATTTGAATCTAGTTTCCTTCTTACCGATGTTAGAAACTCTGTTGAAAAAAGTGGTCTACTTAATTTACAAAAGCAACTTCTCTCTGGGATTTGGACAAAGAAAGCCAGCATATCAGACCTTCATGAAGGAGCCACGATTATACGGAGGTTGTTAGGTCACAGAAAAGTTCTTCTCATTCTTGATGATGTGAACCATTCAAGTCATTTAAAATATTTGGCAGGAAACCCAGAGTGGTTTGGTTCAGGGAGTAGAGTTCTTATCACAACCAGAAATGAGCATTTGTTGATTGAACATGGAGTAGAGAGACGATTGAAGGCCGAAGAATTAAATCCTGATGATTCTCTTCAGCTTTTTTGCTGGAAA